>CP092727.1:0-600000 GCA_030273425.1 Microplitis manilae
AACTACAATAATAACAACAACTACTACTAGTACCATCAACAGGCATTGTTGCATTGTTCAACTGTTGATTGGAATTTAAATTTTATTCATAGGCTCGTTTATATCCGACCAGTTATATATTCAAATTGAGCGGTTGCGCATTCGGGACTCGCGTGACTAATACTCATCTTGTGTATATATACGTATATTTGCGCTTTTAGACAGATAAAAATTAACATTGTGACGATATATATTTAATTATTCTTTAATTTTCTACCTGACAACGAGTCTTTCGGTGAATTTGTATGTTGACGTTAATAATAACAATAATAATAATAATATAATTTTTAATTATTAAACTTGAATTTATTTAAATTCAAGTAGGAGTAAAACGAATATGTATATGTATCTGTATATATATCATGACATAATTATCATCAGTAGTATAGCCAGTAAAGAGCTATACCTACTATCTAACGCCAACACTGAATAAGAGCTATAGCAAACGTACGTCAGTACCGCATCAAGTATCACTCTATTTACCCGTCAAATATTTGTGCTTTTACCGTACAGTTACGTATCCTCTTCTCTTCTTCAGCAGCCCCTGTTCAGTAAAGTTTAAACCCTACACCAGTAGCAAATGCTATATACTACTGGATCCTGTCTCTCTCTCTCTCTCTTTCTCTTTCTCTTTCTCTTTCTTTCTATATGTATATATATATATACTCTCATCGTACTCGAGCCACTTTGTATACGGTGAACATTGCCGGCTGCGATTTCCCTAACGAAAACTTACCGAAAATTTGCAATTCCTAAAGAGCTAGAAGAGAATGTCTCATCGGGCTAGAAAGCTGTTGGTGTCTACGCTAGGATATGTATATATCTAAAGCTTTAGTCAGGAAATACCATGTCATTGGTAGTCAAAACAGAATCAAGTACAAAATCCGGATCAACGAAAACTCGATTCCAAATTTGTACAACTCTTATTCACTTTCTTGTTATTTTATTTTTATTTATTTATTTTGTTTCTTTCTTATTTTTACATTTCATTATAAAATATTGTATGAAGTAAAAAATACATTCATGTAAATATAATGATTTAATGATATTAATATTATTAATAGTAAATAAATATTTAAAAATAATAATAGAATTTTCCATTGCAATTTTTAATTTAAAATCAGTCACGAAATTTGAAACGGCTGGCTCAAGTTCAAAAAACGCTGTGGTGATGTGATTGGTGTGCATGTGCCGAAAATAAAGTTTCTGTATATATATATATATATATATGAAATTTAGGTGGAAGAGAGTTTAAGAAGATTGCCCGTAGGCCGATCACGAATGAGACGCACGAGCGACTAACACATCGACTTGGACCCTGTTAGTTCTATCTTTTGCTGCAACTGCTACTGGTAGCTAGATATCTGGGGATACTTTTGACCGACTAGACCTTAGTCGTATTTTTCCTCTGACCCATTCCATATCCTTCATGAGAATCCTAATATCTACGTTTGACGTCATGCCAAATGTTTACTCTTACTCGTCTGGAATAAGACTGGAATAAGACTGGAAAAGACACACCGCAGTGCTGTGTTGCAACTGCTAAAAGAATAAGCTACAAGTCAAACTGTGAACTTATATATAAATTTTATTTTTTTTCCTTTTCAGAATCTATATACGATTTTAATTTTACAACTGATAATATACAATCAGACCAGATAATCGCTAATAAAAAAATGTGTCCAATTAAAATTTTATGATATGCAAATGACAAGATAATCATCAGACATAAAATGTTGGTGAATGAAAGCTAAGGATTTTAGTTGACTAGTTGACTAGTTGACTAGTTGACTCGGGTATAGAGGAGAAGATATATAAAATATATTATTTGGTAGATGTATTTGTACGTGTTATATTAAGCAGGAATGAGATGTATGGAACAGCAGTAGAAGTACCAGCAGTACGGGACGACAAATGTAAAGGGTGTAAGAGTAGAGTTGGGAGGGTTGGCTGATTGGCGTCGGCGGCGTTAACTGGGAAAGCTAAGCTAGATTCAGCATTAGTACTGCTGCCACCGCTACGTCGTCATCCGTGTGACAACTTATAATTTGATAGAGCCCCGTTTTCTCGCGAGTGTACAACCATACTACTACTACTACTACTACTACTACTACTATTACTACTGAAAAGGAGGAAGTGCTTCGGACGGTTGAAGAGATTATTCCTTGGATGCTGTCAGCCAAAGATAGATGGGCAGTGATGACTGGATATGTCCGTGATGTCCTGGTGAAGAAGAAGAAAAAAAAGAAATCAAAATTTTAAAATCCCATCTCTCGTTGGTGTCTTTTGAAGATTTTTTAAAGCTCCCCCCCCCCCCCCTCAAAAAAAAACTATTAATACTACTACTACTACTACTACTACTTACTAATTACTAATACTACACTGAATAACTAAAGAAGTAGGAGAGAAACTACTTTTTGGCATAGATGATGTTCAAGTCTGTTCACTTACTTTCGTGTTTTCAATTGTCTTAATCATTTTCATCCTTTTATATATTTGTAACTCATTTTCTGATGTATATAATTAAATTTAAAAAAATTTTTTTTGTTACTGTATATCAACTATGACTGAAATATTTTTTAATATTTTCTTTGAGTTTTGTTAACATATATATACATATTTATTTGATAAAGAAGCGATGAGAATCGTTGGATGGATGGATGGGTGGTGTATGGGCCAATTGACGAAAGAGGAGAGAAATCGCTCGCTCAGCAGATTGGTATCAATGGAGACAAATTGAGTTGGTCGGTTAATATAGATCGATCAAGCTCACCAGCCATGACGGAAAGTTACAGTACCGTGGAATCCTCGATGTCGCGCTTCCAAAACGCTCTCAATATTATTTTCCACAAATCTTCCATCTTCGTCGGTCCTAATCATCTATTTACTTATCCCCTTAAATTTATCGTTCTGTATTCAACAGGATGACAATAGTTATATCAATAGGAATTATATATTCGATAATATGTAAAGATAAAACTAATTATAAATTAATTAATATACAACATAATAATCATTGGAAATTTCTAATGATAAATCTATAACATTAAATTACATATGATTCTTTTATGAATAAAAACAAACTTTTTCTTGGCATTTATTCTATGTATCCCATGTAAAATATATTATTATCACCTTGGGAACGATAGTCAGTGCCAAATTCTAGTACATAGTACATAGTTGTAGTAATAGCAAAGTGGCGGGAATGGCAGTAGTAAAGTATAGTACTTGAGAACGCAATGAGAACGATGAGAACGATGAGAACGATGAGAACGATGAGGGTGTGCTCGAAATGCCATGCGTATTGTATAACGTTTTATTTGACTTTATTATCAATATATGCAAGCAACTTTTGAATAGTTTATAAAAACTTTTAAAGCCCATGTCGCGACTGAATTATCCATAATTAAATCTTAATGTTTATTTTAATCATGATTATTCATACAATTGTTAAATATACAATTCAAATTATTAATATAGAAACTATTGCATACATATACGTTTTTTAATTTATATTTGAGAAAAATTTATTCGACTGTCATTAAAAAAAATATTTATAACAAGTATATTTAAAAATTTAACATTTTTTTTTTAATAAAATTTTTAGGTCCCTCATACTTTTCTCTCTTCTATAACACTATAACTATAGTAATTAATTCACTTTATCCTTTTATAACTCCGCTATCGTAAAAAATATCAAACAGTCACTAGGTTTTTTATTTTTTATCTATAGTACAACTCGAAAAAGTAAATTTTAAAAATCCATCGTTTATTACAATAATACCGATACCGATATAGATATGAAGATATATATATATGATTTAAAACAAACAAATACGAGTTAACAGGCGTATATATTAGAATGAGAGTTTAGCGGGCGATCTCTTGTTTAAATTCCCCAATAAAGAACCTTTTAAACGATATATACGCTAACACCTGCTGGACAGTAATTACAGCCACAGTTACACTACGAGTTTTGTGTACCGATCTATGGCATATATACTACATAATCCTGTTTCTTTCTTTTTATACTTTTTTTTTTGCATATAAACAAACTCATAATTATTCTATTATTGTTGGTATCGTGATTCCAGATACTTACTGGTTATTTGTTTTGTTTTACTTAATACAATCTCACAAATTAAACTATGCACGAAGATAATTTTATGGTAATGCATTACCATGGTTATCATTGAGTTATACATTGTAATAAAATTTTAAAATTGAATTCGATAGCTGTAAATATAATTTAAATTATTAAATAAACAATCTGAATTGTAGTATCTATAATCTTTAAAGTTACAATTAGCATTTTCGATAGTAATCGTCATCACTATCAATTGTTATAATTGTTACTGTTATAATTTTCAATGTTAAAACTAATTATTACTACCACTGAAAAATTTTAATATTATTTCAATAAATAATTAAAATTAAACATTTAGTATTGTAGATAGTATAATTAAATTCTCTCCGTGTGACACTCACAGCCTATGGATTTATTTTATTGTTGAATATATTTATTATGCTGTTATAGAATATTACTAAGCCGTTGGTTATATAGCGGTGAAAAATAAAAAAATAAAAAGTATAGGGTTGCATTTACCAAAGCAGCTAGCAGTAGCAGAAGCAGCACATAGTATACGCTAGCTAGCCAATGTATTGCCTACAAAAATGAATTTTTACGATATTTACTTTAAACTTTGTGCACCGCTAACTTTTCGTAGCATGAGAAAAAGGATGGAAAAAGTTTTTCACCAGCATTAAATGGATAAAAAAAAAATCTCATAGCAAGATTTTATCTGTCTGGATTTTATTACACCAGTGAAATCACAACTATCGCTTTTTTTTTCTTTGTTAATACCTAATCAATAAGGATGTTAAAAAAATGTGTATTTCATGATACCAGCATCGAAACTTGAAGTTTCAGTGTTTCTACAGCCCGTCGAAACAAGCTAATTTCAAGCCGATGTTGCAAACAACTGCTAGCGAATTCGTAATTCACAAATCCCTTCACAGCGGGCAGAAACATGCGTGTTTCTTCCCTTGAGAAGAAACACAATTGTTTCTGCCCTGTGCTATATATATTTAATGTTCATTTGCAGCCCTATTACTCTCATTTGTTTACTTGTCACTTCAGCTTACTCATTTCATTTTTTAAGTGACAGTTTTAATTAACCAAATAAAATTACTAAAAAATGAGTGAAAATAATATTTTTGTACTATTTACTATTTAATAAGTGACTGTAAATCACATAATGCTCATTCTCTAACAGTTCTCCGCATCATCGGCTTGAAATTAACTTGTTTCTTACTGGCTGCTGACACTGAATCTTTAAGTTCCGATACAGGTAATCATGAAAAATATAGTGTGTGACTCAGGATAAAACACGATTTCAGACTGCGGGTGATGTCAGCCCTCGCCTGCGGCTCGGGCAGCCAACCTCACCCTAGTCTGAAATCGTCTTGTTTCATCCCTTGTCACACAATATACTATTCTACGATTTTATATAAATGTCCAGTGTGTAAAATAAAATGATGTAATCATTCCACTTGAATTTTATTATTATCGTTATCGATTCTTCAATCATTACTAATTACCGTGTCACCTTAGATTACCTTAATTATTCCCATTGACACAATCGATATCTCTAATCGGCAGCAATATCAGTATGTACAACTATACACAACTATATGCAACACACATACATACTCATACACATATACATATGCAGATACATATACATATACATGTAATATGATTGCACAGTAATTGTGCGGAAATATTTCGCCTCCTGTATCCTTATAGGAATTATCTATTATCATCTCACCAACACATTTTCTTATATATATACGATTTACAATATACCAGTACTAATATAAGCTAAACTAAACTAAACTATATATCTTACTAGGAACAACAGTTTAGGAATAGATTGTGGATCGTGAATTGGGAATAATGATAGGAATACTATATAGTAGTATGTCTAAATGACCAATAGTAATGTCTGATGTGAATACTGCATAGATATTACACTCAGACCCGTGTAATTATCGCACGTGCCTAATATCGAACTGCCATCACATTTAAATCTCACTATAATTATATTTGACATCTATCAGTAAACAATATTAATTGATTAGTATCAAAATTACTCTTATTAATTATATGTCATTTAATTATTATTTAAATTTATATTTATAAATAATTTATACAAATACATTGATGATATTGATTGATTTGTAATTACTCTGTAGGATTATAATCATTACTGCATATATTGGCTATACGTATACGTGTGTACATAAAACTCTATTCACATAACGAGAGTCTATAGAATTTCATTGACTGGTAGAGGGTTTTATAAATTGATGATGAGTGATATTTTGTATATAATATGAAAGAAAAAAGAAAATAGCAACTACTACTTGTGTATCTTTTAACCCATACGCTCTTTCTGATTCTGAATAATCTATTTCACTGATTTTTTTTTTTTTTTTTTTTTTTTTTAATATTTCAACCGATGCCTTTCAATCGTTATAATAATAATAATAATAATAATAATAATAGAAATACGTCTATCCAAATACGATAATATAAGATTGCATATATTTTGATGCGGATTTTCTTAATTTTAAAGTTTAATTAATTATCATAAAAATTTAACATAAACAAATGTTAAACTTATAAAATGATAATCGATGAATTAAAATTATATGATGTCTTTTATTAATTTGAAAAAATAAAAAAAAATAATAATAAAATAAATATTAGAATTTCATTAAACTTTTCCAGTTTTAATATTTAGCTTTGGAGTTACCGTCGATCTTTTCACTTACACTCACTCGTTTTTACTGGGGTTTTGTCTCGCCGGCGCTTGGAAACCACTAACGAACCACATTTACATCTGAAAGGTGTGCCAATTACCAAGGGGTACGTTTTATCTCAACGTAGTTACTCTATAGTCTCACACATATCGTACCATTACCGATATATGCATGACTGCCTTATATAGTCATTTCTTTTTTTCGTATTCACTATTTTTTATTTTTTGCTTCACACTAGTCGACAACTTTCTCACAATCGTTACATTTTTATTTCTGTTTATATATTTATTATTATTATTATTATTATCATTTTTTTTTTTTTTTTATTTTGTAGCACTTGTGTCACAAAGGTCTTCGAAACAAGTCTCTTACGCTTCGACAAATTTCAACGAGCCACACTTGTTCGTTCAACATATATAAAAATATATATATTTATTTATTTTTGCTGAACGTTTTAAATTATTTTATTTCAGATTTTTATTATTATTATAAATGATTTTTTTGTTTTAATTTTATTTTATGCCACTAATTAAATTTTCCCACGTTACAGGTCGCTGGGTCGAAAATTACGCGGTCGGATGATTGTTCATGTGAAGCGAAACTGAAGGGTTCAACCAAATATTTTTTAATTTTTTTATTAAAATCAAAAGAGTAAAAGTTATGATTTTATTAAACCATTTCTAGAATTTTTAAAATAATTAAAAGTGTTGTATTGCGTGAAATTTTATTATTTAAAATTATAAGTCATTTTATATTTAGATTTTTTTATTCAATTTTAAATTTATTTGATTAAGATAAAGATTCATAAAAAATAATAATTTTTCGTTTTTAATTTTATTACTTTGTTCATTCGATACATCCGAGGTATGTAATCTCTGACGCACCCGAATGTTTCTCAGTATAAAAGTTTGAATAAGTAAAAAATTTTTTTTTCTTTAAATCTATTTGTTCTTTTTATATGTATAATATTATATAATTTAAAGTAGTGTGTAATAATGATAATAATAATAAATGTAAAGTCGTTTGCGAATATAATACAGACATTTGTAAAGGATTTGAATATGAGTCAGCTCTGGCAATTTAGCTATTTTTGTTAGATGCGGATGCAGCCTGAGGGAAATGCTTTGAACTTTGCCGTGTCGGTAATTTTCACACGTTAGCGAACATGGGTGAGAGAATTCATCGAGCCAAAAATATATATATATATATATATATATATATATATATACATATATAACCGTTTCTGTGTTTCCCCTATTCACGAACAGCTCGAAAAATTAACATTTATTGTAAATAATTCATTTAAAAAAATTTTTATTCTTTAACACGGTAGTTGCAGTTTTTTAGTATTATTATTTTTTTTTTTTAATAATAATGAAAGAAAAAGAAATTTTCGAATCCAAGAACATTCATAGAAACATGTGTCTACTATTTTAAACCTCAGATTTTAGTAAAATATGAATTAAAACTATACAGTAATTGATATATTTATACATAATAGCACATATGTATAAACTATTATTTCTATACTTTTATGTACATAGGAATGATTTCTATGTTGACATAATAAAAATTCCAGTAATAACATAGGAATTTTTCCTATATTAACATGGTTATTTTTACAATGTCAGCATAAGAATAATCTCTATGTTAACAATAGAATAATTCCTATCTGAACAGATGGATTTTTACTATGTAACATAGGAAATTTTTTACTATAATAATATAATGAAATTTCTTATGTCAACATAGGAAACATAGGAAACATAGGAAAGACACCTATGTTTTTTCCTCCGTGTAGTATAGAGTGTTGGGTGGTTATCCAGCTGATAAGGAGCTACTGTATTATCCAGGGTATTGAGAAAATGAGTTTCATGACATGAACGGCAATGCAAATAAAAGTGCGGTGTATGTTAGTATAGATGAGACTACTCTGAGTATTGCTGGTATGGTGGACCGACTGGTATTCAATGGTAGGTGGTATTATTGCAGGGCTATGTCGATGATGGTGAGAACTACCGTATTTCCAATCCAAAATCTAGTTTCACATTGCAGCAGTTTCTGCTGGTGAAAGTACTCGACGCTCATTCGATTTTATTTTCTCGCCTTTTTGGTTACGTTATTAGAATCTGTTGAATTGAATGGGAATCCTATGTGTATATAAACGATTTTGTGGTCATCTTTTGTTTATTTTTAAATACTTGGTATAATATAAAAAAAGGGAAAAAAAATATCTAAAATTCAATGATGTGCCCATTATTATTCAGGATGGAACATGTTATACGTCCCGGGAAAAAAAGTTTTTATATGATCATATATAAACATATATATTCATATATAATTTATATATGATCATATAAGAAATATATAAAAATCATATATGATTACATAAAAGCTTATATGATCTTATGAAATTCTTATAAGAATTCATATACTCTTATAAGGACTTTATAAAAATTGATATGATTTTATATAAAGATGTATATAACTTTATTACATTACTAGATCAAATTTGATATGCTTATATAAAATCATATATGATTATATAACGGTTTATATGATCTTATAAAAATCTTATAAGAATTTATATAGACTTATGAGAATTTTATAAAAATTAATGTAATTTTATATAAACCCGGGAAAAAGTTCTTATATAATCATATACAAACATATATGTTTATATATGATTTACATATTATCTGTAAGAAATATATAAAAATCATATATAATTATATGGAAGCTTACATAATCTTATAAAATTCTTATAAGGATTCATATACTCTTATAAGGATTTTATAAAAATTGATATGATTTTATATAAAATTATATATTAATTTATAACATTACAAAAAAAAGTTTCATGTGCTTATATATAATCATATATGATCATATAAGAGCTCATATGATCTTATAAAATTCTTGTAAGAATTTATATAATTTTATAAAAGTTGATGTGATTTTTTATAAAGTTATATATGAGTTTACAACATTACTAAATCAGAATTTATAACATACATCAAGTTATACATGATTATATAAAAACTCATATGATCTTATAAAATTCTTATAAGAATTAGTGTAATCTTATAAAATTTTTATAAAATTCCGTGTAACTTTATATTAAGTTATATTGAACATTATGAAATTACAAGAGCACGCTTTTGATGGTTATACATAACCATGTATGATCATATATGATCATATAAAATCTTATATGACCTTATAAAATTCTTATAAGAATTCAGATAATTCATAAAAATTTATGTGATTTTATATAAAGTTATAAATAAATTTGTATAATTACAAAAGAGTTTAATAAGGTGATATAAAATCATATATGATTATATAAAAGTTTGTATAGCTTCATGATTTATGTATATAAATTTCTATGTCTGTATGAGCAGTTTATCTTAAAACAACTTATAATTTTATAAAAAACACAAATGTGATGAAGTTTTATCATATTTGGTGCATCATTTATGTAGGATGTATCAATTTGAGTATTTGATTTAGGTAATATGCTATGGATTGTTAATACTATCAAGTGTAAAGCAGACTAGCGAAGCAGACCACGGACGCGCGATCATCAAAGTTGAACAGCATTGTGGTAGTACATGAATTGGATGGGTGACCCCTTAGCAAAATAGCAGTTAACCAATACTATATTTTTTTTTTTTAAATTCGTTCATGCATGATTATATATAATTACATGTCATTAGATCCTGCCAATTTTTAGATCTAATCATATGTAGGTTATTATATGTGTAATTAGACAAAATCATTTTTTTCCGGGTATACATATCTTTATATGATTATATAAGACTTTATATGATTATATAAAATTTTATAAAGTCATATAAGTTTTTATAGGACCAATTCTATTATAAAACTTTATATGATTTTATATGAGTCACTTTTATATGATTTATATATGATCATATAAGAACTTTTTTTCCCGGGGTAGCAACATTTTATCATAATAATAATAATAATAATAAAATGAATAAAAAAAAAACCGATAGGTCTGTGAATCATCAACATAGTGTATAGTGTGAACGTCTACTCACCAAAATGCTACAGTAGTTCTGCTGGACTGGTAACAACAATAGCATGCATTAACCTTTGTGCACTTGTAACTGCAATTGAGAGATAGTACCAGTTTTCGACTCTAACTCTCTTTTTCTTTGTACCCATAGGGTTATATGAGAGTATCAGAGAAAGAGAGAGAAAGAGAGAAAGAGAGAAAGAGAGAAAGAGAATGAAATGATGGTGGCGATGTAGGTGATAAAGGGAGATGGCAATGAATGAGCTGGAATAGTATAGAGAGTAGAGAGCAGACTAGAGTAGAGTAATAACGGGGTGGTAAGAGGAATGAGAGTGAGTAAAAGAGAGTTAGGAATGGATGGTATTTACCAACTAAACTGCGTAATCTCAACGAATACATTCATCCAAATATTCCAAGTGGCTATTCTGAGTTGTGGATGAACCAATTATCATCATTTAAAATTGTTCATGTCAATGAGTATATTTACATATATACAGTATATCTATTATCTTACTAGTTGTCGTTTATTGAAACTATACAGTTTATTCAACATTTACATACTACATATATATAAAGATTTATATAATTTAATACAACTATTGCGATGTTGATAGTAATAAGTGACGGTATATGTGTATTGTTTTACATAGATGTATGATATATGATTCCTCTATAAGTCGAAGAGTTTCTGCTCTGTTGATGATTGTAGTGGTGGACAGCACTGATGTGGTTTTCATTTTCATAACACCTTGTTATACTGTATACTAGTTTAAATATATATATATATATATACAGTAGGCTCTGGTCGTAAGTTACATCGGACGTTCAACTCTCTCTCACGTCCATTTCATCTTGTCCTCTAAGTAAGAGTATAGACAGAAACATAACTTGTAACCAGAGTGTACTGTATAAGCATATATATAAACATATATTTCAGAGTAGTTGTCCTTGATTGTTAATATTTCTCGAGATATTTTGTCTATCTAATCCTGAAAGCAGACGGTTCAACCACTTCCGGTTAAGTATTTTAGAGAATAAAGTTAAACTTTATACTGACTGGTCAACCGAGCAACCGACCGGATTTACGTACCAGTAAATAGTTACACGATTATTATTTTAAATATTCATCTCAATATATTTTTTTAACTTAATAATTAAAAAGAATATTATAATCTCGTAACTTTATCAAAAGATTAAAAAGTTAATACTAATTTTAAATATTTATTGTAGCAAAAGTCGATTGGTCTCGCACGATATCATTATGAAACTTGTATACAATACTAAGTACTTTGTATATATGTATATTTGTATATATATAACAAGGTAATTACCTACTGTAGTATTATATAAGTAACGTTAGCCCCATCCCTGTCAGCTGATTGGCTCAAGGGCTCTGTGTAGTGTAGACTGAGAAGAGCGTTGAAAGGAAAAGCCCCGAAGTTGGTTGGTTAACGAGGGTTGCTTCGAGGTACTTGACATCTCAGAGTCGTAAATGAGCCGTTGGATTTTTATTTTTTCCATTTTATAAAAAAATATTATTAAAAGTTTATTATAAATTTATGTATAATTTAATATGAATATTAAACTTTAAATGAAAACGCGTTAAAAATTTAATTTTGTAAAGAACAAGGCTGATTTTGATAAATTAAAGTTTCGCGCAAAAGGAAGATTTTCGATGCATCGTAAAAAAATTTACTAGACGAATAAATGACTATTGTAAGTGAAGAAAAAAAAAAGAAGACAAACTTTCTTTTCGATTGAATGTGCAATGTTTGATAAATTTTTTTTTTTATTTTTTTTCCATCATTTTTTGTCTTATATGTATCCATTTCATTTTCTTTTTCAGAGCTTCCATTCTTACATCAAGCTTCATTCAATATTCTTAGTATATAAGATAGCTTCTACTTCTATTTTGCTTCTACTGCTACCGCTACTAGTGAGGTTCTACGACAACTGATATTGCGCGCCTCCAATATCCAATTGTTTGCATTGATTCTTAAACGCTTGAAAAATTTCGTAAAGTTACTCTCTTTTTCTTTCATATTATTACTGCCGCTGCTGCTGCTACAGGTTTTCAAACTATTTACAACTAAATATAATCAATTTTCATCAAATATATATTTTTTATTATATAATCTGTTATTAAATTTAAATAATCAATGTATGAATACTTGAAATAAATATAACCTAGTTGGTGTAATATTTGACTTAACTAGTTTATTATTATTATTATTATTGTTATTGTTGGTGTATAATGTATAATGAAATATATTATAAAAAATATTATATGATAAAAATAAAAGTAGTACAAAAAAAAACGTTTTTATTTTAATATAGAGACGGTTGGTATACATAGATTTAAAGCACTAAGGGATTTTCTATATAAGTATGTTAAGGTGGAAATGAAGTATAGCACTAGTACGCAAAATACACTACTATAGTAATGGGGAGATAGATGAAAGAGGTTCTATCCTCGATAATTCAAGTGATCCATCACGGACAGACGTCACCTCTTCACCTCTTCAATGTAGAATATCAGAATACGCTTTTACGACATAAACAACCCTTACGAGTCTCAAGATGTCATGATATATACACAACTATTCGCACCTGTTACTACTGTATTATCCTAAAAAATCTCTAAATCTCATGAGTACATATATATTAGTATTGCGTTATATAAATTCCACGCAGATAGAAAGAGCTTAGAGAAAAAAAAAAAAAAAATACATAAAAATCGATAAATTTAGTGAATGTCAAAAAAATTTTAACAATGAAAGATGTAAAAGAAATTTTTTTTTTTTTATCAGCCACTAAATTCACACATAAATATTCAACCAAAGAGGATTCGTATATAGCTTTAGCTTTAGCTTACAGTATGAATGAATAGCGCTTGAGTAGGGGGTGAATCACGCCCTACTCGAGCAAGTATCACGCAAGAGCATCCATGAATAATCTTCATGAATAAGTAGTGGAAAATCCACTAAAAGGGTGTTTAATGACCTGTAACCATCCAGGAAAAGTGACAGCTTTACTTATACTACTCATCTTTCTCTTGTATATAACAATAATAATAATAATAATAAAGATGATGGTCAATCATTCTAAACTTTTAATTTTTCATTATTTTTGGGAAATATAACAATGGTTTGATTAATTCAAAATAATTATTTAATTTTTATTATAAATTTGAACTGATGCAATAAATAGAATTGAATTGAGAGAAAAAAAAAATTTCGTTAATCGACCACAGAATGAAACCTAAAAAAAAACAAAATTTTTTTAAATAGAGAAAAAGGGTTAAATGGGTTGAGTGTGCACTGAATAGCATTTGGTTTTAATGTACACTAGATCGTTCCTGAATAATTAATGATTCCAGGTCATGTTCGCAAAAGTATTCCATTATGGACTCTATATGTTTATCACTTTAAAACGACCGCAATGTTAATGGCAAATTCACGTTTCTCATCGGTTATTTTATTCAATGTGGAATGTTAATTACATACTTTTATATTTTTTCTTTTTTTGTTATAATAAATATTTAATATTACTATCATAGTAAACAAATATTGGCTAGATAATAATAACTGAAAAAAATTGGGAAAATGTAGATAAAGATTATTAGTTTTAAAGCCTATCAATCTGTAATAAAACCATTTTTTCATAATATAAATCTTCAATATTACTGTAATATATATATATATATATATGAAATTAGGTTAAAATAAAATATCGACGAAACGTTACGCATCATAAAACGGTATTACGGTTGTTCGAAGTCTATCATTTACATATACATAGTCATTGTGATACTTTTATATGAGCTATGAAAATTACACTTTTCGACTTTTCTCTATTTAAATAGATTTTTAATAATCTCGTAAAAATCGTCAGCATTAATTTTCAAGCAAATGTAATCTGAGGGCTTTTTTTCTCAATGTCTACAATAAAAATAAAAAAAAATAATAGAAAGAAGTAATAATAAGAGATAGGAAATAAGTGGGCAAATTTCCAAGGGCATTGCCAGATTAAACGAGGTTAGTTTCACTGTCTGGGAGTGACGCTGAGCTGGCGATTGAGAGTCATAGAGTTATAGGAATGTCCCCAAGCCTCGTTAGCACTCAGCTTTCTACCCTAATACCCACACCTATATCGTAGTGTCGACATTTACCCTCAACTTATCTATAGTATATATATACACATAGATAGTATATATACTGTATTGTCATATATAGTCATATAATAGTTAATAGTGATAGTAGTAAAAGCAGAAGCAGAAGCAGAAGCAGAAGTAGAAGCAACTTTAATACTACTTGCCTCCTACTCTCTTTCCCCCACTCCTTTATTTTACTCTTATTCAGACACTTGAACAACCTATAGCAGTAGCAGTAGAAGCAGCAGTAGTGGCAGTAGGCACTCGATTTTACGATGACGGAAACTGGACCTGAACAATCGGTACGGTAATTCTTACCAATCAACCGATTGTATAAAGCTTAAACTATTGTGTTGAATAGAACAGTACTATACATTTTATTCTTTTCACTGGACAGAGCAACTACAAGAGCAGTAGAGACCACCGCCACGCCACCACCACCACCACCACCACCACCACCACCACCACCACCATCAGCAGTAACAGCATCTATATATGCTATACTACTCTAATATAATGTCTCTACTAAAGAACACTCATTTTGTTTTCAGTGCGGTCAATCGACTGGCAATCGCTTTGTATTGTCCACATCAAGGAGTGACTAAAAGATATATAAGTGGAAATAATAATAATAATAATAATAATAATAATAAAATTTAAAAATGATAAAATATTGGCAAGTTGATTGATACTTTATTTTTTACGTATATACTAAATATAAATGTAATCTATTTTATAATTATTATTATTATTTATTTATTTTTTTTTTCCAAGACAAGGTCATTGAATAACAATTTCCTTTTTATAGGGGAAGGTGGGGCAAAATGGGCCCCTTAAGAAAAAAAGATTCAAATTCTCGGTTTTTTTCACGTGTTCTACTTTTTTTTACTTCCTTCCCAAGTATTTGACCTTAATTTGTTCTGTCCGTTAAAAAAAAAAAAATGAAAATGTGGGGCAAAATGGGCCCCCCTCAAAAAATTTTCATAATGTGAATTTTTCAGCTTGTTTCACTTTTTTTTTCCTTCTGCTGAGTTTTTGGTATTAATTTGTTCTGTCCATTAAAAAAAAAATCTGGGCATCGGTTGACCCTGCGGGCCAGCCCCAAAACTTCCCGCTGTTTTCGAGCTCAAGGAGCTCAAAAACATCGTTGTAAATACATTTTCGAGCTCGAAAATACTTTGGCATGTTATTATTTTCGAAAAAAACAGTTTTTAGCATTTCTTTCTCCCGCGATAACTCTCAAACGAATTATCCGATTTTGATGTTTAAGGTAGCAATCGACGCGTTTTAATAAATTCTAAAGCTGATTAGATTTTTGGATTGTTTGGTTGAGTTGTTTCAAAGATATTCCCAAAAAACTGTTTTTTACCATTTCTGTCTCCAACGATAACTCTCGAACGAATTATTCGATTTAGATGTTTGAGGTGGCAATCGACGCGTTTTATTAAGTTCTAGAGCTGATTAGATTTTGAAGTCGATCGTATAAGTCGTTTTCGAGAAATCAATAAAAAACTAAAAAAAAAAAATTTTTTTTTTTCGTAATTGGCCAATATCTTCGAGTCTACTTGGTCAAATGATCTGAAATTTTCAGAAAAGTTGATGGCCAAAAAACTCTTTCGATTGCCGCCTTAACCATCCAAATCGGTTTATTAGTTAAAAAGTTATAAAGAGTTTACATACATACATACACACACACACACACACACACACACATACATACAGACACTCGGACATCATTCTAAAGATAGTCAGAATAGCTTCCTAGGACCTCAAAACGTCGACATCTGATGAAAACTCGATTTTTGAAAATCGGGGTGAAAACAATAACTTCCCGAAATTTTTGAAAATCATCGATTTTCTAAGCGGGAAGTTAAAAAATATTAAAAATAAGGGGCAAAATGGGCTCCCCTCAAAAAAGTTTTTATAATGTAAGTTTTTCAGCTTGTTTTACTTTTTTTTCCTTCTGCTGAGATTTTGGTGTTGATTTGCTGTGTCTATCAAAATTAAAAAATCCTGAAAATCTGGGTAAAACGAGCCCCTACTAAAATGTATGTTTCTCGCTTGTTTTATGTTTTGAAATTTTTTGCTATGTATTTAGCATAAAAACGAGTTGATAGTGCAGATTTGGACCTTAAAATAACTCAATTCAAAGTTTTTAATCACTCGTTGTAATAACTACTAATTTCATTACTTGATTATTTATATTTTTATCAATTTTGTTGACATAGAATAAATTGTTTTTGAAAAAAATTATAGTTAGTAATGCTGTTGAACTCGTGACCTAGTTTGTCCCTTATCATAATTCTTTAATCATTTTTGTTAAAAAAATTTTAGGAACCCGTTTGGCCTAAAAATATTTGTAGGTTTTCAAAGTCTGGGCAGCCCATTTTACCCCCCCCCCCGACATTTTTCATGTTAAAAATTTTGGGGGAACTATTTAGCCTCAATGGCCCATTTTGCCCCAGTGGCCCATTTTGCCTCAATGTCTCATTTTGTCCCTGCCCCCACTCCAAACACTTTATATGTAAAAAAAATTTGGGGGACCATTTTGCCCTAGTGGTCCATTTTGCCCCAGTGGTCCATTTTGCCCCAGTGGTCCATTTTGCCTCAGTGGCCCATATTGTCTCAACGACCCATTTTGCCCCTCTCTCGCCCCAAACACTTTTTATGTTAAAAATATTAGGGGGCCCATTTTGCCCCCAAATATTTCAAAGCACCCAAAATTTTAGGGGGCCCATTTTGCCCCCAGGGGCCCATTTTGCCCCCACTTCCCCTATAATGGTGTTATCTATAAATAATAATATATAAAATCTATTAAATTGAAAGAATATTTTTTGAAACATATTACGTGGATAGTATACATAATAAACTTTGAATAGATTCATAAGTAAATATACACCATAGTGAGTACAATGTGGACAATCAAGTTTGTTCACGGTACGTTTAATACTGTATGTATATTTCTTCGATTTAACTCCAATGGTTATTTTAAATTTTTAAATTCACAGAAAGTTTCAACTATTATTGTATTTATATTTATTTTTGAATCAAGATCGACCGAACGTGACTTAAACGCTTGAGTTGTTACCATATCTACTGATCCAATAAATAAATAATATATTATTAATAATAAAAAGTAGATTACTAAGCCTATCCAAAAGTAGTAAAATACATTTTTAGTCAGACTAGACATTCATAAGACATTCACTTTTATAAATTTAATCAGAAAGTGAGAAAAAAATCTATTGCTATTTTTTTTTTATTTTTATTAAAAAGAAAATAGTGTAGGCTATACATACACCCATCTTATAATATATGTATATATAATATATATACTTTTTTTATTTTAGTTAATGGATCCTTTGCTTTATTCACGCCCACTTCGGTATATACCTCAGTTTGTATAAGGAACTGGATTTTGAGCTTACATTAGTGGTATACGTATTTGTAAGAGAATAAAGAATAAGAAAATGAAAAAAAAATAGAGAATGTATAAAAAAGATAGATATAGAAACAAGTCTTGGACCAACATTCTCATGGGGTCGAGGAAACAAGAACAAGTGGGAGGATAAGAACTCGAGGGGCCGATCTCAAACGTTTGAGAATAAAAATAAAAATAAAAATAAAATATAGGGATGAGAAAAAAAAATTCTAGTGCTTTATTGCCATTTCCGCACACAAAACTCACCAAACAAGAAGGCAGAACTTTATACTTTGAAATTGGGTAGATTGTATGAATATATATGTATCTAAATACATGTCTCTTATATATTTATTATTGTTATTTCGTTAACATAACCTATAGTCTTGCTTTATTTTTTTTTTTTTTAATTCTTCAACACTTTCATTACAAGAAAATAAAATTATTACTGCTTAAAACAATAACTCTTATTGTAAATAAAAAAAAAGTAAATAATAAAGTGTACAAATATAATTTGATAAATAAAATGAAATATATCTGAATAATTAAAATTGAGTGGACAATATTTTTTCCATGATCAGCGTAAATTGGTGGGAATCGTTGCCGTTGGTAGTAGCAAGACCAGCAGGAACTGTAAAATATATAAACGTTTGACGTGGAAATTTGCGCAGGCGACATCTGGGCAGGCGATACATTAGCGTGTCAAAAATCGCACGCGCCCGCAATTATAATTGATGGAGCCTTTGGTAATTAATAGAAGCGGTTCAAGCGAACAGTGTGAATGGTTTGAGACCGTATTTTATATATATAGAAGAATAATGGTGGTAGTTGTAAAGGATGCATAGGTGATGGAGAGTATGTGTGGGTATGTGAGAGAATAAAGAGTGGTATGGGGTACAATAAAGTGAGGTGGTTTGATCGCAGGGGTTACTACAGTTAACGGGTAAAGAAGAGTGGAGAAGTGGGGGGGGGGGGGATGAAAATATTAGGTGAAAAAGGGGTGAGAGGAAGAGGTAGAGGTAGAGGGAGTTAAATTCAGCAGCCACGGGCTGTGGACCGATTTAAAACTACTGGCTGAACCCATACAGTGGAGTAGTCCTCTACGCTTTAAGCTAATTGATACGTGTCCATTAATTATTACGTCATTTCCGGTGAACCGTGTTGCGGCGCCAACTACTGCACGTGCCCCTGACAAGAGCTTGCTTGCAATGCTCTCTGTCTGCCTGCCTGCCTGCCTGCCTGCCTGCCTGGACTTTTCACCAGTTACCTGCGTTGTTCCATTATATTTTATATAGGTATAGTAGTTTAAATGATAGTAGTAAAACCATCAGAGTTAAATGCCGCTTATCCGGCGATTCAAATTTAATTTATAAAATTTATATATTGTTGCTATTAAGTTATGTATATTTTAATTGTTATTATCATTATATATTATATTTTAAAATTTAATTATAATTGAAATGAAGAAAAAAAAAAATAAATAAAATAAAATAAATTTTATGAATAGAGTATAAAAGCCAATGGCATAAATTTCGTGTGCTTAAAGTCCATCGAGATGGATCCATTAGGACATTCTACCTGCCAGCATTTACATTTGAATTTACATTTGCCTACACACATACACTTTTATCTATATTGCTCTATTTATATACATATATATATATCCAATGAATAAGCTATATATAGAAATAAATGTGCAAGTGTAGATAGCAGTAGTAGTAGTAGTAGTAGTAGTAGTAGTAGTTGTAGATATATATGTAAAACATTTTAGAAGATGTATCTCACACTTGGTGAAGAGAAGACCCGCGAATAAGGCATCAGTTGGGATTCTCTAATCAAGCTACCGTCCATCTGCATACGAATGCTCAATGAATATAGTTAAGAGTCGACGTAGTTGTCTATCTATGTCGACAGCTACTATAGCTTGTGATAATGGCTATACGATGTCGACTTATCATCTCAGACTTTCAATATATATACATATACATTTGACCAATTCAAAAAAATCGACTATTTTTTTTATCAAGAACATACACTTAATATTAAGTACTCCCTCTAATTACAATTTTCTATTTACCATTTCAATAACATGGGAAAAAAAAAATTTCAAGTTTTTAATTTTATATCTCCGTAATGACGTATTGTTCAAATAAGCCTAGGATATCATTCGTAGGGAGTTTAATGCTCTACAAAAAAGGACTCTTGTGATCTTTCGATAAATCCATCTGCTCAAAAGTTATTTTAGCTTCAAGTCAAATTTATAGTAAATTTCGAGATTTTTTTACCTTCCTAGTGAAACTATCAGACTTATCACAAAATGTCATAGGACCTTTTTTGTGGACAATTTTACTTCCTACAAATTTTCTTCAATCAAGTTTTTTAAAATTCCGCATTGTTTTCTAGTTATTACCATTTTAATATCAAGATCTTAAAATCGATCCGAATATTATTTTTTTTAAGTGCTTATATACCTCGTCATAGCTACTTGAGTATCTAGTATTACTAATGATGAAAACTTTTTGGTTCTCAATATGCAAAAGCTATTACTTTTCCGATTTTTTATTAAGTTACTAATTTTGCTTAAAACTTGTCTATACCTAAATAATTAAACTATATCTGAATATAATTAAATTGAGTTTATTGTGAATAAGTATTATTATTATTATTATTATTATTAAGTAATAGCAGTAGCAGTTGCAATAGCAGCAGGGTCTATAAGCTGAGAGGCTTATGAGATTTTCTCTTTCATTTAATTTTTCGCAGATCAGACACGATGAGAACTTGTTCATGTATCTATCAATCTTGCTCCCTTTTTATTCTTATACTTTATTCCAACGTTACTTGGTAGTTTGTTGGAGCGCAAGATCGAATAAAAATCTCGTCTCGTGTTTCGCAGCAAGTACGAAATTAATTTTTTCCTCATAGCCTACTACTCATCGTATTATAACTACACTGAAATTAAATTAATACTATAAAATTTTAATATTTAATATTTAATGATATTTTTTTGAAATAGTTATATAGTTATATATAATAACATTATTATAATTAGATCAATTGGAAATATGTTATTATTGTTATAAACTAAAAGACATTGGTTGAGAGACAATAGGGCAATAGATAAGCGTTCTATATATACATATATGTATATGTATATATATTATATCAGTTTGAAGCTAATGGTAATTACAGAAAATGCCTGCGGCATTATTCGAATGCAACAGTAACAATAGCACCAGAACTAGCACCAGGACTAGCACCAGCATTACCAGGTTATAGTTTGATATGGTAAATACTCATTATTACCTCCAGGGATTCGATAGATGTAATTAAAGATGTCTTTGAGAATACACACATCTGTACAATAATTTCATCATAATATCATAATACCATAATATACTTAAATTTATTTTAAAAATAAAAAAAAATTTTATTCAGCATTAATATATGTATCAGTGCCTTTCGATAAAACTATACATCATTCAAGGGTAGTTGCAATCACGATGGTGGTGGTAGAAGTAGGAATAGTAGGTGTAGTAGGAGTAGTAGTATATAGTAGTGTAGTATTTCGTTTAACAATTTCAAAAGCAGTGATGCAGTAATGCGTGTAACTTAGTTACTAAACCGATTGAACTGAGCGCAAGCTCGCAAGTTTTCAGTATCGGTTCAATTACGTACCGTTCAAGAGTACCAAAAGCTGGTACTGCTGATGCTGGTACTAGTGGATATGAGCAGCTTAAGGATGAGTATAAATTTGCTAACTAAGAACTCTGTCCACTATACATATAATCTTTATTATTAATTAAATTTTGCATACAACAGCACTCTTACACTTGTTTTATTTATTTATTTCTTTTAATTAGTTGAATTATATTTTTATCTATATAAATAATGAATGGAATCAATAGTAATTCTAGTATTAAATTTTATATTGAAAACCTAAAAGTACCAATCAACCAAAAAGCTGTATTATCAATCCTTTTATAATGTCCAAGTCTTTGTGATAGTTGAACGAAGAAAGAAAGAAAGAAAGAAATAAAAAAAACTATACATGATATTGAGTGGTATTGACGGAAAATGTATACATCTATATAAATTCAACAGTGGATAGCTATTACAATTAGTCGCCATTATAGTAGAGCGAATAACACAGAGAAAGGTCCATCGAGCGGCCATCACAAAAAAAAAAAAAAAAAATAAAAAAAAAAAAAAAAAAAAGAATGAGAGAGCAAGTTTTGAAATTGCAGGGCCAACCATTCAACTCTCTTCAGTTAAACTCTCCTCTACAATTTCTCATCGGTACTCACTATTCGGTTCATACGGATTGCCACCCTATTACTACACGGAGAGAAATTTTTTGCGGATACTACTATGCTGTATGGTCGTTCCGACCATACTGTATGGTAGCAAGGATTTTTTCATTCGTTTAAAAATTGTAAGTATAGATGATTTGACCATCACGGGAATGGTAACATTCACCATAGTCATAGCGGATGAGCCTATGTCAGTATGGGCGTCAAGCCCATACTGCTTGGCGATATCCACAATGCTTCTGGTAGATAACGCTATTCAATATTGTCAAATTACTTATGCTAACATAGTAGTATGACCAAAGTTTATTTAATTAAAAAAAATAGGTTATATCCCCCATGAAAAAAATTTATAAAAAAAATATTTGTTTCAAACAAAAAAAATATATAAAAAATATATAAACATATAAAAAATATATTTTAAATAGCTAACCTTTAGGCGATTTTCATATATTTCTTAAATATTTTAAATGTTAAAAATTTATCTGAGAATATCTTAAAAATACATATATAAAAAATATAAAAAAATTATATTAACAATATATTTGAAATATAAGAAAATAAAATTATGAAAATGTTAAAAATATATATAAAAATTATATTTTTATTGTGATCCATAACCTACGAAAAATATATAAAATTTATATAAAAAAATGTATTTCGATGTATGTTTTTTATATTTTTATAACTATGTATGTATAATTATTTATGTACTTTAAGATATATTTTCAATTTATTTAAAATATATACGAAAATCGGGCAAAAGTTAGCTATTTAAAATATATTTTTACACATATTTATATATTTTTTATGTATTTTTAACACATGTTTTTTATATGAAAAATATATTTTTTTTATATTTTACACGCAGATATATTTTAAATAACAATTATTTCCTAACATACACAACGATACATACATTTGTTTACATTAATAAATTTTCATCTATTTATCGACGGAGTATTGCAGCTACATCTATGCGGTATGGGTAATAATCCGATAGTGTGTTGACTACCGCACAAAGATCTATTGCGGAATGCCCTAGTGGCGTTGCCGTTTCTTCAATGTAGTATGGGCCTCAAGCCCATACTTGTCTGGTCAATTCTACTATACAGACATGTAAGCTACGCAAAATTTTCGGTACTATACAGTATGGTGAATAACGCCATACTTATGGTACTTGCCGCAATACTGTAATAAGAGTATGGCGATAGGTACCATACATTTCTCTCCGTGTATATTGATTAAAGTTATTCTACTCACAAATTTAGTTGCCTCAAACTGAAATACCTCTTATATTCTTTAAATAGACTCATCATCATTATTAAATATAATAGTTTATTATTATATACAGAATATATTACGAAATAAAATACAGATATTTTATAAAAAAAAAAAAAAAAAATGAAGCATGACAAATATATATTTAACAAATCTCAATACAATACAGTATTAGTACACTAACTATATCGATAGAAAAATGAGTAAACGTATCTATTTTATATTTTATTCGTATGAAATTGACGCGATTACAGGATACGTCTGTCAGATATGTATGTCGTACGGGTCGTACGGATCGTACCGACAGTGTACTATAGACTACAGATTGCAGAATCAGAATCAGAATCAGTCTACTGCTACGAGCGTTTAACCTCTACAATCGTATGGACATTCATATCCAACAATCGAAATATGACGTGTGCATATACACCAGAGACTGCCCTACTGTTAATTCTGGTCACACTATTGTACTGCTATGAGATAGATGTAGCTGATGTCGGTTCCCATAAGCGAGGACATTCGACATTGGTATTCACGGGAGTAGTACAGGTACAGGTATTGTGTAGATTTACACAAAAAATTTTAAACTTTTTTTCTATAAAAATACCTAAAAAGTTATTTACAGATTTATAACAGACTGCCGGAAAATTATTAGTTTTAAATTCAGAGAGAGTACTAGGGGTTACGACTGTCTCAATGCTTTCTATTTTTTCTATTGAGGGTACAGTGAATTTTAATAAATTTCATGAAAATCTGAAAAATATAAAAAAGATTGGGAAATCTAAAAAGTTGACATCTTAAAAGCTCATGTGAAAATGTGGGATTTTTAACTTGCCGCTAAGAAAGAACAAAAATTTAAAAAAAAATTTGTGAGTTATTGGTCTCTCCGTGACGAATCAAGACTGATTCCAATTAAATCAGGCGTTAAGTTTGATGTGTAAAAAATATTTATATATAGTAATTGTTATTCTACAAGTTGTCAGACAAAATTAAGCTGGTTGTTAAAAAAAAAACTGAAAGTTATTTATGTATATAATATGTAGTACTTAATTAATAAGAGAAACTAATTTTCCACAATATTATATATAATATTGGTGTAATGTTATTTATATAACGTAAGGAAATTGCGTGTCTGTTTAATCTCAGTCTCTTTGTTTGAAGATGTTACTCGAGTAACATAAGCGTTAAGCTTTGTCATCGGTCGTAGGAACGTAAACCGAAATAATAAGTTATTCACTACATATCTATGTATCATATTGTGTTCAACAAACACGCACTTACTATGTACTAACATAAGATATCATTTTCTTTTATCATTTAAAACAATAGATTATAACAATAGAAGGGTTATTCTGAATAGTTAATAAGAAGCAATTTTCTTAAGTTTAGCTGGTTAATAATAATAATAATAATAATAATAATAATAATGATACAATGTGTATGGTCAGTGTTTACCTATCAAACAGATGTAATATATAAAACAAAATGAATAACATGTGGTTTTATTGTTGAGGGAAAATATTTGCGGACGATCGTAAGCTGGCTGCCATTTTGTATAACAAAAGTCTTGCATCTAAACAAGATAGATTTATATAGATAGATGCTGTATGTGAGCAGGGGAAAACAGGTCCGAAAGTCCTTCAAAAAATCTATAAATCTATGAATCAATCCTCTTGAGATTTTATTCCGCAACAATACTGAATAAACCTACACCCTATATCATGTTCTTAACTTTGAGGTATATATCTAAAATATTTATTTTATTTCGATAATCAATAATTATTGTAATTGATCAATTTTTATTATTATTTCAATGTTATTATACAACAGTGCAACAATTTACATAATGAAATTATGGTCTTAACCACACAATATATAACTCACCCTTTATTTAAATACAAGTGAAACACGGGAATAGCATTATCTCAATGTTTCTATCAGAATTGAAGCCAGTGACAAGTAAATTGATGTGATGATTGACTCTCTGTAGCAGCAGTAGTAGTTGTAATAGTATATAGTAATAGTATCAGAAACAGAAGCAGAAGCAGAAACAGAAGCAGATTGCAACATCCTCACCTTTGATAAATCAAAGACAATTAAATAACTATATGGTGACTGTATACATCCCGAATAAGACACTTGACGTTTACTCATGCATTTCTATGGAATTTCAAACTGAGGTGACCTAGGAGAATTCAAACTGTTTCACCAGCATCACCAGCATCATCATCATCATTATTGTCCTCTGATGTAGTTCAATTCTCTCTTTCACAGTCCACTTTACAGCTATTTCTATTACCTCTACTACAATGCCAGCATTGTCGTCAGCCATCTTCTTGTGATCTATGCAACAATTGTGGCTATATTTACTATATATACATATAACATCTCACACAGATATATTCTAACGATAAAAATTAATCTTAAAATCAATTCATTTTATCAGCTTTTCGTTTCGTTTCCGTTTAGGCTCAATATTTATTTTTTTATTGTAAGTACTAAATTTATAACAAGTTAATAATTTCAAGTATATAAAAACAAATAAGACATTGATAAAAAAAGGATATTGAAAGTGACTAGAGTGTGTGTATGTGGGTGTGTGTGTGTGTAAGCTCTACTGGCTGGCTACGTCTACTGCACTCGGTAGATAAAACAGAGTAGGACCTACAAGTAGGAGGTTAAATGCATCCGCCGGAGCAGAAATGTCCGAGAGCCTCTTAAATCAGGAGTAATCATTTCCGGCCATTCGCACTACCATCGTTTGGGGCTGCCCACAGGATCAGACGACTACAGACCTCGTCCAGTCTACTCCTCTCTACTTGACACTACTCTCCTACTCTCCTACTTAAACCGTTTTTTTTTCATTCATTTTTTTTCCTCTCTAGACTATTATTCTATTATATATTTTATCTTCTTTATTTATACTATTTAAAAAAATATATTCGGCATTAGAAACAATAAATCTTAGATATTTTTTTTTTAAAGACATAATAATAATAATAATAATAATAATAATAATAATAATAATAATGAGAAAAATTTTATTACAAGAAAGGATCAGAGCATCGTTATAATATATAATAAAAGTGATGATGAAAGAGCAAACTTTGAAGGTGTCATCATGAGACTTAATAACCTGGTAACTCGTTTACGGCTCGTTATTACCATTATCCAGAGCGTGTAATTATCTGGATTACTAGGTAGGTGGACCTCAAGCATACCGTCAACATGATCCCAACGACTGGTATTAAAACACTGTAGTCTTGGTAAACCGGCCGTTGATTATGTTTTAGACTTAATGAGATACTTTATTCACCAAGCTATTTGTTATATATTTGCTAATCGTTTTTTATTATCATTATTATTCATTATTATTATTATAATCTTAATTAACGATTTAAATTAATCAATTATTATCGAATAGTTATTAGATTTTAATTAAAACAATAAATCTGTTGAAACTATTATTGATATAAACTTTTTCGTGGTTCTTGCACTCGTTTCACATGATATATGATTTATAGTGATCAAGCGTCCCTAACGACGAACGACGAACTGTATTATATAGATATATATTCTATATACACTAGCTATTACACATGATAGACTGCATGCCGTTTGGGATACACCCAACACCCAGTAGTAGAAGCAGTAGTACTAGTAGTAGTAGTTGTAGTAGTTGTGTAATAGCAATACAAGTATAGCAGGAACTAAGGGTGCCAGTCTAGCTGATTCAGCTTCATTCACTCAGGCGAAACACCCTTCTCACTCTTTTTACTCTTTTTACTTATTAACTTTAATTCCCTTGATGATCCCGTCTCTTGCCTTTCCTTTATTCATCGTTTCTTGTTTACCACGATGACCAATCTGAACAATACTAAACAAATTTTTAACAATATTCAACAAGTATTCCAGACATTTTATCATACATTTCAACTAAAAATAGTTGACAACATTTTTAAGTTAAGCTGTGGCATTAATTATTGGTTTTAAAATAAATTAAGTAACTTAAATAAATGGTAGAATTAAGCTATATATTTGTGGTCCATGGTGTTGCTTTATTTCTTTATTCCAGAAACATTTGTAGTGAATGAAAAAAAACAAAAAACAAAAAAAAAAATGGTAAAATTGGTAGAGAGAGAATTAGACCAGTGACGGAGTTACGTTTGTCGCTGTTAACGAAGCAGATTAGTCAGACTGACGGAAAGCTGTAATTCCCTAGGCAAATGACGTCGATCGTACAACTAACACATTGCACATTGCGAGACAATTATTCAACGGTGTCCGGTTTAAACCCTAACATTATGCTTTTTTTTTAATTATTTTTTTTCCACCTCATTGTAAATAGTATTACATTGACATTATATATTTATACCTTTGGTAACAAATATAGTATTCAACAATTTTATACATTTATTTATTATTAAAATCGTATGGTATATTTCTTATGTATAAAAATGAAAAGTGACTTTTTAACTCTTGTATCAATTTGTTTGAGCGTTTAGTTGTTTTATTATTATGATTATTTTTTTTTTTTTTCTCAATCAATTCCATTAAAATATCATTGATTGGAATATTTTGTAAAGATAAAAAAAATTAAAAAAAAAAAAAAAAAAAATGGAAATAGATATAAAAAAATTTAACATTTTTTATTGGCACGGCTGACTGGTAACGGACGGTCGAGGTCAAACGTGCGTCCGTCGGTTCGATAACGTTTTCCAGTGATTCGTGCTGCTGCTGCTGCTGGGGTCGCGGTTGGCTGCAGAATTGCCTGGTTAATTTCACACTCCCATGATTATATAGACGAAATGGGAAGCATTTATATTCGCAGACGCGTATATAGAGTCAAGGGTGTCTGATTGCACCCGATGTTTCAAGTAAAAAAAAAAAAAAAAAAAATTATTAAAAAAAAAAAAAATTGCAATTTTATTTTTTTTCATTTTTTGTCATCTTGTCTACAGTGTATATAATCGAACGCTATATA
Source organism: Microplitis manilae (assembly GCA_030273425.1). Classification (NCBI taxonomy): domain Eukaryota; kingdom Metazoa; phylum Arthropoda; class Insecta; order Hymenoptera; family Braconidae; genus Microplitis; species Microplitis manilae. The sequence goes on from CP092727.1 coordinate 29,062, forward strand.
ATGTGTCTTCTTTTCTGGGAAATCGAAATGCTCGATCATACGCGAGATTGGCTCATTCTTTACTTTCTTCCAAGACTCTATTTTCATAAGATCAAGAGCGGAAAGACTCACGGTTCAACTACATATTCTGTTATAACATTCTCGATGGATATATTAAAGTCAGAAAAAAAAAAAATAATAGTGTTTTATAAACAATTTTAATGTAAATCTATAAAAAAAAAAAAAAATTGTGAAAAAAATAAAACATATTGAAATGATTTTAAATTTGAATTAGAATAATATTTTTTTGATAATTCCTCTATTAAATACGGAGTTAAAAATTAACCACTTTATCACTAACTGAAACTTTTGAATACTGTATTGTATAATTAATTAAATTAAGGTACTTTTAAAACGATAAAATATTTCAATAACCGCATATTTTAACAGAAACTTGATTTTATAAACTTAAAAAATTACCATTAATTTCTTAATTAATTTACTTATCCAAATGGAGCCAAGTCAAGTCCGATAAGTTATTCATGAGTTCTCGAGAAAAGCTTTGACTTACGCTAAAGATTTGTCCAACCGTTAGACTTGCGTTCATTTCTACTTAATTCTTATTCTCTTTTACTTATTTCATTTTTATATATCTATATACTTGTATAAACTTTTCTATTTTTTAACAAAAATAAAGAAAAATTTCTTTTTACCATAAAGTTTGTCCTGTAAGTATAAGTAATGAAGGAAAAGTATATGTATATATCTATATAAAAGTATCGGTGAAATGTTTAAGTAGATGAGTAACGTCAAGAAGAGAGCGTTGTTGAAAACCAATGGTAATATTAATAAGTGGACGAGAGAAGTTATATCAACTACGAATGAATTTTAGAGAAAGAAAGATAGTTCTATAAATATATATGTATATATATTCACCAACTGAGGAAGGAAGGAACGGATGGATGAATAAAATATGTTAGAGAAAGATAACATTCAACCACATCAGAAAGCTTTAAAACCAGCGAGAGCTGTTAGCATAATTACAATACCTCGCTTTGATTATCCGACTTTCTGCTTACTTCAAACTCATACTTTTTTACATACTTTTTATTTAAAACTCGTATTACAGCCATATAAATGGATATCCCCTACTCAGATGAGCTTTTGACTAGTCTATTTGGCTTTCATATTTATTACACGATCTGATTGGAAAAATCTATTAGCGCATGTAATATACCTACTTTTTAATTATTCAGATGGACATATGTTAATAAAAAGACTTCTATGTAGTATATATTTATATTGTTATTTCATTTTAAAATTTATGCTATGAAATCTGAAAATTTAAAAAATAAAAATTTACATTATTTCCCTCAGATCCTCAGATATCTCATAATATATAATAATGGACTAAATGTTAAAAAAATTACACCAAGGAAATTCTCATCTTCGAAAACAATATTTATCAATCAATCAATCACAGATAAAGTTTTTTTTCTTTCGTTAAATTTATCTGTAACTAATAAATCTGTCAGTTAAATTTTAACTTTCAAATAAAACTTTTATCTGCTAAGAATTAATCTTTAATCAAAAGCTGTCTCTCAATAAATCATGATAATTATAAAATTAGTATTCAAAGTTTTATAATTAATCATTATATCTTAGGAAATATAAAAAATACTTTTATCAAAAGTGAATCTAAATTTAGAAAAAAGTTTTAAATATTTAATTTTATTAAGCAAAAGTGAAAAATTTGAATAATAAAAAAATGTGATAAGTTGTTTTGAGATATATGACGTTTTTATTCAACCCTCCTTAAAAATATATATGTATATAAATAAGCGATGAAAAATTAATTCACGAGGGTTACTGTAAAATGAATATCCGAGCGACAGGGATGATACATCTGTTTAAATATACGCAAATATACGCAAATATACATATATACACCATTAAATTTAAAAATTATATCTCAATTTATAAGACTAAATTTTATTATTATAAAATTATAAGCAGAATTAAAAGTTAATATAATAATTAATAATTTAAAATATAACAGTACAAGTATATGAATATTATAATAATGTGCATGAATAATAATAAATTGTAAATTATTCGTAAATCAAAGTTAGTTAAGTTTATTATTCTCATAAAATTTGAATTGATAATCAATGGTAAATTTTATCGTCGTTTATCCTCTTTATACTTAAAACTTTTGGGTAACTTTTTAAAAAGTCAACTTTCTGTAAATGGCCCTCAAGTGACATTGTTCAGTATCCAGCATTACTGGAGTAAACCCACAATGATCCATTCCTCCTATCATATCCCCATTACATTACATTACATTGCATTACATTACGTTACATTAGATTGCCTAAACTTTCTTTTAAAACGTTATTTATATTTATATATATAACACAGTGTACTTGGTATAAATATATACGTCTGTCTAGACTATAAAACTATTTCTTTTTATTTTATTTTCTCACTAAAGTAATATAAATATAGTTAAGTAGCTGAATAATGATATTAAAGTCAGAAAGAAAGAAAGAGAAAGAGTAAGCAGGATTTTAGATGAAAACTTTAGCCAAGTGTAAGAATCCATGCGTAAGGAAATTCACAAAATACCAGGATCCAATTCAGCTGTTAGTGAATTCTATCTGCATTTCATCCTTATATTCGGTTCGTGGATTTACCTCAAGATTTTCGGAGTAAAGCGAGAACGCATTTAGTATACATCGACTCGTTAACTCACAAGTATTCCTTAGATCTTTAAAGTTTCTCTAACCGAACACAATTTGAAACCTAGTCGCGTTACTATTAATAAATATTACACATCCACTATTATTATTATTATTATTATTAATAATAATCACTTTAATGTATCATTTATTTTTAAACCTGGTAAAATTGAAATAATATGAAAAAAAAAGCAAAACAAAACAAATTTATTATAACAAAGAAATTAATTTAAAAAAATAATATTATAAAAACAAATAAGTGTTATAATTAACTTTAAATATACATATTTTCCTCGTTTATCATGATTCAGTTTTTAAAAATATTTATGTAAATGTATAACGTCAACATAATAATAATAATCATGTAGACAAGTTAAGTTATATATAAATATCTGCGAGTTAGTTTTTAAATAATTGAATTATAAAGTAAAAAAAAAAAAAATGATGATCCGTTACTTAATAATTGGGTTTATTCTCAGTGCAATACTATGTAAGTTAAATAATTATATATTTTATAAATTTGAATATATACTTTAACTTTTGAAATTTACAGATGTTAATGCAGCAAAGTGTCCAAAACATGAAGAAATGCATAACTGCGGAAGTCTTTGTGAGCCACGTTGCGACAATCAAAATCCAGATTGCGGTCAAGGTCCTGGTGTTCCCCCGGTAATATTAATTTTTCTATATATTTGTAATAATAATAATAATAATAATAATAATAATAATAATAATAATATCAATTCGTTATTTTTAGTCTTGCGGTACAGGACCAATGAGAAATTGTCGTTGTAAAGATGGTTTCTTTAGAAATGGTAAAGGTAAATGTGTTAAAGCTAAAAAATGTTAATTATTTTAAATTTACATGGAAATATAAAAATTAACTTTTTATTTCAAGTAATAATATGATGTATGTTGGATAAATATTAAATAATAAATAAAATTAATTGTTTTATTAACTAAACAATTGTCATAAATAAATAAAAGAATAGAATATAAATTATAATGATTACAATAGCTAAGTGATGAATTTATCTTTATGAATAAATAATATTAGCTAATTTATTTAGCTGATAACCAATTGTATCATTTTATTCTTTTTATTCTTTTTATTCTTTTTATTCATCCAAATGCGGAAGTTGATGGTTATTATAACATTATTGATGAGAGATGCCAGATGAAACTGACTGGTGAGCTGTAGGTATATAAGTATCGTAATAATAAAATAATACTGTAGTTAAACTAGAAATTTTTATAAAAACTCAATCTACTTGCTGTTGTTGCAATAATGAAACTTAATACTTATATGTTATTATCTGTATACTGTTTATTCGTTGTAACAGTTGATAATCTAGCAAGTGGTGCTAAAATTTTTGGAGGTGCTGGTATTGATTCGCAAGCTGTAAGTTTTTATTTATTTTAACTTTAAATAATTTTTAATTTAATTCAATAAACAAACTTTTAATTTAATTTAATTTTTAATTAAATATATCGGGTATTGTAGTGTTACTTTTATTTCCTATTAAAAAGACATTGAGATAATCAATTAAATAAAAAAAAAAACGTAAAAATAAAAGTCTCTATATAAAAAGTTTCAGGTAAAATAAATTAAATTTAAAACTAGTTTTTTATGATTTTTTTTTTTTCTCTTATTGTTATTTAAATGAAATGTTTATTTTGCAGGCTGGAATACAAGCAGGAGTAGTTTTTCCAAAAATACCTGGCATCAATACTCCATTTTTGGGTTTCAGTCTTTTTCCATCACGATCAAGCGGATCATCAAATAACACGAATCAAGATTCATTTTCATTTCTAAATAATTTTAATAGCCGAGGATCGACTAGTAGAAATGGTAATCGTACTAATTCATCGTCTTTTGGACAAGGACTGTCGTCACTGCTCCCAAATATCAGTAGATTGATACCGGAACTAGATATACCAGAAAATAGTTCATTTACGGTGCCATCAATTACCGGACCACCTTCACTTGGATCCTTACCTAATATTCCAGGATTGGCCGATGCTATTTCAGAAGCACGTAATCATGTACAAATAGCTATTAACGCGACAAGTGATTTTGCTGATGGAATTGACACGGCATTGCGACAAGCACTTGAGAGTAATAATCCAACTGGTGCTGTACGCACATTAGTAAATACTATTTTAAATGCTTATCTCACGGTCGCACAAAATTGTCCAATGATTGTTGTTGGTGTTCGCGTGCTACAAGAAGGTATCAGGTTAGCTATTGAGGTTGCTAAATCCGCTCGCAATGTTGTTTTCGGATCTTCATAGTTATTATTATTATTATTTATCTTTATATAATAAAATTGTTATGCCCAAGGTTATTATAATAAATTATATTCACAATATTTAATATAATGACTTTATTTTTTTTTATACAATCTCATATATCATAAAGATAAAAAAAACAAAAAAAAAAAAAAAGAAAACAACAAATCAATCATATAAAAAGTTTAGGATATGAAAATTTAACGACAGATGCATAAAAGATGAGCTCACACCATTAGTTTTTTTGATAATGCAGATCCTAAAAAAAATTTACAACTCTTGTAAAATCGACGTGTTGATATGTATATGTAAAAATTTTTATTTTTAACATGACACAATATATATTTGAGTTGTAAAATAAATTTTCATTGAAAATAAGTGTCGCTGTGGTATAGTTGTAAAGGGTCTGCTCCAGCTGTCGTGGATGATGATGATAATATTCCACATGCGTGATGTCTACTCGTACTCACATTTACATGCATAAACTTTTTTTTTTTTTTTTTTTTTTTTTTTTTTTTTTTTTACGCTAAAGTAAAATTCAAGTGTGTGTATGTGCATATATAAGTACCACGTAAAATATTATTTTTTTTAAACCAACAAAATCAACGTTCTGGATACGTGCATAACTAAAATTAAGTTATAACGAATCCCATAAAATATTATTTGTCATTTCAACTGTCTTGTAAAAAATAAAAATGACAGTATAATTTAAAAATTAAAATTTCTATTTATGAATAAGTCAATAGACAATATTTTTATTTAACATAATGATATCCACCGCTGACAGTTATATTAACAGCATTTATAAATGGATTTTCAATAATACATTGCACGACATGTGCTATTTCTTCCGGTTGACCAAGTCGTTTGGGAAATAAATTCAATTCCAGCATCGCTTGATTTATTTTTTCAATTGGTCCCATAGTACCTGATATTCATTATATTATAAATATAAATAAATAAAATAATAAATATTAAAAAGAAAGTACTAACGTGCCATTGGTGTATCAACATAACCAGGTGATAGAGTAACAACTCGTATACCTTTTCTGGCAACAGCTCTGGCTAAGGGCAAAGTCATTCCAACAACAGCAGCCTTACTAACACAGTAGGCAAACAAATCCTCTCTGCCATCAGTTGCCATAACACTACCAATATTAATTATTACACCACGTTGCTCATTCGCGTCAGGTAAATTTTCTATCATCACGTTTATAACCAAACGCGTGATATTAAATGTCCCAAGGGCATTTACATCCATCACCCTTTTGTAATTCTCCAATGGCAATGGTGTGTTGCCATCGAAATCATATGGGACACCCCATTCAACAATACCTGCACAATTTATCAATACATTTATGCCACTAAAATTTCTTTCTTCTTTTATTTTATCCAAAGCTTCTTTTATTTCTTTTTCTGACGTCACCTTAAAACAAAAACTTTAAATTATTTTAAAAATAATTATAAATTAATACAATAAAATAAAACTTACATCTGCTTTAATAAACATAACATTATTTCCCAATGTTTTAGCTAAAGTTTCACCTTTTTCTTCATTAATATCTATCACAATAACTTTACCATTGTTGTTTATTATACGTTCAACAATTGATTTTCCCATTCCAGAACTACCACCTGTTACAACAGCAACAACTTCCTAAATAATTATTGTAAATAAATAAATGAATATAATAATTTAAAATGATTTATAAATATAATTACCTTCATTTTTTTATCCATTTTAATTTAAATAATAGACGACTAATACTCGGGTAGAAGAGTAAATGGAAACTGATTGGTTATTAAATACTTGAGTGGTTTATCATGAATGAGTTATGCAACGAGAAATATATATATATATATATATATAATAAAACGTATATTTGTTTGATAACCAAGTAAATAAAACTGAGGTTTTATTATTTTCGTAACTAGATATCTAATAGGACTGAATGTATATTTCAATTACGTAATTTGTTGTGAATATAAAAGTTAAAAACTAGAGTTTAATTAATTATTATTTTAATTAGAAGATAAAAATTAAAGCAAGTTAATTGTATTAAATGTAGGTGACATGGAACACGCATGTCATTGTAATCTAATTTTGTGCGATTAACAGTGACGTGCGCAATAATGCTTGTAAATTGGGGGAATTATGTTGCTGGGTGTCTCTGACCCTAGAGTTTATATATATATATACATTTAGCAATTGAAAGCGATTAACATACGTACCTGGACAGTAGCAAATTCGGATCTAAAATTTACATTACTACTTGTCAAATATATATATATAGATGTATATATACTTGTGGACGTCTAATCCCTTGAGAATATTTATATTGATTGCAATTACAATTAATTATGCATCAATTTAAATTTATATTTTTATATTAAAACTTAAAAATTAAAAAGTAAAAAAAATAAAAATATTATGTATATATCTTTATGGATGACAGTAACTGATGTGGTTTCTCTAGTTTTGTGCGTTAAAATAGGACCACTAAAAAGGGTTACTTAGAATTTACAATAGTAATAGTAGTAATAGCAGTAGTAGTAGAACTATATATATATGTATATATGTGTATATAGAGTTGGAAAGACACAACTCAACTGAAGGGACTTGATAGTAAACCGCAATCGGGTATGCAATTTACGTAGTGTCCGACCTCTGTACTGGTCACCACAAAAAACTTTTATTATCATCTTCTATCTTTTATTTTATCTTTTATTCTATCCTCACATTGTTCACATGTCACTGTAATTTTTTAAATTTCATTTTCTTTTGATTCTTAATATTCTAAATGAATTTTATTATTTAATTAGGAAAAAAATTTTAAATAAAATATATAAGACTTTAATTGGTATCATCATTAAAAATAGTTGATACAGTTTTTTTTTAGGATGCTATTGTTGGTTTTGTGAATTTAACCAGCAGAGATGTCAAAACCAATAGTATCCTTTTATATACACTTTCACAACAAAGCCATCATATAAAAGTAAGTGACGGGTGTATCTTTCATTTATATATAATAATAATGATAATAATGATAATAATGTCAACAAGTTCATTGTTACTGGCAGTTTACTCGATTGAAAGTTTATTTCTGCTCATTAAAGTTTTCAACTCATTATAAACTAACAAATATCAAACTAAAATAAAAATTATATTTATTTTTATAATAAACAGGTTATTAATATTAAATATGACTTGTGTAATTTCGTAAATTTGGTATATATTGAATGTCCCAGATACTTAAAATAAATATAAGATTGTGGTATTATAAATATATAATTATAATATCTAATATGCAATAGACTAATGATAAATTAATGGAACTAGGTTAAAGTAAAACAAAGAGCATTTAGGTATTTAGGTATTTAGATATTTAGATATTTAATAAATACATTAAAATTTGTCTAATTTGTAAAGATAAAAATTTTAATCAAATGTAGTCATACTAAAAATATATTAATAGATAAATATATATGGATAAGCTATCAATTGATAAATATTTCTCTTACGCTTACGTGAGTTTTAAATAAATACAGATGCTGCTGATTATTATGTTAATAAGAATAATTAATATAATTATCATGATAAATTATTTATTTAATAAATTTTTTTATAAAAATCGTTGTAATTTAGATCATTGAACAGATAGAGGAGGAAAAATTCAATTGCGAATTCAAAAATTACAAAGCCTTACATAATAAAACAAAGAAAGATTTTAAAATGAGAATAAAAGCTTCATTGTTGTAATAAAACTACAGTAAAACTCTTGGGTTGTTGTAATTATTATTTTAATTGCACTACATGTTTAATTTAATATTTAAAATACGATAATTAAATTGTTTAACAATATAAATATTTAATTATTTTATTTAAATTTAAATTTAAATTAAACAAAAAAAAAAAAAAAAATTTATTAAATAATAAATTTGGTGGATAAGATTGTAGGTGTATTGTAGGTGATTCTACTAGACTGTAAGAGTAATGTACCATAATTTACCGTGAAAGACTTTGTTGTGTACCGTGACACTAAAGATACCGATGCTCGTTTACTTGATATTCATCTTAAACAAATCTTTACATTTTTATTAAGTTTTAATTTATTTTACTATCAATGATATTTAATCTTTATGACGTAAATTTCTTTACAATAAAATAAATAAAATTAAAATTGAACAATGATAACTATTCATTCGATTTTATTAAAAGCCATTGGGTTATTTAGACTTTTAGCAAACGTCATAAGAAGAAGAAAAAAATTTAAGAAAAAGAATAGAAAAAAAAACTGAAATAATATTTATTCAGTGGCATTTAAATGATACGTGACAAATATCAAAAAAAAAAAAAAAATTCTTATAGTTGTAGAAAAATTCGTTATTAAACAAGTGTTTCATATATAATAGGATTCAGTATATCATTGATGATGATAATGACAAAAACGCGTTAGTACTTACGATTAATTTTAAAATATTAAAATTATCATTGAGAAACTTTTCATAGATAATATTATCACATATTTTAATATAATTATTACGGTATCGTTTCATTATTATTAGATATTTTTTTTTTTTTTTCTTTATTCTTTTCTCCTATTCAAGTATTTATTCATGACAATTATTTGTTAATTAATAATTAAACAAAGAAGCGATAATTATCTAAATAAAGTGGTAAAAAATGTCAAGTGTAATAAATTATTTAATATTTTTAATAGTTATTAGAGAAAGTTATTCACAATTACAAAAAAATTTAGTGCATATTCAGGCAAAGGATCCAGATATGCATCGAAAAGGTTTGAAAAAATGAATATATTAAAAATAATAAAATAAAATAAAATAAAAAATTTTAATATATATAGATGTTACATTCGGAGGATTCACATTTTTACGAGGTCAATTATTTGATGAACAATATTTAAATAATAAAGGAGTATGTACTGGAAGATGTTCAGATTATGAAAGTACGCATTATCATTATAATGATAGATATAATAAATCAATAACTCAAAAATTATTTAAATGTTCTGGGCGTATTATTAAATGTCGAAATGTTAATAATTTTGATATTTCTGTTGTTGTGGTAATTTTATTTTATTTAAATGATATGATTTTTAAAAATATTTGTATATAATTATTTTATTTATCTTACAGTATGCTGATAATAATATGTATAGATATAAAATTAATAAAGAAAGAAATGATTATCAAATACGAAAAGCTGAAAATTATCATGACCATTATAATTCTCACAAGCATCATGATTTATATACAAGCTATGATGTTAAACCTGATTATAATAATTGTGCAACATGCAAATGTTATTGCGAAGATACTACTAGTAAAAAATTAGTACGTTCTTTTTGTTTGGACGCCGTTAAATCTCGAACTGAAGACGGATAGTAATTATACATTTTTTTTTCTTCGTTATCATTATTATTATTATTATTATTATTATTATTATTATTATTTTGTTTATAATTATTTATAATTTTGTTAAGTGTGATAACAGGATTACGATTTAGAATAAGAGCTAGAGTCGTACATTTAGAAATACAACAGGGTAAATTGGTTAATGGAGTTGTTGATAGAAATACTGTTCATTGGTTTGCTAAAAATTGGTGCTCACTTACTGGAGCAATGAATTATGAAAACCGTTCTTTTCAATTGGATGAAATCATTTTACCACACAATCAAGTTTTAACAGGTTAAAAATAATTACATATACATATGTATTTAAAAATAAATTGTAACTTTGTATATAAAAATTTTATTTTTAGGTATTATGATAAATAGATATGATCCTAAAACGAAAATTCATGGATATAGACTTGGAAGATTTTCATTAGGAGTTATTGCAACAGTTTTAGATAATAGAGGAAATCTTGACGTAAACAACTGGTTTACATATCACAGAATACAAGGATTTCGGTAAATATATTTAAAAATAAATTATAATTAAGTTGTCATTAAATAATTAAAATATTATTCATGACAATTATTATTGATTTTTGTTGGTTATAGAAAAGCTTTATTAATATCTGATTCAAATATTTCTTTAATATCACCTTTCGGCAGTGATGAACTGAGTACACCAAATAGACATTACATTAAATTTCATCCAAGCGACTGGAAGTACGATTTCGCTCAACATATTATACCGTTTTTGGATTTACAAGATGTCGTTACTGAGCCATCATCCCCAATATCTGGTGCTGGAATTTATTATAAAAGTAAAAGAGGTTACGGTGGTTTTATAGCGCCTAAAATAATTGTTAAGACAAATCATCGAAAATAATTATTGAATTAATTATATTTATCAAAGCTTATTATTATATTACACTGTTTGGCGCTCATTTGGTCAACATATAAATAAATTGTCACTAATATGTATATTTACTTGTGTTTTATTTAAAAATATTATAAAGAGCTAACTAGTAATTTTAACTAGCAAATTTAACAACAGATGGTTGTCATCTTTTCGTTGGTACAAGAATCTCACACGGGAATTGGGATTTTTTTATTTAAAGGGAGTTGGTTAAACTAGCTCTCGATTTAATTCTATTCTAAAATGACAGATTCATTGTTGCAACACGTCAATGTAATATGAGAGGGTCAATTTAAAATTCCCCCTTTTCAGTTGTTAAAATAAAAAAAAATCATCCCCTGAGTAATGGGCAAGTTTATTGTAATGTTTGTCGTTAAATAGCCAGATGCTCGTGTATCTACAATACCACAATACAACAGTATTACATCGTTTTTGCCTGTTATTAGATAAAAATTAACATTATTTTATAAAATAAAGAAAAAAAAAGTTTGATAATGTATATAATGGAAATGAAAAGGATAAGAGAGACGACAATGGATGTAGATTCTGTAATGGTTATTGGAAAGGCGATGCTGAGAATTGACCTCATAGGCCGCTTATCTTAAAACTGTTTCATCGTAACCGAGCTTCGAGCTTCGAGTTTAGAATTTCCTGATTCATCCTAAAGCTATGTATCGAACTAAAGTTATTTTGATTATCACTTTGAATAATCCGGCAATTTCACCATCAAATTGCATTACGTAATCTTAATTTATATTATTAAATAACTAAACAATCTATTAGTTTCATATGCATGATATTTATTTTATTTTTGAATAGACATGAACAACAACTTAATAGTTTTAATTATTTTATTGAATTATAATTTCAATTGGCGAGTGCCATAAAGACATTCAGTATTGTATAGTGCACACTCAGATTATTAAAACATGCATTAGTAACATAAAATAGAAACATTAGAGATTTCTCAAGTTAAGACCATGTTGCATCTAACTTTTTAAAGTTCGACACAACTATTGTCTTTTTCAGTAAAATTGCCAGGACATATACATCCTTCCTCAGTACATACGGAATTTTTAACACTGCAGTGCTCATCTTTCCCACACGGATCACGAAGATCTGCAAAATCGATGTTATTTATAATCATCACATAAGTGGAAAGCAAGTTGTATTTTTACAAAAACTCACTTTCAGCAGAATAGGAAACTATGTTTGCTTCATTTTCAGGGGAAAAAAAATGATTTAAAGATTGACATGCTCCAAGCAAACAAGCGATTTCAACACCTTCAACAGGTTCACAATCCGTATTATCGAAACAAAATGGACCATCACGTTTGACACAACTGTTGTCTCTTTCAGTATAATTTCCAGGACATATACATCCTTCCTCAGTACATACGGAATTTTTAACACTGCAGTGCTCATCTTTCCCACACGGATCACGAAGATCTGCAAAATCGATGTTAATTATAATCATCACATAAGTGGAAAGCAAGTTGTATTTTTACAAAAACTCACTTTCAGCAGAATAGGAAACTATGTTTGCTGCATTTTCAGGGGAAAAAAAATGATTTAAAGATTGACATGCTCCAAGCAAACAAGCGATTTCAACACCTTCAACAGGTTCACAATCCGTATTATCGAAACAAAATGGACCATCACGTTTGACACAACTGTTGTCTCTTTCAGTATAATTTCCAGGACATATACATCCTTCCTCAGTACATACGGAATTTTTAACACTGCAGTGCTCATCTTTCCCACACGGATCACGAAGATCTGCAAAATCGATGTTAATTATAATCATCACATAAGTGGAAAGCAAGTTGTATTTTTACAAAAACTCACTTTCAGCAGAATAGGAAACTATGTTTGCTGCATTTTCAGGGGAAAAAAAATGATTTAAAGATTGACATGCTCCAAGTAAACAAGCGATTTCAACACCTTCAACAGGTTCACAATCCGTATTATCGAAACAAAATGAACCATCACGTTTGACACAACTGTTGTCTTTTTCAGTATAATTTTCAGGACATATACATCCTTCCTCAGTACATACAGAATTTTTAATCAAACTGCAGTGCTCATTAGTTGCACAAAAATCACGTAACTCTAAAAAGTTATTCGTACAGTATGAAATTATCCACAATATATATAATATGTTAATAGAAAAATACATAAAAAAGTAGATTGTAAATGCCGAAAATTAATTTAATAAAAACTTACCTTTAGCATAATGTCCCTGAGGTTGTTCAGTTGCAACATTGGAATCAACATTATCCAAAGGAATCGCCAATGACAATGAATTAGTAAAAAGTAATAAATTTAAAACAATAATAAATTTTTTTTCCATTTTAATCCTTAACTAAATCAGATAACCAAAACATAAATCTGTACTTATTTGCTTCTCTTTCAAAATGCTAGTAGTTAGAATAATAAAAAACCGCTCCTTTTATACCATCAAAAATATTTATTTATTTTTATTTGACCAATTACAAGTCACATAGATTTTACGTCAGTGAAAAATTTCCGTCGAAAAATAGTTTGCTTTATCAATAATGACGTCGATATATTAAATAATACGATAATAATGTTAGTTATTTTTTATCACAAGTCGTGTTTGATAGCAGGTATATTAAATTTTATAGAATTCGCTAAAAATATGACATAAGTTGTAAGTCACAACATTTTTAACAAAGTATGTTACAAACATTTAACTAAATTTTAGAAAAGTGGCTAAAATATTGTAACTGTATATTATTTTATCAATTGACATATTTATCTTTTTATAAATAATTGGCTCTGAAATGTTTTTTCTTAATAGACTTAATATTATTTACGCTTATTTTCACAATATTTTGTTGCTATATTCTATAACTTTTTAACTATTTGTAAATGTGTTTAAATAAATGAGCAACCTACAGCCACTACGTGACTGCCCGAGTATTATTGCCAAATTTATTAAATATATTTAATACGATTATAGTATACGATTTGAATTTAATGTTTCCTAAAATCTCTACGGTAAAACTTACTCCAGAATCTTTTGTTTATTTTTATTATCATTGAAATTTAATAAGACAAATCTCATCATCAACTCGCAAACCTATTGATTCCGCTGAATATATAATCACGGCATTAAAAAAAAAAAATCTACACGATCAAATTTTTTTTTATTAATCGTCTTATATATTTTTTATTCACTGCCACCAAATTAAATTTGTTTAATTTTTATTATTATTGAGGACATGGCGTGGACTAAATTTTTCTTATTTTCTCTTAATTATATAAATTAAGCGTAATTTAAATTTAATTCGAATGATAAAGGTACATTTATTTATCTTGATAATTGGCAATAAAAAAGAGTTTAAACCATGAAAAGGCACAAATTCAAGTCAAGACCTTTCTAACGATACCATTTTTAATAACATTAACCAATTCCATCATATAGATATGGCAGGAACAAAATTTTCCTTATTCTCTTAATAATAATAATAACAATAATATTAATTGATACCAGTTTTAATCGAATAATAATTTAATTGGATGACGTCTTAATTATTGTAATAATTAAATATATCAAATAAAGAGATAAGCTTATATCTTTAAGGAGGACAAATTTGACGTCATAATTTAATGACTTGGGTTTATGATAATTGTTAATTTATATTTATTTAACAATTACTTGATAACTAAAATTTATTTTGAAATTCTTGGCACCAGTTTTTTTGTCTGATATTCATTTGTGAAGAAAAAAAAAAAAAAAAAAAAAAAAAAATTGCTATAAAATTGACAAAAGTTGGTAATTTCGTAACTCTAGTATATTAGAGTGTTGGCAAGGAATATATTTGACTCTATTGTAATTTTTTCATTTTAATTATCGTTGTAGTTAAAAAAAAAAAAATTAATTAAAAAGTTTACAAAAATAAATGTTATTTATAAAATTAGTAAATTTGGAGTGAGTTTATTGTCTTGGATATTTAGCGTATTCCCTCAGGATATAGTCCAGGAGTGGTGGTATCTATTCGTACAGGTCGAATAGAAATGAAGAGAAAATTGGTGAAGATTGGAGCGGTTGGGTGTCGTGGTGTAATTTTATGAGATAGGCGAGAACCAGTACAGCCAGTACATATACAGACTAGTCGAGTATTACTCGATACAACACCCCTTTATATATATATATATATATATAACATCAGAAGTACTTACGTCTCTCGAGACTTGGAATAATATCGTAATACCGGATTTGTTACTAGATATTTCTATCTCACACCTCTGCTGGATATATTTCTGCTGACTATCGATACTTTTCATTAACATTTTATTTTTAAAAATTGCAATTAATTAATGATGAAAAAAAAAAAAAAAAAAAGAAAAATCTCAAGACAAGTGACAGAATTGTTAGTATACTTGGAACCTTATCACAAATAAGAAACATTTTATCTTAAAACGCGCATAGAGAGAAGCAACTGTGTACAGTATAAATAAATAAAACTGATGAAAAAATAAAATAAAAAAAGAAGATGGCCTGCTTGCGATTAGATGACTTGTCAAGCTACGGGAAAATTGCATTTTACAAACTTGTTTCGAGGAAAGAATTGGAGAAAATTGTAGAATAGAGTGGTAGTGGCCAGGTGGGAAAAAAGGGTCTACCCATTCTAAAGAACCCGCAGCAGGCACGGAACACAAGTATCCTATAATACAAGAGTTAGAATGAGATGGATAAAAAAAAAAAAAAAAAAAAAAAAAAATAACCATAGGTAGATAGAAATTGTAGCGGTAGTAGTAGTAGTAAGAGAAAGAGAAAGAGAATTAGAATGAGAATGAGAGAACAGTACCAGCAAGCTTCAAGCTCCAAAGTCGTCTTTACTACGCGCCACGTCTAAAGCATATCCCAACCACCCTTCGTCGACGACGACTACGACGAAAACATTTTCCAACGTCTTCTTCTATATTTTTTATTCCTTTTTCCTTTTTCCTTTTCCCTCTCTCTTACTAGTACAAGTTGCATTCAACCTATTCCTATATTCCTATTTCTTCTTATACAAAGAGACACACAAATTGCCTTGGAACTTAGTTTCACAAGATATAAAGGACTTTAGGATTACGTTATACGAATTTGATGATTGATTTGAAATTATTACACAGTCAGGATGTGGAAGAGGAATATTGGCATGCGTATACATATACATATATAAATAAATCCTTGAGTTTCAGACGTCTAAATTTAACGCGGATTATCCAAAACAAAATAAATATAAACTTTTTGAATTTATTAATCAATTAAATACCTAAATATATACATATCTATATCTATATATGCATCAAAATAACTCCTTTGATGTTATTCATTAGTGGAAACTGTAACATATAGTAGCAACACTACACAAGATTGTAATATCTATCAAAGCGTGGGATGATTGCTATTTACATTACCAGATTATTGGTTTACCAGCAACTCATGTACAATCATCAGTTACCACTGTGGTTAAATCTATAATAATTTATTATTATTTATTTAAATAATTTAAATTTACAATATTAAATTAGGTCTTTATGGCTTGAGATTATTCTGAAATCGGCACCGGTTGTGGTAGCAAGCAATTGATTGCAATTGATATCAAGCTGCTGAAGCCAATTTATATTATTTAAGTAATAATGAGCTCCTCTCACAAGTGTACTCTCATAAATTTATTCGAAAATCTATATATTTATTTTAATTAAAAAATTGGATGGTGGTAGTTTGTTTTTTTATTTAAACAGTACAAAGCTAAAAATGATCAATAGAAAAAGAGATAAAAATGGATTGTATTATTGGGATGATGAAAAGTACGTGAAAACGGTTTATCTGAAGCTTTACTTTCAAGACAATCAACACGTCGTTGGAATGAGAACAAGACGATTGTTGTATGTAAGTCCAGTCGGATGGACTTTGTTGCCTTTTGGGGGATTATCCTTTGACCAGGACAAGACAATAGTCTCAAGAAAAATAGAATAAAATAAAAGTTAAAACAAAGATAATAGCACATTCTATATATATCTATATATATGTCAATAGATAGTAAGTAGTCTTTGGAAAACTAGTGAACGTGTCTTTTGTCCTTTCTCGTTATCGGTCGAACCAACCAATCCACCTCATTTTCAGATCCTTTGTACCATCAGACCCAACAACTAAACCAGTCTACCAATAATTGAAATAAATTTATTTTAATTATTATATAAATATATATCTTTTTATTTATTTCCCTAACGACACGTGTATTACAATCACTCAACTGTAAATGATCCATTCTATTTTATACATTTAATAAATCCCATATTGTTTATCAAAGCTTCTTACAATAATTCAGAATTTTACCAAAAGACTAATGAACCGAGTGTTATCGTGACACACGTACGAAGGGTCAGTATATATGGAAAAGAAGGTTTTATAAAACGAAAGCGTTCAAGCATATGATAAAAAGTAAAAAAAATCATAGTGTATGCACCCTAATAATTTTTTTTAGCCAAATCTTTCCAGGTTTTAGGCCGATAGGTTTGAAATAAGGGGATTTATGTTCACTATGAAATAGGATAAATAGGATAAATGTTTAGGGAAAAAAAACTAAGTAAAGGGCTTTATCTAACTAATAAAATCTAAAATCACACTGACCCTTACTTACACTTACTGCAATATAAATAGTAAGCTTTGTCGTTTGGTATAGAGGATATGAGATGAGGAGAAAAATCGTACCGAATCAACTGGAATATCTTTATTATATTGATGTTAGAAAACCATTGACCCTTGTGATTCAGTTAAACTAAATTTATATATCTGTGTTTGGCTAAAAATTTATTTTTTATTAAAAATATTCATTGACCGACAGTTGGCTTCTATTTAAATTAAATATTATCATGGATCAAATAAATTCTCATAATCAGCTCCTTTGAGTTTAACTAATTTGAGGACAATGTGCGAATAATTTTACGAGATTCAGAATACGACACTATTTTTTTTATTTTTTTTTTTTTTTTTTCTTTTTTATAATTTTCCTGTCTTTCGTACTCTGCCTTAGGGTCTTACTAACTACTGAAAAAAATCTCTGAAGGCCATTGAATGAGAAAAAAAAATAAAGAAACGTAAAAAAAATTTTATCACTCGAGATCATGAGATGACGCTAATCTAACGCCTTCATTCCTGAGTACGCCCCTCTGGTTCATCCGATTTAACTTTTTGTAACGAGACTTTCCTTCCTTCTCATTTCTTAATGTCTATTCTACTGGAGTTTACTGGAGTTTACTGGAGTTTACTATAGTATATGTTCTTCAGGCGGTTGTGCACCCACTGGGTTACTCATTCACCCTAAATTTTCTCTCCCTACTCATCCATTCTCTCTTACGTTACAAAAACTCATCTTACTAATTATCCGATAAACGTAAAAAATAGTACAATATATCTATTTTATTTAAACTAAAAAAATAAAAAAGAAATAAAAAATTTAAACGAATTTTATAATAAAAATTTTCATTATTTTTTGACATTAACTACAAGTATGTGCGCCTACATGCAATCTAATTTAACAGTTCAATTTTTGGAACTGCATCCGATGGTGAGAATGTAATTTCTTTATATGAAATGATAGTAATTTTATAAAAAGTAGAAAATTTTTTTTTACTATTATTTCTATTGGATTTTATTTTTATTGAAATAGGTGGTAACGAAAAAAAAAAAATTAACCTGTTGCTGACAATGTAATTTTTTTTAACGAGATTTAATTTAATATTTTCATTATTTTATGTAATCCAATTTGAATAATCAGACTGCTGCGCCTATTTTTTAACTTTTTTATTTTATTAATACAGAATTTCATTTGTTTTTATTGAATTATAAAAATAAAAATATTGAGGTAAATAAAAACAAAAAAGAAAGAAAAAAAAATTGCATGAAATTCAGTAGATAAAAATATATAACAATAACAATAATGAAAATATATTTGGTAGAAAATAAAAAATAAAAAAAAAGTAATATGATAAATAGGGGTTAAATTGCATGTGATTATATCGGATTTTGTCCGGGTAAAAATGTCAAAATAGAACGAATTGGTCCCGGAGTACATTGTAACAACTAACACAGTGAGCTTATAGTCCGCGACGGCTCCAATAATATAAATTCTCTTGGTTATCGCGTTTAAATTTATTGGGGAATATTATCGAGTTGCGATTATCGCGATAACATCATGACCGCAACACATGACTCCCAAACTCACACAACACATACCGTCCTTCATACATACATATATATCTTATTTCAGTGTATAAAATTATATATATTTACTTTTATACCCCAAACAAACTATTTTTAAAATATTTTATTAAATTTATTTTTTCAGCAGAATTACAATTGTCTGTAGTTATAAAAATATATTATAATAAAAAGCATTACGACTAATTATACAGTATTGTTGAGTAAAAGGTAAAATAATGTAATTGCGCATAAAATTATAATGTTAAATGCCACTGAAAAGTGAGCGTGAATGTTTTAAACTTTTATTCGCTCGTTAAACCAATGAGTAAACTCATCGTCTTCTGTTAGGCAAATAGCAATAGCTGTTATACTTTAGGCTACATTTCTTTATAGCTTGTTTAAGTGTATAATCATACAACAAAAACAACAACAACAACAACAACAACAATAATACACATGTAATAATATCTTTTTTTTTTTTTTTTTTTTTTTTTTTGTGAATATATTATATGCATAAATTATTATTTTAATATAATTGGGAATATATTTAATGACACGAGGAGAATGTCATCTCCTAGTGGTGTCATTAAATTGGACTCTATTGAGCTATTGTAATTATTAGCATTGCGACATACGAGCCCGTTGCTTCTCTATATAGTGCCACAATAATATTATATGCATACAGAAGGGATTTATATATATAGATTGTTATAGAGTTTCCATTACATTGGGCTTGATGTTAAACGCGCAGTCGCATCAAACGATCTGGAAATAATCGAAATTGCATATCGAAGGCTCAGCCAGTCTGGCCTATTGCCACGAGAAACCTTTGTCCCTTAATTCTTGATAAATTGGATAGTTTATACGACTTTAAGAGGCTATAAACTTTGATTAATGTTCAATCTATTATATATTTTTATTATTTTTTATTAATTTTATGGTTATATTTAATAATGTAGCGCGCGCCTCTAGTGAAGGCGTCATTAACTAAACTGTTTGAATATAAACTTAAAAAAAAGAAAAAGAATGAAAAAGTGTAACAAAATAATAAATGATAAATAAGCTTCGTTATAATAAAAAAAATGTTCATATTTTCAGCATAATCATCATATTTATTATTATTTTTTAAATAATTTATTTAATGATGTCACAGTGTTTGGGCACTAACGACCTGTCACCTATTTTATTACATTATAAAATTTAAGATTTAAAATAAAATACGAGATATAATGAGGAAAAGAAAAAAAAATTATTTGACCTTTGAAGGATTTTATTATTTTATTATTTTTAATATTCTTGTCATCCAATTATTTTTTTCATAAAATTGTTGAATTTTGAGATTACTTTAATAACAAAAATGTCAAAGAACAGGTAAAATTAATTATGTGAAATATACGAGTGTAAAGAGAATTAAAGAGACTTAAGATACCCAACAATTTGTATCTGTCTCAGTAGAATGAGATTTCTTGGGCGTGAAAGAAGAAAAATAAAAAAATAAAAAATAAAACAAGAATAAAATAACGAGGTTGAGCAGAAGAATTAAAAGAAAAAGATTAACAAAAACTCTTGGTAGAATCAAGTGGAAAAGGAATCGCCTCAAAGATGATGAGAATTGGATGATAAATTAATCTTAGCTTTGATTGCTGTTGCAAACAAACTCAAGTGACCTAATAAATTATTAAATATACAAACAATAATTTTAGTGTAATAAATTTATTATTTATTTTTCATACAAAAGTTTTATAGTTATAAACTTAAGAACGATAGGAAGAAAGAATAAAAGTGTACATTGGGTGTCTAAAAGCCCAAAGAGAAAAGACATACAGGTCAGGATCACTCGTTCTTTCACATCCATTTGTCTCGTTATAGTTTATCAATAAAAAGGAACCAGTGACTGTTTGCCGATCTCTTTTTTTTTACTTTTTTTCTATTTCTTTGGAACGTACAAGAGCAAAGTAGAAACGGCATCGTTGTCTAGAGTCTGCTCTAAAAAGAACTGATGACACTTAAAAACCACTTGAAAACTTTTTTTTTTTTTTTTTGTTTTTATTTTTTATTTATTTTTTTTTTTTTTTAGATTTCTACAAGTCCTATCGTCGTTCGAGTCTCAGTCTTTGGTCTTTCTCTGTAGTGATGCTGAGAATCTCAGAATTTATTGGAAAATAATGGAGCGAGCGAGTATAAGAACTCTGAAGACGCTAGCGATACGTAACAAAAAGGGATCTATATACATATATATATATAGAGAGAGAGTTAAAGAAAGAGAAGAAAGAGAGAAAAGAGAAAATAGATAAAAGACGTGACGAGATGAAGAAACAAAGAAAATTGATATTGTAAAAAAATATATAAAACTACAAGGGGAAATAGTAAATTCAAGATAACGTACAAGAGCGTGAAAATCTTTTAAGCCCATAAATTGTTTTTTTATTTTATTTTTTATTTATTTTTTTTTTTTTATCTACAAGTATTTAGAGTACACACTTTTTTAGTATATAATATTATATACGCTTTTAGAGGCTATAACTTTTGCTAGGATTACAGTATTGATAAAAAAATTATTTTAAAGCTTAAAATGTCTACTTTGTAAGTCTGCTGTGTCTACACTTTTGCAACATAAATATTTTTAAATAATTATTATTTACTAGCTTAAATTGAAAAAAAAAAAAAAAAAAAAAAACAATTTGATGGTAAATTCTATTTCGTAAATAAAAAGTCGTATGATAACACAGTTAGTAGTAGAAATCAGTGAATAGTAAACCATAAAAAGTTGGGATGTAAATCGAAAGATGGCGCCAGCTATTTGATGCAAACAATAATTTCAGTGGTTCTAATTTATCATTGCATTTTAATTTTAAAACATGATGATTTCATACTAATTTAATTATGATAAGTCATTTATTATATCTGCGAAGAGAATTTGGAATCAATTGCCTGATTATTATACTACAAAGCCTACTTTTGTGGGATTTCATATCTCCTCTTATGAATATATCCTAAGCTTAAATTAATGTTAAACGGAATGATTATTATTAGAATTGATAATTGTATGATAATTGAGTGTAATATTATGATATTATATTAATTAATAATGTAATTACTTCTCTATTGTATATTATACTATTATTATGTTATATTGTATTAAGGGATAGCCGCAAGAAGCTTCGACTTCATAGCCAATTAAATAATAAATAATAATAATAATAATTGAACTTAAAGTAAAAAGCAGAAATATTAATTTTAACTAAACTTGTCAATGATAAACTGAAATAATTCCATTTAAATCAATGAAATAAAGTTAAAAAAAAGAAAAATATTTAAATTGTTAAATTGCCGCAAGTTTATTCCGAGCATGCTGGTTCTCTAAAATAATATATGACTTGTTGTAATTGCGCTGCGATAAATTAATACAATTTCGCACGCATGTGCCGCACAGGATATATAGGTCCATTGTTCAGAAACAAACGTGACTAACAAAAGAAGATAATAAAATAAGACTAGCAAGAATAAGAATAAGAAAAATTCATTGAATAATTGAGTAAGTAAACGAGTATTTGCAAAATCTGACATATAGACACTACTACTGTCTCATTGTTATTTTAAAATCCAATTAAAATAAAATAAATTAAAGGATTATTTTTAAAAAATAAAATATAAAGTCTGAGTCTGTAGAATTATTGAAGATATTTTAATGGTGTGTAAGGTATTGTGTGGGTGAAACACCTGCTGTAAAGAACAAGTCGAAGCTTCTGGCACGCCAAGAATGATGATGAGAATAAAAATAAAAAGATTATATTGTGGATGAGCCTTATTCTCTTTGGAGAATCGTCTGAGCTGAGCTGAAAGAGTGATTTAATGCCAACAAACTTTATTGCTCAGATACTCTTTAAATTTATGTCTATATATGTGTGTATGTGTGTGTTGAGTTAACATTTTTTCTTTTTCATATATAAAAATAATAAAAATAATTAAATAGAAACCAAAATGAATTTTTACAAATAAATAATTGTAGCGGGCTAGGAAATAATCGTAAAATGAAAAAAAAATAATATCATTAGGCAGGACAGGAAGGTAATATAGTTAACAAATTAAATGGTGGGGTAACAATAAAAATAATCGGGCCGGATAATTTAACGGGCGCACTCGAGTATTAGTTACTGTCCCATTAACTTTACCTTGTGAAGCTCAAGCCCATATCTATACCGCCAGCAGTACTATCACTACTATTACTAGTATCACCATCATACTGTGCAGTAACACCATAACCACCGGGATATTATGCACAGCTAACTACACTACACTCTATACCAACCATATAAATCCCATTGAACGTTAAATTGCTTAAATAAATTAACTCATTACATTTTAGTGATACCAGTACACGTGCCGGCATCGGGCATATGTCACACATAACAATTATTATTATTATTTTTTTTTTCTAAAAATATTGATTATCGTTTTGACAAATCATTAGATAATTGTTAGTAAGCCATTACAGTTATGACAATCAATCAGTGACCAATTAACGATCCATCACTACAAATCTATTATCAATTGAATTATAATATTTTTAATAACAATAATAATAATAAAAAACAGTAAAATATTTAAAATAATAATAATAAAAGTCAATAACTCATTTGAGATGAATATAATTGATATGAAATTGTATCGGAAATTAATCTGGTGGTACGCGGATCTTCATACGTTTAATTACCCCAATAATCACTCGGTTGTTATGCAATCAGGTGGTTTATGATTGTTTCACCAGTTTAACACTAAAATGATATGTTATATTGTATATACATAAGTAAATTTTTCTCTCACATGCTTAATAATAGCATTATGCTGTAATGGAGATAAAATTATTTAGACAGATCAGCAATCAACCGGTTCTTTGTTGTACATGCGCTTTTAAAATTTTGCCATTCCAATGTCTGTTTAATTTTTATCGATGTTAATAATAATTACAATGCATACCGTAAATGCTGAATAATTGAGATTTACTTATAAATGTTTTTAAAATAGTATCCGTGATTTATTTTTAAATATATATGAATAAACGAAAAATAAGTTGCTGTAATTATTAAAGTGGTAGTTTAGATAACTGTTTGAATGAAAAAAATAATAGTTATTTAGTATGAGGAATTAAATAAACCGGAATATGACGGGTCATCATCATAATCGGCTTTTATACGATAACTTTAAGTGGTTAGTGTTATCACTGGAGATCTCGCACGATTTTCCCACTCACTACCCTCTTTTATATATCCTATACACACTATAAACTCGCTTAAACTCACATAAAACGACAACCAACACAACCAACACATACAACACATACAAAGCACACAAAAAAGCACACACATTAGGTCATGGGGCAGCGTGACTTTCCCATTCCACGAGCGTCACGACATTATCCACTGTTTCAACAAACAAAAAAATTTAAAAAACATACTTTCAAATAGGTATAATACGACATTTATGAATTCAGTAAATATGCAAAAGAAAAGGAAGTAAAATAAAAATGATTAATTGGTTTACGTATGGGATAATTCTGATGAACACGGAGAAATCTAAATATCGGATAAAGGATTTGTATTATCAAAAAGCGATATCTGTTGTGAGCACTGTACCCACTCTGGCAGTATATACATATATATATAGAAAATATATAGGGTTATCACGGTGTGTATATCACCGTAACAGAATGAATTTAATGCGCATATAGATTGAGTTAATTTATAATAAGCGGATTTGGATGATTGAAATGAATATATATACGGTTTTGCAAGTTAATTATTGTATATATATTTTCAATGAATTTAATTGTATTTCAAAGTTAATTTATTACTGTTAAATTAATATTATATATTATTAATTAGTCTTTCAATGCTAAATTATTACGATGATGGTCATTTTTTTTTACAATTGTCGCTTTTTATATAATTATCTTAATGAATAATCAAATCACCTACGAAGAAATTCTATAGAAAATCCGAGCTCGGTGCCTAGACCCAAAAAAAAAAAGAAGTTTTTTTCCTTCAATATCACTGGAATTAATATTTCGCGCGTTTGTCGCTTTTTCTACATTTATTTAAATATATAATGCGTGTATGTATTTCAAAGCGTTCAAAAAGAGATTTCACATAAATTTCATGCCTTTTTTATTACAAAAATTCAATTTTTGTGAAGAAAGTTAATAATTATAATAATAACAATAATGTATACAACTATTAAGTAATTATTAAACCAAAACATCTGTGATAAATTTATAAAATATTTTCATTTGAATAATAAAATAAAATAATATTTAACGAGTAGTATATAAAAGAGTTTTGTAACATCTGGTGTTATAAACAACGACAACACAAGTTCGACGAGAGGTTCGCGTGCTGTAAATTAGTTGTGAGACCATAAGCTTTTCAGCATCTTGACTCTTTTCATTCATCAGTTAAATTCGCGGTAATATTTTTTTCGACAAACATGGAGGATCTCAAGAGCCACCACCAGCATTCATTTAAAAAAAAAAAAACTTTAAAAAATAACCTGACGATTAACCCGATCGCATCCCATATGTTGTAGTTGTGTAGTTCAGACTACCCGAAATTTCTGTATAACCTAATTGTTGTATTTAAAATTCTCAATATTCTGTATAGTAATTTAATTATTGGTTTTAAATATACAATAAACTTTTCACACAAATGTTTTATTGTAATTAACAAAAAAATAAATAAATAAGAGAAAGTTTGTCCAACATTAAATCGATATTCCGATAATTGTATAATTTAAATTTAAAAATGACAACGAATTAAAGAACAGATGGATAAAAAAAAACATTAACGAGATTTCTTATTAAAATATTAGTTAATAATTAAAATAATTAAGGCAATTTGTGTGACAATTTTTTTTTTCATTATGAATAATTTACAGAAATTTAAATTATCAATTGTGATTTCTCTTCCGATAACGTGTTTAAAGTATTAATAAAACTTGTTGCTTTGTGCAGCTGTCGCAGCTGAGATTTTAATTTTATTAATTTTTTATCTTCTTCCTGTACCGGATTACGAAATTTCACTCTAATTGTTTATCGATTTAAAAAACTAAAAATAATATATTTTTAATAAATTCACTGCACATTCGGCTTTAATAGATTTTTTATATTAAAAAAATTGTTTATACATTTTCATTGGCTTCATTTATGTTTTCTATTGTTTGGAGATCAACCTTTTATAACAATACTCATATCTCTCTGTATATGAAATATATGTAAGCTTATTGAAGTATTGTTTTGAAAGTTTCAAAGGTTTAAATGTTGGGTGAATTTTAAAATCGGAAAATTATGTTGTACATGGACTTTATTTGAAATTCCATTCATTTCTACATGCGGCCATTTTTTTTTTATTATTTTTTTTTTTTCAACATGAATATTGACGAATAATTTATTTTACAACCAGAGTTGAAAAAATAATTAAAAAGTATTATTACCTAAGACAATTTTCCAGTGATTTTTACAGTAAAAATAATTTTAAAATATATGAGAATTAAATTTATAAGGAAAATTCATACAAATGTAAAATATGTAAACATTTACTTTTTATTTTTTTTATTTTTTTTTATTCTCAGCAGACTCATTTGTCTACCGGCGTCATATTATATTATATCTGTACTTATAGAATTTTCATTTACGTTAAAAGTACACAGAGGTTATTCACATTGCTCGTCAGCAGTACCGAGTAATTTGAATAAAAAATATTTTTATTCAAATATATTATATTAATATAACCTCAAAAATATATACGTTCGTTATTTGTAATGAATAAAAAAAATATATATATATATATATATGTAAATAAGAAATAGGAAGTAAAGTTTAAGTAAAATCAGTATTTACTTTTCGAGGTAAGAAATGAAGTGAGAATGAAGAAGAAGAAGAAAAAAAAATAAAATAAAATAATAAAGGGGGTTAGAGGAGTGTCTGGAAAAAGTATATAAGTAGATATCGAGTAGCAGTAAGATACTCTTTCAATCCAATCGGGTCTTATTTCACGCGACGCAGACTCATATTTCACTCTTGGATGTAGTAGGAGGGCAATTGAATTCTTTTATATAAAATTACCTAGAGCAAGTCCGCTGTTGGTGCCGTTCCCGCCGTTTCCGACGTTCCCAACGTTCCCGACGTTCCCGACGTTCCCGCCGTTACTGCCAGTGTATATACGACAGAGGTGCCGTAAACGAATTTTGAATGCGATAATCCTCTGTGATTCATTTTCTCGGCTCAGCTTTCCCATCTCTGTTGTACTTTCTCCAACTTCCATTATAAGCCTTTCATATTTTTAATCATCATATAATTTATAACTTTTATCCTGCTTATAAATAAATTAATATTTGCATTAAATTTAAATTTAAAAAAAAAAAAAAAAAAAAAAAAAAAAAATGAATTTTTTTTGGATTATATTGTTCGGAAATTTAAGCAAACCGGATATTAAATGTCGAAAAACGTTAAAAAATTTATATTTATTTGGTTGTGTATTGTGTCGAGTCTCGACGATCGACGATCGACGATCGACGACATGTGAAAAATTCAGTTAAAGGTAAAGAATGTCACCATGACTATATTACTATGGCACGAATCGAATGTAATGACCTCTGAGACTTGATTCAAATCCTCCTCTGTACTGCTGGTGGATATTAACATGAGAATGCTTGTCATACATGAAAATAAATAATGCATCATCGATTTAAAATATACTCTTCAGGAAGTTGTATTCTCGTGCTACTCGACAACTCCAATCACCAGAAGAAAAAAAAATAAATACATATAAAAAATGATAATTCATTTAAATATTTTGAACTAGTTTGTAATATCTAATGCATTGCATATGGTCATTCGGCATCGATGCACGGTGCACACGGAGAAGCTATAGTTGATTTTACGCATAGGAAAATGAACGAAAAAGAGCAAGGATACTGAGAGTTGGTAATGCAAATGCCCAATGAATGCATTCAACCACTCGATTCCACCGCCAACTTGCCATCTCATTTAAAAAAAAAATAATAATAATAAATAAATAAATATATAAATATATTTTTATCATTCCTACTGACTTTCACTGCTCGTATAAATTCATCTTTGTCTATCCTTTAGCATTTATATTTATTTATTTGCTCTTGCAGTCTGATTTAAAGCTTTTTTATTTGTTTATTTCTTCGTCCGCTTGCTCGCGTGCCCACAACCGGAACACGAGCGTACTCTCATCCCCCTCAGGAGAGAGATCTCAACATGCCGCTATACCTTTCCTTTTTTTTAAACCTCCCTCACTCTCACTCTTATTCATCTCTTATTTTTTATTTTTTTAACGTTCATTGTACAGAAATCCAATGATAATGCAAATATATCATTCGTAATAAATTTTTTATTCTATACATAATTAAATTGGTATATTAATTAAAAATTATTTAAAACCAACCTTCAATTATTATTTGTAGGCAACGTACTCTAGCGGTGGCGTCATTAATTAACAATTACAAATGGACGAAAAATTTAAACATATTATAAATATATTTAATAATAATATTCGCATAAAGTGTGAAAAGTTGGTAAAAAAAAAAAAAAAGAAAAAAAAAACGTTTACTGCGGCTTATGTAAATTTGGATAATTAATTTTGTGAATCCTATTAGTCGGTTGCCGTGCGTGTGTGTACGTCGCAAAGTAAATGGGTGCTATTTCTATATACATAATCTTCATAGCTTCATAGCTTCATAGCTTTATACTTGAAGCTTTAAAATTTTTTTCAACAAAAGTTTAAATTTTTATAAACTTGACAATAAGTTATTTAAATTTATATATATATTAGATTTTCTATTATTGATATAAATAATAATAATAAATGTAAAAAGTTAGTATTCGACTGTCGTCACTCACATGATTCACAATGCACCGGTCATCGGATACAATACATCTATCTATTTATCTATTTCTTCTTTTCAATTGTCATTTTAATATTTGCTTTATTTTTCGTATATCTATGTATTGAAAAACCGTTAGAATATAAAGGATGCAAGAGCACAACCCTCTTTCTATTTCCTGAGCATCAGAGCATCTATCGAGTAAGAAATCGGTCTCGAGATTGAGCTTGACCGGTCGCCGGAAAGATGATTTTTAACCTTTTTCTTTTTTGGGTTTTGGCCTACGGCAAATTGAAAAATTTACGTTGTCAAGAGACAAAGAGACTGAATCTTTTATATTTTATAAAAATATCTATTGTTGAATAACTTTAATATTAAATAAAATAAATTAATTATACAAATATTTTATTAAAAATAATAAGATATTGTCAATAAAGCGAGTGCAAGAGCAAATAAGTTTCATCTCAGACGTCTAAAACAAGAATACTCGAGATATAGGACGTTAAAATACGAAAAGGCATCACCCTTTATACCACCACCCCCATCTTGATCCCCATCCTCATCTCATCTCATCTCTTTTCTTCCCTAGTCCTATCCCTATCCCTAACAATTTTCCCTCTTTACTCACAACTGAGTGTGCTGATGTTGATGCTGTTGATGGTACTGGTACTGGTACTGGTACTGGTACTAGAGCTAGTGATGGTGCTCTGGATTTTCACCCTTTGCGCGTCTGTTGTATGCGCGGGTGGCGCATGCCCATCTCAACTACCCGACAATCCCGACAATCACCAACGAGCAAGTGAGAAAGAATATCAACGTCATCGGTGAACTTACTGTCTACTTCTACTTCCTAGTCAGTGCGTTTGGCGAACGGTTCGCGGACGGACGTGTTCCGGTACAACCTCATCTAATTTAACGATTGGATTTTTCCACCCACCAAATATAAATAATATTTATACATATATTTACTTATTTTATTTTTTTTCCGCTTTAGTGACCATCGCCACCATCACCACCACGTTATTTTATTTTAGAAATAACCAATTACCAATTGAATTTCCATCTTTGTCCCTAAAATAGATATTGTCATGTTAATGTTATAATTATTGGTAAATCCACTTGATATAAATAAATTTCTCTACCATGTCCTGGCAAATATATTCAAAAATATAAACATAAGTTACAATAATTATACCACGATCTACGGCAACACTAGCTGTATTGTTGCGCCAGTGTCGCCACGTGCTCTATTTTATTTATTTTATTCTCAGACGATAAAATTCAATTTCATATAAATATCACATGTAATTTAATTTTTTAATAAACTATATATTTTACTATTATTACTATCATCATTTTTATTATTATTTGTGTGCTGTGAATTCTCACTGTGCCGAAAAAAAAAAAAAAAATAAAAACGATTTATTTTTTTTTTCGCCAGTGTGGTGCGTATTTAATTATTTAAATTATTAAAAGTAATTTAGATGAGTGCGTGTGTTGGTGAAGTGCTTAAATTAAAAGATAACAAAAACTCTCCGGCTGACCAGCTCAATTTTTTAATCAAAATTCATTGGTAAGATTTTAATAATTATTATTTTTAACAAAATATTTGTAATTTAATTATCTAGATAAAATATTCAGCGTAATTACAATTTATATTTAAATATTTTAATTCGTGCGATAAATGTTTGTTTAAGTATGCAAACACGGTATGAATTGATGGTTAATTTTGAAAATTAATTGTTGGCATATTGGGGTCCATGGACCGGAAATAAAAAAAACATAAAAAAAAAAAAAAATTATATTTTTAAGTACATGAATGACATATTAAATGTGAAAAGTAAAATTGCGGGTGGTCTGTAAGAAAAAAAAATAAGTGGAGTTGAAAAAAAAAAAAAAAAAAAAAAAAGAAACTTGAGAAAGAGAAAAGAGAAAAGAGAAAAAGAAAGAGGTGATAGTTGAGTGAGCGGAGAATCCAAAGAGGCGGGACTTTACTACGAAAATGTGTCTTGACTCGTGAATCCCAACTACGTCCGACGTGTCTGGCAACCCTGTAATTGTTTGAATAATTGGAATTAGAATAAGCGTAATTATAATAAATTGCACGTCGGCGAAGTGAATTTTAATAATGTAAACCATTGTTCTAAATATTCTTTTGTTATCTTGATTAATAATTTTTTGACAATACTTAATAATTTTTTTTTACTTTCTTAATACAAAATTGTTGTAACAAGTATTCATTATTTTAATACCCAGCTAACGTAATAGCTCGAAAAATTTGAATATTAAAATAATAAATAAATTACCTTCACTTGGGTTCGAACCCACGACCTTTTTTTTTTTATTACAAAATCCAAAAGTGATAATTTTCACTGATTATATCTCGAAAACTATTTAAGAAATTATCATAAATAATAGCTCATTAAACTCAGCAATTAATCCTCTGTTACTTTCATTATCAATATTGAATACGTGGGGTAAGATGGGCCAGAGAAGAAATTTATTTATTAAAAAAATGTAATAATAATTTGGATATGTCATGTCTAAATAAAATATATTCAATTGTTTCTCGATCACCCATAAAGAATCGTATAATGGAATATATGAACGAAAGTGATTTATTCATTTTTCACCGTAGTTCCGCATTTTCCCAGTCAAATCACTCACTGGTGCATTGATGAATGATTGGCTGTCATATATCGTTAAACTAAAACGAAGCTAACTCAAAACCTTAACCTGTTATAAACAAATCAAAAATTAAATTATTTCATACAACACAACAAATCAATTATTATTTATTTGTATAAAACAAAATAAAATAAAAAAAAAAAAAAAAAAAAAAAAAAATAATAATTAATATGTCAATAATATAACACTTGAATAAATAATTAATTAAAAAAATATTGATTGGTATTTCTTGTTTTAGACACACGAAACCCTTTCAACCTATATTGCTAACAATTACCTGTCAATCATTTAACTGGATAGAGTGCCTTCGCTATTAACTACTCTAAACTATTTTAAAACTTTATTTATTCACGCCATTATTTTAATTTTACTATATATTGTTAACACTATATTTAAAAATAATAATAATAATAATGATCGCTTGTTTAAATAATATTTGCATATTGAGTGGATTCTTAAATAAATGAACTCTTAAAAAGTGAGGATGAAAATAAATGTATACGTATATATGTATCATTGATCCAAGTTGGTCTAAAGTTATAAATCATATCAGTATGTAACAGCACATTTATAAATTCTCTACCACTCCCTATGAATTGTATTATAACGTGCTGTGAGGTAATATATTATTGGTTGTAAATTGTAATGCCATATAGTATATAGATTACTATCATTTGCTCTTACTCATTATTAAATCCATTAGTTTTATAAATAAAAATTATAATTAATTATCAACCAGTCGATTAAATAATTTATATTTTATCAAATTACTTAATTTTTTAAATCTTCCGTGTAAAGAAATAAAATTTATTTTTTGAAAAACGCCCTCTAGTGAAGGCGTCATTAACTAACCATTGAAAATGTCAGTATTTAAAGAAATAAAAGTGAGTTATACATTGTAGTGAAAGACATTACTTCAAATTTTCGTATAAGGTAATAAAATGATGTAAATGGGCTATATATATATTTATAGATATAGATAGATCAGAATTTTGGTCAGGCAGGTGGTACGATATAGTCTAATATATCACACAGATAGCCATGCTAATTCAACTGCAGGCCTGAAGGCTTTACAGTCGTATGTATATATACAACAGTAGTTTACAGTTTAGAGTTAACAGTTTAGGTTTATGCAATGTCCTAGTTCAAATTACCACAAGATTAATTCTTGTTGTTAGTTTGTAGTTTTAATAATAACATATATGTATATATAGTTTAAAATACTAAAAAAATATATATATATATAATAAATAAGTGAATGAGTTGTTTTGATAATTAGTATTAAATTAAGAAATGAAACAAGCCCTGAAATAGGTGAGTTATCTCGACACCTGTCTCGTCATCAGCATTTGAAAGTTAGTCAGTGCGATGATGAGAGTTATCTACGCAAGGTTGCAGTGCTATACTGCAGTATATGGTTATATACACCAGTCTCAATTAACGTCGCTTCGCAGTTCGTTAGACCCTTTAAAACTGGTTGTTCTGCTGCGCTAAACGTTTTCGCGCACTACATAACACCACCAACCATTTTATAAAGGCTAAATTATAAACTAAAAGGTCTCGTAATAACCAGTTTTTGTTCACTATATTTATAAACTTTTAATAAAAATAATTATAATTATACTCTAGAACTCAATTATTTATTTTTTAAATTAATTACAAAAAGTTTATTCATTTTCAATCAATAGTTTGTACAAAGTTTGTTTTAAAAATAAAAAATTCATATATTTCTTCAATTAACGACCGAAAAAAAAAAAAAAAAAAAAAAAAAAATGATAAGTAATACTTGAAGTTAATTAGCTTAGAGTTTGTTCTGATAATTACTGAGGAGAGTAAAATCAGAACTCTAAATATAAGAAGAATAAATTGTAAAGGAAAAGAGGAAAGAGGAAAGAGGAAAGAGAAAAAAGTATTTCTATTGACGAAATAACCGTCAGAAAATGAGAAAGGGTAAAACTTAACTTTTCCGCCCCATTATTATTGGTTAGGTTGTGTAAGTTACTGGTTTAGTGGTATGGATATATGTAGCAAAGTTTATCGAGTTTTAGGATCCTCGAGTACTCGTTACCGTCGTATCCATCGGTCGATTTTCTCGTAATTACAATTCGAACAAAGTTATGTCGTAGTAATAGTAATACTCGGGAGCTCCAAGTGAATCGGGAGAACTAAGAGAAGAAGATGAACAAGGAGTAGAAAAGGGTAGTAGGGAGGATTCAGAATTGGTACAAGTACAGACCCAAGAGATGTGTCAAGTATTTAATCAGAGTCTGGTCGAGCCTGCGTGAGACAATAGATGGGCATCTCCGAAAGCGTCTCCGAAAGCATCTCCGAAAGCATCTCCGAAAGCTTCAAGGCTTTAACTAAAACCCTAGACAGTCAAACAGTTAGGTTGCGATGACTGGGGCTAGGGCTAGGGGTGCAGCAATTATCTCGACCTCATTTTCAAACTCCATTGTCACCATCCTCAAAATTTTCAAATTTACTCTTCTGTTGGTACCTCGAAGACTATCACATTCATGTCTTTCTTCTTCTCCTTCTTCTTCTTCTTCAGCTCCTACGCTCTGTCTACTGAGAGAGACAAGTCTCATTTTCCTATTTAACAAACTTTTTTTATTTAAACTCTTGATAACAATAAGTAAATCAAGTAAAATGTGTACCGTCGAAATGATTGAAAAACTTTTACAAAAAAAAGAAAAGAAAAAAAAAATCAACTTAATTCCAGACATGGAATTAGTAGATTTTTTTTTTTTTTTTTTTTTTTTTTTTTTTTTTTATTTATATATTTCCTAGCTTAATGCAGTACATAGATATATGTAGGTACTTCCGTTGCCCTAAAGCACTTGGCGACAGAATATTTCTGTGTGTGCTGATGCATAATAGGCAAAAAAATGAATAAAAAAAAAAAAGTAGGTAAAAAATGCGAAATAAAAATATAAAACGTAAATATACGGTTGAGACTCACACGGCGTTGGGAATTTCTTTCTTTTGTCGATTTTGCTTCCACACAAGTCGGCTAGACAGCAGACGACGGCGTAATTCACTCGTGTATTGGTGAACATTTCTTTTTCCCTCAGTTCTCTTTTCGTATACATGTATATATATTTTAAAAGTACGCAGTCTTTAACGTCGTAATCTCGTCAACAACAAAAAATAATGTAAAATAAAATTATTCCCTGTGAAATAAAATAATGAAAAATTGAAATAAACCTCAACATAATAATAATAATAACCATCATTATCATTATTATTTAAAATAGTGAAGCATAAATATAAATATGAGTTAAAATCAAAGCATATAGATGTAAAATGATGGATGACAAAAATAGACTGGGGAATACAATTTTGACATGGGCATCTAAAATCTTGCATGATTGTCTGTCAATTATTTATGATTGGCGTCAATTTGTTCAATGCAAGTTAAATCCCAATGGGAATTTTAATATTACAGACTACTCTGCCACACTGTCTGCATATACTCTGTTATTACATTTTTTTTCTTTTTTTTTTACAATACAATTTATAGAATCGATATATTTTAAATAACTTTGTGGTAACTAAAAACTTAAACCCGAAACAATGGCTCAATTAGTTGATGACGCTTTTACCAGAGGGCGCGACTTTAAAAATATTTAGGTTAGACTTTAATAGAAAATATAGTTAAAGTGTATGTTAAGACTATCACGTATACCGGAAATGTAGCACGTTGGTACCCGTTGGGTTCATTAATTATTTTGCTGAAGAAATAAGCGTTTAGTTGAAAGCCAGGATGAGTAGGGACCGTAATGAGGATCGCCCACCGTCTGAAAACTCTAAGACAGCAAGGAGTTTCTTCCTTTTGCTAAAGCAACAGCATCACCTATTTCATCTCATCTCTCTTATTCATTCTACAAATCGTGACACTTTAATGTCTTATATATATTTTATTTTATTTATTTCTCTCTGGTTATTATCTCGCAATCTCCAGAAGCATCACGCTGTTAACTATTTTCCACCTTCTTTGAATCCAGCATCCAACTACACCTAAATTTTACTATTTAAGACGATTTAACGGAGTGTAGGTTGCTACCGTTTAAAAGGTGCGAGCTGGTAGTTGTGAACTGTGAGCAGAAACTCTGTGTTGTGAACAACACACTCAACTGTAAACTGATTATTAATGGCTTTATTTTCCATTAATTATACACCCAACATTATGCTTATATATAAGATATACATGAGACACGTGCCACAATCTTAAGCGTGTCGACTACTCGCGCTAATAAACATCTTCCTTGCTTCATACATAAATTTTTCCACGTAGCAACTTTTGATATTATTAAAACGTTGATTATATGTGATTCTCTAAGAGTTCAAGAAGACAATGATAACAATAATGACTAAAACTGTAAAATAATTTTTGGCACGAATTGCAATGCAAATTTTGATACCGACAGAAATTGCCGAATTTAAAAAATAACCAAAATATGGAATTCGATCCAATTTTCAAAAATCAACTTTTCATCAGATCTCGTTTTGAGATACTAGCAAGCTATTCTGACTTTTTAGAATAATGGAATAATACACTTTTGATTTTTAAAAAGTTTAAAACTTTCTGACACAGATAAATGAAAGAAAAAAAAAAAAACAAAAAAAAAAAAAACAAATCTTTACTTTAATTAGATTTCCAACCTTTAATTAACTATTTGTTATATTTTTTTTTCTAACAATACTCGTTAATCCTATTGTTTATTCTTTAACTGTTTCCTTTGATTAAACCTTTATTCAGTCTTTCTCAAACTTAAATATATAGAGTACTGCATCAGTCGTTATCTGGAGCAACTGAACATTCGAACACATTTTAAAAGCAACTTTATTCTACAAAGTTAACTGGAATTTCGTCTCTTTGATCAGTAAAGAACAATGCTGAGCTTTTATT
Source organism: Microplitis manilae (assembly GCA_030273425.1). Taxonomy (NCBI): domain Eukaryota; kingdom Metazoa; phylum Arthropoda; class Insecta; order Hymenoptera; family Braconidae; genus Microplitis; species Microplitis manilae. The sequence goes on from CP092727.1 coordinate 66,135, forward strand.
TGTTTTTTTTTTTTTTTTTTCAATTTTAATTAAAAAAATATCTTTTGTTTGTTAAATAAAACCTTTAATTAATTAATAACAATATGGTTTATTTTAATTTTTTTATTTTTATTTTAAATCTACTAAGATTATCTGTTGCTTGATATATTGGCCATTGCAGAGTTTTTGTTGAATATATATATAAAGAGTAGAGTGAGAAGACAGACACGGTGGGTTTAGTGGAACAAATGTTGGAATGCAAATCGAGAAGGTGAAATAAGGAGAGGACGAGAACTGACAAAGCGGTGTAATCACGATTCTCGGATGGTAATTAGTTACAACCGCCTACTACCTACCACTAGATTACTTACTATTTTTCTCATCTGACATTACGCTTTAATCAATATTATAAATTTAAATGCTTTAGCTTTAAAATTATTTATAAAATCTAATTATTTAAATATTTAAATTTATATCAGATGCTTGAGAGAAAGTATTAAGTACGGAAGGAGCATTTTAATTGCTTCCGTTAAAACTTGGCATTCCGGGACAGGAAATTTAGCCTCGTGATAATAAACGCGCCTATAACTTGGTTACAAATCCAGCATCAGCACCACTACGGGATCTGGGTCAATCAAATATGCGCTTTTCATAAACAAACAATTTTTTTTTTAATTACAACGTAAGCAATTTTTCGTTTTGTTTTTTTTTTTTTCTCCCAATATCCGGTTAATTATTGCTAAAAATGTCGTTAGACTTTTTTTTTTCACTGACACGAGAAAATAACAAATATTTACTTTTTAAAAATACGATAATTGATTTTATAAATTTATAATTAGTAAATATTTATTTTTGTTGCAGGTATGTACTTAGTTATTAAAACGGAAAAAGAATTGACAGGTAAATATTTAATAAAATTTTTTTGATTGATATACTGGATGACTTTAATGGTTGGAAGCTTTTCCGATTTGATATATTTATAATACGGCATCAGCGAAAAACGAAAAACGAAAAACGAAAAACGAAAATAAGAAAAAGTGAGTGGGTTTGATAGCAGAAAGAATAAGATTATATGTAGATATAAAAATGTCCTCCATAACTCAAAGTTTGAAACCAAGAGCAGCCGCGGCATCTATTGGGAATCGAACATCATAAACAATTCTAACAAACTTGGATTATAATACTTTTTCAATAGTATAACTTTAAATTCTCAGCTATTTTAAAATTATTGTTGTCCAAGTTTTTATTTATTTTTTAAATCGATTTTATCCAACGGAATGGTAAATTTACTTAAATCTTAAGAATATATATGATGAAAGGTGAGATGGTGTTGTTTTATGGCGGCCATTTATTTGGATTGACCATGTCCAGCGACAGCCAATACTCGTGAATGTCTTTCACGACAAAGGAAACTAAATCCGTTTCGTCTACGGCTACAGCAAATAAAACAATGCGGATTCAATACTTTACTATAAAAATCAAATCCTCAAAAAATATATACATATACATGACAATAAATCATTAAAGTTAATTAGATATACAAGTTAAGTAGGTTAACAATGACGACAAGTTAGTTGAGATCGTGATAAAGTGGGCATTGAATTAATTTTCAAGTTTCAAATAAAAAAAAAAAAAAGAAGAAGAAGAAGGTTTGAAATTTAAAAAACGAGGTAATAAAGTGGTTAAAGTAATAATGTAGAGGATGGAATATATGTATATATATATATATATATATATAATGTCGAGTCAAAAGGTGACTAATTAACCCCGTAGGTCGTTAACATGTCTCAGTAGTGACAGTGGCAAAGGCTCACATAAAATTCTTTATGCAGAAGCATGTTCTCCATCTAAATCTTATTCTTATTCTTGGTCTTGGTCTTGGTATTGGTCTCGGTCTTGGTCTTGTTTCCGTGTGTCCGCTACCGGTACTACTGCAAGTAGTTATTCCTTTCATTGGGGGACAATGGCAATTGTTAGGCCCTTGAGGGGAACTTAAAGTCTCAAGTAGTAAAGTGAACGACAGAAACGACATTACTTCTTAACAGGATATATATTTATACAAACTGGTCAGACAACCACCGTCACTACCATCTCCACATCCACGATCTTCACCATCAAATTAAAGTACTTCCAAGTAGAAATATTCATTACATACTACCATCTTATTCGTCTTTGCCACAACATCAAAGCCTATAACTTAACGACACAGACGGCAACTAACCAAAGTACATTTTCAAATACTTTTATTATTATTCTTTAATAATATTTCACAAAGTTACAATCAACAGACAAGCCAAATTGTTATTTTCATTATTTATTAAGAAATTTCGCTTCTGATAAAAATAATATTTTTTTTAATTTTTATGCCAATATTAACCTTACCAAGTTCCGGTAGGTCGGCAAGTGTACCGAAATCCACAAAATAAATATAAAGAACACTCCCAATGACTTGTATATTTTCTTAGACAATCATAATTACTGTTACACTAAAAAAATAATTTAAATTATCATGTGCACTGTATCATTAAATTTATAAAAATACCCACGTAATTATCAGCACACTTGAAATTTGATTTCGATTCGGTAAAATAATTATTTAATAAAATAATGAATCCAACAAAAAAAAATTTTAATATCGTCATCTGTATAAAAAAAAAAAAAAAAAAAAAATTTAAGTGAATAAAATATAATATTAATTTTTACAGAAACAGGTTAATGTTATCCTTGTTTTTAATAAAAAATTTCCACCCTTTCAAAATCAGCGCCGAGTCTTGGACTCGAACTCTAGACCTTCTAACTTGCAGTAAAAGCTCTAAAGTGTACGACTACGGCAAACTTAAATCAAGTAAAGTAAATATTTAAACAATTTATACTAGATTAATATCTAATCCTGTGTATTTATATGAATATTTTTCTAATAAATTATGAAATAAAAACGTAATTATTTATAAAATTGGATAAAATAATAAATAAAATGAAAGGTTAAATAAAATTTAATTATCTAATAAAAATAAAATATATATAATTAAAAGTTAACTATAGCTTTTGTTTCCTGTAACAGTAAAATCGATTTTATATATTTATAGACACAGATACCGAACAATACGCGTTAATGTCATCAATCGAAATTCAGTTAAATTGGATTTTGTATTGTCTCTGGTACCGTTAAATGATATACATTGTGTGTATACGAGACAGCATCACTAGAGCCAGACACCACCATAAACCAAAATCTAATAGAATCACTCATACTCATACTGTATTATATCCATATATATTTTTCACACAACAATTAAACGCTAAATCGACAATTAAATATTTTTAATTAAATTAATAACAGTTTTTCCTTTTTTTTTTATTTTCTTATCCTATCTTATATTTATACAATACTTTAGCCAAAAAAAAGTAAAAATAAATATAAATATATAAGATAGCCCATTTGGGAGAGATATTTCTTGTGATAAAATAAAATAAAAAGATGAAGAAGGAGCGAGTTTTGAAGAACATTTGCCGGCAAAGTGTGTTTATGGATATAGAATAAGAATAAGAAGGAGTAAAAGAAGAAAAAATAGCTATTGGTATACGTGGTTGCACGTTAATCGATATAAATCTCGATATTTATAGTTGTTCGTGGAGATCGACCGGACATGTGTTGTAGGCATTGTATAAATGCGAATCCCGTCCAGCGTCCACCTGGGTCCCTTTTTCCTTTACACACTTAAATATACTTGCCATACTTTTATTATATTTTATTAATAACAATAATAGTTATTCAATAACAATGTTATCAGAGTTTTTTTAACTTTTAATTTGTTAAAAATAATTAATAGACAGTAATCAGAAAGTAATTAAATAAATCTAAATCTAGTGGTATTTAAAGTTCCCTCTATTTGGTTAACAAGTATATTAAATTAAAATTGAATCTTAGATCTATCTCGAGTGTATGTTGAGTCGTAACCACTATTTTGGAAAGTTGCCTGCCGACAATTCTAACCAACCAACCAACCCACCAACAGACAATTGCTACATTGCTATTAATTTTCCTACCAACCTCTATTCCTTTTCGCGTCCCTCTTTCTCAAACCATCGGAAGCTCTATTGTTGCCACTTGTTTTCCTTTTCCGTTTAACTTCACCCCCACACACACACATACACACAATTAATACAAAATAACATATTACAGATTTAAAAAAAAAAAAAAAAAAAAAAAATATTTGTCATCAGTATAATATTTAAATTAACGGAACATGCGCTCACGTGGTACACAAAGATCTTTGTGTGTTGGAAACACTTGTAAATAGAGAGCTGCCCTACGGCAACCTTTACTTTTCATCCCTTTGGCTTCTACATCCGTCTGCTACACATGACGTGCAAACCATCACCTCTATATAACACAACCCTGTCTACTCTCTGTACATTTATTTATTTTTGTTCTTTTTTTATCTTTGTCAACCTTGATTGCACTCGCGAATAAACTACAGCCGGAAATTAATTTCTCTTTTTTTTTTTATTTTCTATAAATAAATAAACTTTTTATCATTTTAAATTATATATTTATCGATTACCAAAAATATATATATATATATATATATATATATATAATCTTATTATTATTGAAAAAGCTATAAATTATAAGTTATAGAACAGAATTTAAAAATAAAAATAAAATTGTCTCAATAATTTAAAAAAAAAAAAAAAAAAAAAAAAAAAAACCAAAGGTAAGCTAAAGTAATAAAGAATGAAATAAATGTAAGCTTCAATCTATCGAACTTTATCAGAACAATATTCCAATAATTGGCTGTTACTTTTCCAACTCGGTACCTTATTATATTACATAAAACCCAAAGAATGAAAGCTTTCAAAAAATAAAAAAATAAAATAATAATAAATGTAGTTTTAAATTTAAATAGAATTAAAATAATAAAATTTAGTAAAAATGTAGGTCAGATTAAAGGATAATAATTATCTTATATTTAGTTTATTGTGGTTATTTAATATTTAAAATATTTTGTTCGAGTTATTGTATACTTAGCAACTAAATTCATGAATACTCGCGTGTTATATGTGTGCATACAAACAACAAACAAACATACAAACAAACAAACAAACAAACAAACACTGCGTATTCGCCTTGTTACCCCAGGATAATAAAGTATACGATGTACTGCGGGCGCTTACCTTATCTTTGTATGCTCGTATGCTCACTGGAAAACGTCCTCTTATATTTCTGTAAATTCAAACTCAACTGACTGGATAACGAGCGCATGTATATCTTATTTTCTCGGTTACTCAATCGACTACTACAAGTTTTATATTTTAATCGTCTTTTGAAAATATAAAATTTTTAAATTTAAGTCGCCGACTAAAATCCCGTAAGAATCTTAAACTTTTAAATCTAAAATGTAAACGAGTAAATAAAATAGTTGTAGGTTTGCTGTGGTAATTAAAATTATTCAATTAAAACTTTATCTTATGTACCAGAATAACTTTAATAATTTTTATTGTAAATAGCTTGAGGTAAATTATTTTATTTAAATTCAGGCAGAGAAAAAAAATCAAGAATCGGAATATTAATATATTGCTCATCTTGATGATGATGATGATGATGATCGGGAAATTGACAGAGAGTAAACGAGGTAATAAAATACGAGTGGTGTTAAATCCGTGGAGGATCAGTTTAGGTTAAAGGGCTTTAATGGTTACGATTGTTGCGTCAATATGGATCAAGTGGGTTGAGAATGAGGCTGAAGGTATCAATGTATCGAGATCGGTAGGTGGCCAAGCGTATAGAGGGTATATGGGGTATAGCCAACCAGTATCTAGGAAACGTATCGGGTAACATGTCGTGGTCTAGTGCGAACGAGGCTTTATATCAAATGCGTAACAACCCTATTACCGCACTCGATTGCTATAAGCCGTAGATCGTGGATTATCTGCTATACGCTGCTGTAGACTACCGGTGGCGTAGAACGCGGCTACTCTGGCTATGCTCTGCTCCACTATACGCATCTACCTTGTTACTGTATACTGTATACAGTAACCAGCCAACTTCTGTCCCGATACCAATCCCTATACCATAGAGATCCTATACACCCACCACAACACAACAACATTCCCTTGTTACATTTTGGATCCTCAACACTACTATACATTAACTTGATAATCGTTCTTAATGATTATTGATAATTTATACTAATTATCCTTAATCTTCTGTCGTAAATTTTTATTTATTTTATTGAAACGAAAATCTACTATGAGGATGTGAGAAAAAGAAGAAGAAATAGGGCAATAGAATAGAACAATGTATTGAAAATCTGCGGAAAAATTTGGCAGTGGCGGTTATAATGATGCGGGAATAATTTTATCGGTCGATTGATTTTGATGGCAATACTGACCTGGATTTATATGTTTATTACGACCAGTCGATTAATTGGCATCGAAAATTTTTCAAGCCATTGACTAAACTGAAAAAAATATATGGAAATACTAAATGTCTTGAAAGATAGAAAGAATTTGAATCCTTTAACAATCAACATCAGGAACATGCGGAAATATGCAGATAAAATAAATCGCAAATAAATAATTTTGTTGGTTTGTTGTTGTGTTTCCTAACAGAAAAATTTTCAAGACTCTAGAAAGAATTGAATTCTTGTTTAAATCGACTTCGGACTTGCTCAGACACGCGAGCTTTAAATAAATTAATAGACTATGTAACAAAGTTGATAATGCTGTTAATTAGCGATTCAATTAAGTGAGTTTACGTTGAGTGATTGTGGGTTTTGAATATGTATATATGTATATATGTATAGATATATAAATAATAAATGTGTTTAAGAGGAGTTGAGCTGAGATGGTTGGTTGGTTGTAGGAATAGGATATTTTAAACTGGTTTCATCGTTCAACACAACGTCTAGACTTTGGAATACAGGAGCTTTCAAGGAGGCACTCCTCTCAATGGCAATCCTCTATGTGTATCTCGGTAACGCTAACGCTAACATTTTCATGATGCTTACAACATTCATGTACAAAGTAAACATTATTCAAGTACTCAGCAACAGCAACACCAGCTCTATAAATGTTGTATAGTCAAGACTAGGCAGGCATAGTTTCTCTGTGGTATCTCCCTCGTAACACTCAATCGATACACAACTTTGTTGTCTTATGTCTTATCATTATCATTATTATTATATTATACATCATCTTTATCATTAACGCTCTCTATATTAATATTTACTTACTGTTATTACCCACAATAACTTAAATGATATCTTAATATAAATAGTACAAAGAAACGACATCTGCTATTGCAGATCGTGGTATGACCTGAATTCATACTTTTCAATCTTCATCTTTCCCTTCTTCCTGTTGGTCGTTCTCGTTGACTCGATGTCTCACAATCCCAAACTCTTTTATATATTTACAATTACTATTATGCTACAAGTTGTATTGAATTTGTTGTTGACAGACATCAAACATTTTTTTGTCATTTCCTACAAAAATTTAAGTTAAAGTCACGAAATGAGATGAGGAAGTTTGGTGACAGGTGAATGAAAAGATGCAGATTGTCTTTTTTTTATGTTATAAACGATTCATTTATTGTGGATTGATGTATATAAGTTAGAAATTAATTCTTTTTTTGTTAAAATTTTACAATTATTTATTAAGGATAGAACTGAAATATAAAAAAAATAAAAAAAAAAAATAATAAGAAATTTATGAAACTCTATCTTTGTCGGAGTCAGTTCCTCCAACTCCACTAGATTATTCTTCTCCACTTTTAACAGTTTCTTCTGTTGTAGAAGAAACACCAACATCTCCATCAGGAGTTTCTCCTCGATCTTCTTCTGTTGTAGAAGAAACACCAACATCTCCACCAGGAGTTTTTTCTCCATCTTCTTCTGTTGGAGAAGAAACACCAACATCTCCACCAGGAGTTTCTCCTCGATCTTCTTCTGTTGTAGAAGAAACACCAACATCTCCACCAGGAGTTTTTTCTCCATCTTCTTCTGTTGGAGAAGAAACACCAACATCTCCACCAGGAGTTTCTCCTCGATCTTCTTCTGTTGTAGAAGAAACACCAACATCTCCACCAGGAGTTTTTTCTCCATCTTCTTCTGTTGGAGAAGAAACACCAACATCTCCACCAGGAGTTTCTCCTCGATCTTCTTCTGTTGTAGAAGAAACACCAACATCTCCACCAGGAGTTTTTTCTCCATCTTCTTCTGTTGGAGAAGAAACACCAACATCTCCACCAGGAGTTTTTTCTCCATCTTCTTCTGTTGTAGAAGAAACACCAACATCTCCACCAGGGGTTTCTTCTCCATCTTCAGCAGGATCTCCTCCATCTTTATCAGGATCTCCTCCATCTTCAGCAGGATCTCCTCTATCTTCAGCAGGATCTCCACCATCTTCAGCAGGATCTCCTCCATCTTTATCAGGATCTCCTCCATCTTTATCAGGATCTCCTCCATCTTCATCAGGATCTCCTCCATCTTTAGGAGTCGTCGCTACAATATCTCCGTCAGCTTTTATTTTTTCATCTCTTTTGCCTTTTTTACTTGTTATTAATGTATCATTATTAACAAAAACAAATAATGTTTTATTAATAGAATTTAAAATGTTATTTGTATTTGTATCAAACTCTTTAGTCAGTTTATTCTGAATTTGATTAATTGTACTAATCACAGATTCCGTAGAATCTTGAGTAGTCAAAGTTTCGAGTTTAATTGCCAACTCGTTAAATTTATCTTTCAAAATATCAACTTGTTCTTTCAATTGATTCTTCAATGTACTTTTTAGCGATTCCAATTCAGTTTCCAAAATACCTGCCAGCGTATCATTTATTACTGTTTTCGTAGATTTTAGTTGTGTTTTTGAAAACTTATCCAATTCGCTAGTCAATGCGTCTCGTACTGTACTTTCTATACTCTTTGAACTTGCTATTACTTTTCCAGAGACTGATTTTTTCAAAGAATTTACTTTTATATTAACGCTATTAAATCCGATTGTTAGATTTTTTGATAATTCGTCACTTACTTTTTCAAACTTTTGACAAACTTCATTATTATTATTATTATCAGGATGATTTAATTTTTCTGAAACACTTTTCAATGATTTAAAAGTTAATTTTGTTTGCTCATCAAATTGACAAGTTGGGTTTTTAGATTCAAGCCTTAATAATACTCTTTCAAACTTATCCTCTAATATACTCATGTGTTGTTCAAGATTTGAATCATCATTACTTGGACTATCTGATTTTTCCGTCATATTCTTTATTGTCTCAACGGCCGATTTTGTTAACTCACAAGTTGACTTTTTCGAATTTCGGATGAAAGAATTTTCCATCGCATTTTTCAGCAAAGACAATTGAGTGATAATAAATGTTTTTAATAAACTAAATTCATTTTTAGATGATTCCATAATTTCATTTTTCAAACTTTTCTTGAAATAATCTAGTTCAGTTCTCGCAAATTTTTTCAATTCACCTTTAACACTAATTTTCAATTCATTCAATTCAGTTCGCGCAGACTGGTCTAGTTCATCTTTTAAAATATTTTTAACTATTTCTATTTTAGCTCGAGACATATTTCTCAAGCCCCGAGTAATTTCATCTTGAAAATTTTCTTTTTCGGCCTCTAACACCCGATAAATAGTTTTCACAATTGTCTTTACCGATTCAACTTCTCGTTTGATTATTTTTTTCAAATATTCCGTGGTACTATTAAAAGATTTATTAGAAAAAATTTTCAAGTCTTTTGTCATGAATTTTAATTCTGCTTCGAAAGATTTATCGACATCAGTTACTATTTTATTTGAATAATTTTCCATAACCTTTTCAATTTTCGGAATCATTTGTTCCACAGAATTAGTTGGTGACTCAATTTTATTTTCATCTTTTTTCTTGATAAAATTTTCGAAATCATTTCGGTCGAGAAAATTATCAGCTAAAATTAGCTCCTAGCAAAATAAAAAAAAAATAAAATATTATTTATTTCCCAGTTAAAATTAAAATATTTCAAAAACTTACTTGACCAATTTGTAAAATAAAAAATATTAAAACCACTTGGAAAATCATGATCGTGAAATATTTATCATATGTAACTCTACACAAATTCAATCAACGACTAGTTCAATTCTGAGCTTTATAACATTCTATTTCAAGAATTGCTGATAAAAATGCAATTAAAATTCTTTTAAAAAAATACATTTACACGAACATGTTTTTTATTTTTTTTAGATTTAATATTGGTTATATCCGTTATAGAGAAGCATTAAGTCGATTAATTACTATCTTATCAAATAAAAATTTAACAAAATAACTGTGGGTTTTTACAAGTTGACAGAGAATAATGTAAAATTAATAATTAACTTTTCTAAAAAAAAATCGTTGATATAAAAAATTGTTAATTGTTTGAAAATTTATTTTTAATAAAAAGGAATTAATTGTAACATTGGGATCGATTTTTGAAGATGGGGAAGCCAAGTAGAATCTATACATATATGGTATAGTATCATGAGTGTGTAGAGTATATAGGGAGTTTCCAATATGCAAATGAAAATCAAACTTGTCGAGTAGCTAGTGTTTGGCGACGGGTTCTGGCCTGCCAAAGCTTTGACTACCTACTGCTACTGGTACTGCTATTGCTGCTATTACTCGTAACATTGAGTCTATATTCAGTTGGTATACCATCTACCATATGTAGATATAAAGGGGATAAAAAAAGTAAAGAGTTGATGAGTAGAATCAATAAAAAGTATACGAATAGGACAAATATTTAATTGAAAGCATATACATTGACTGTTTAAATTTATAAAGAGGCTTTGTTGCCTCTAAAATCGATCCCTATTTCCAATTGTTGATGATAGCTTTCACCTGATCCTATTCAGAGGAAATTCTTGTCTCAATTATTCAAGTAAATTTGATTAAAAAATTTTTTATTTTTTATTTTTTAAAATTCCATAGCTAAACCAACACTATGACTGAGACTGATAATCGCGGTGAACATGCACAGTAAAGATACGACACTAGTTAAGTAAAAAAATAAAACTAAAGGGAGGCGACGTTTTTGTCCTGAGGTGTAAAAAACAAAAAACAAAAAAAAAAGTTAACCGAGGGTGAGAAAAGTCCAAGAGTGGGTTAAAGAGAAAAGTCGATCGCGTGCGACGAAGAACTTCCGGTGCTCTGGTGAGACTAACGACATCCTCGTCTCTTATCTCGTTGGTCACGTATACTACAATACGATACAAGTGTGTTATGTGTTATGTATACTGTGTACTGTGAGATGGTAGGCGATGCTAAATCGCTAAATGCGAGCTCGGATAGTAATCGTGTCCATTCACGGTTTATTTTTTTAAAAATAAAAGTCCGTTGAATAATTAAATATTCATTTGTTTATTTATAAGATCATGAAGTTGCCGTTTCCTGTGATCAAAAATCAATAGTTGACGAAAAAAAGTCTGCATGAATTCTTATGAGAATTATAGAAGGCCGCTGATAAACGGGCAACGGAATTTAACGGGCAACGTTCAGCCGATGACTCAACGGTCGGTTCGGAATTCAGGCGAACAATGAGCTGATTCATATTATTTATGTGGAATATTGGGCCTTAAGGATTTCCTACAAAAATCTGTGACATCGACGGTTTATCAGGACTAAATTGATAGGAATTTATTATTATGAGCAATTACCGGTCTTAAGTACCAACTGATGTCCGATGTTTATATAAAATCGAGATTTAATCGTTAAATAGTATAAAATAAAAATAAATGGAGGTTGAAAATTGAATAGTTAATAAAATAGAGGGTGTGTCGGAGCCATCATCTGGCATTACTAAACAAGTTTGAGTTGGATCGAGGGTAGAAGGAAGAAGCATAAACCGTATCGATGCATTATTGAGAAAAGCTTTAAAACTGGTATATTCGACTATCGTCTTGGAAGCAAGTTAAGAGTCTGGATCCCGTTAGCAATACAGCATACTTTTAAAAAGTACTGAAAGACATTGCTATTTCGTCTAGTAAGACTAAAACTTAAAACTTTTATTCTTCCCGTCTTAGACTCAACTCGTACGTCTACAAACCTACAAACTAAACCGTTTGCCTTAAGTTTTAAGGAAAGAAAGAGAGAAAGATAGAAAATAAAATGAGTTTAAATGTCGTTTTGTTTTTCTTCGGCACTTTAGTTTCATCTAATCGGTTTTGGAGGACTGCCAAATAAACGAATCGTATGGGTGGTACTTTGCTTGCGAGCCTTATAGAAATCAATAGTTTTACAACATATAGACTCTAAGTTTTATTGAAAATATATAAAACTATTAATTATAATTAATCAAAAAAAAGAAAAAAAGAAAAAAATATATTAATTATTTACGGAATTTATTTACAAACCACTGGAGCGTTTTTATAATTTTAGTAACTAAAAAAATATAAAGTTAAATGCTAACGATGATGAATATAAAGTTAGCGGTTACTCGGTACAACATAAAAAAACAACATATATATATATATATATATGTAAAATTATACCGTGAATTTCTGTTTTATATATTTATTTACAAACTAAACAAAACAATTATTTATGTAAGAAGGTAAATACTGATAATGATAACTATTAAAACTTTGAATTACAACTGAGTAAATAAACTTTATTAATTTAAAATTAGCTTATGACAACTCTGCATTTATAATTTATATTTATTTATTTATATATTTTAGTTGTTAAATGTTTTACAAGCTATTGATTCCCATAAACTCGGACAATATTGTTATTTGGCGCAATGCCGAAACCGATTCGACATGTTTTTATTATTGTGTAAATATTAAATATATAAAATATTCCGGTAATATTTTATAACCTCAAAAATAAATATGAAACTTAATTATTTTTTATGATTTACTTTATTTAAACGAACGTTCTGGGGCACCAGGCTCGAGAGAGTCTTCAACACCTGAGACGGAGGGTACACATGGGTTCGAACCTCGACGAAAACAGGATTTTCTTGTATGTTGTGGTGACACTGATGATAATAATTGTATTTTAAAATAATTAAATGAATTACACGTTAATTGACGGGTTTAGTAATAAATATACATATCTATATATACCAGGGATAAGACAAGCTAAGGCAAGAGATACAAGATCGAGAGTTAGTAGATAGTGTAGGAGGTAGGAATCAGGACATACGACGTGACACGCATATCACTAGTAGAATGCTGATGGTTCACACTGCATGCTAATGTCGCCTGAAAATCACAAGCGTCAACTAGAAATCCTCTTTCTCACCCTTTCTACCCTTTCTACCCTTCCTACCATACCCATGTCTGGTTGTGCAGTACAGTAGCAACTCCTGGGATTTCCTGTAGATTCAATTCAACTCTCGTCTCTCTTCGTCACCATTTACTCAACAGATTCCTCTACTGATCTATACACATTTTACATATACTTATTTACTCTTAAATTATTTACAATTATCGTTTATTTTTATTACGACAAATCTTACGAAATCGATAAAGACCTAGGTCTAGGTTAATGATAACAATAATAATAATAATAATAATAATAATACTATTTATCAGTAAGATAATATATCAGAATATATTCAGTTAAGTATTGACCATCCTCGCGACGATGAAAGTATTATTTATTGTTATAATTATTTGTTTATTAAATATAAACACGATTATTGCTAAAGAGAAACGAAAATATTACTGCAGTGAACAAACAGTAGATATTTTTTTCTTACTAATTTATTTCTTAAAATAATTATTACTCTATTATACTTTTTTTTTTTAGTGTGACAGTAGTAAAGATTGTCAAAAAGTAAACGATCTGTATGTTTGTACTTTTTACATATTTTGTTTCCGTTGGGTTTGTAGACCGTCATGGAGTTGGTAACCTTCAAATTTATCGGCCATTTTGTCTATCGCAGTCACAAAATCGAAAATACAGTAAATTTAAATTTTTTTAATGAATGTCAGAAGAAATTGAGTTGAATTGACACAAAAATTATTAACTGGAGTCTTCTTTGTACGAAATGGAGTAAAATCATTGTAAAGTTTAAAAACGACAGTAAATTCAATTGAAAATGTGATTTAAATGGAAAAAAAAAAAATTAAATGTGAGTATAAAACAAAAAGTATCGATATCGTTATCGACGTGAAACTGGTATCTAGTTACTAAAAGTATCTTTAACCTAGTATTCCCGAGTCGTTAGTTTCCCTTGAGAGATGAGGACATTTCAACAACACACACCCATACTAGATTGAGTCTGCACTCAGGTTACTTGGGTTTAAAGGTAGAGGGTAAAGGGTAAAGAGTAAACTTGTAAAGCTATATAGCTTTCCATGGGATGGTTGAGTACACTACAGTTACCTACATATCTACCGGAAATACATCTAAACGCCTCTAACCATCTATTGTTTTCAATATTATTATTATTATTTGTTCTTTTTTTTTTTAACTTCAATGTGGGTAAAAAAAAAAGTAATAAATAAAATTAAAATGGTGGTAGGAATATTGAAATAAAACTGTCAGATCCAGATTTTAGATGGAAGATTTTTGGATAAAAATATTGTTAAGGACAGTTTTATTTATATTTTTTCTAAATATACCATCGGGATATTATTGAAAGAAGTATAAAGTAAGTGGGTTTAGGTGGTTAGCTATCCAAGTATTTGTAAAAATAGAAAATGTGGATCTGGTGGTAGTGCTGTGGTATATCGGTGGGTATTTGAACCGGTGCGCTCGATAGAACTTTTAGCTTTTCTAGCTTCTAGCTTTTCTCCAGCTTGTACCGTTTTATTTATGTTTTCTCGCGATTTCCCGTGTGCACCTCAAGATTTCAAATATACATATATATATATATCTACTATTTCAAACTAGAGTTTTCTGTTTATTCAACATCATCGTTTGTTTGTTTACTGAGTTTGCTACGCCGTAAACCCTATCTCGGTTTTATATCTTGTATTTTTTTCTTTTTTTATCATAACTATATTTATATTTATTTTCATGGGTCTTTAAGATTTTATTTACCCGTAAAACAGGATAATTAAATTGTAAAAAATGACTAGCTATTTACACTAATTGATAGTTAATATTATATAAGTGTTTATATTTTAGAATTATTATTATTGACATTAAATAATAGAATAGACACGTGACTGGTGATGTTAAAGCTTATCGGACAGCTCATTAAAATTCAACATTTGCGTGTTTCGTGCCAATAATCGAGTAATTCATAAGTGCAAATATAAACTCGCATAATTGAATTAACTATGCGTTAACTAATTTTCTTTATTGATGACCTCTACCTCTTCTATTTAGTCGAAAACGAGCAGTGATAATTTGACTGATTACATAAGTGAAAAATATTGATGGATCATAAGGTAGATGCTCGCAAAAGATCACAAAACTAGATCTAGCCCAGACTTAATGTCTGGATGGACTTTAATCATTGATAACTGCAGTAGTTGACGTTACAACACATGTGTTTGAGGTTATTCCAAGTTAGAGTTTGCATTTCTTCACTTCCTTGTAACCACCTCAGAACTATAACTACAGGCAGCTACTGTTGTTGTCACTGACATTTTTTTCCGTCAATTCAAAATCACTATTTTAGTAAATGATTTTCGAATCGCTATTTCGATTAATAGTAAAAATTCAAGTTATTTAGTTTCAGAGAGTCAAGTTAAATTTATGGCTATTTAAATTTATTGACATAATTTTTAGTAAAGATTAAACGGTTGACAAGACAAAGATAAAATGAAAATGGATGGTGACTTGTGAATTTATCAGAATAAGAAAGACGACACACCTCGGATAGGATGATAGCGGATAGCGGATGGTGGATGTTGATGTTGATGTTGATGCTGATGCTAAACCTGACAATGTATAGAACAGAGTGTACGGAGATAACATAAAATAGGCGTTGACGGTTAACTCTAAAGACACGCGAGTAGGTTACATTATATAAAATCAGTGTCAGTCATCATTAGCTACACCCGCCAAATATTCTCAGATCATTGTTACTTCATTATTTATTATTATTACACTGCAATTTTATTTATTTATATTGTTATTCTAAATTACCGTCATTTTTATCTTCTATTTGATCACAAGAAATTTTACTGATAATCGACGTCAACAATTATTCGGTCCTTTTCATATAATAATTTTCTGGGCAAAAATCATCATTAAATTAAATACTGACCTTTGGTCCGTTGTCGGACAATTTCTCTGTATTACGTAATTAACTTGAATAATATCAGCAATTCTATAACGGATGCTTTGTTTTTTTGTTTATAATCTTGCACAAATACACGTAACATCTCCCCCCCACCCACACAATTACTCCGCCTTTTAACCTTCTCTCGATTTTCGTCCAAATATTCCCGAGGGCCTCAAGAAAATCGAGAGTCTACTGTACTATTAATTAATTTAAAACATTCCAACAAAATATTTATCATTATTTTCAATAGAGTACTTCTACATACAAGTGGGTGCTCAATTTAAATAACATCTATAATTTTATTTTTATAAATAATTACATGAAGTGAATAATAATTTATAAAAGACATACAGTTTGAAATGTCCCAAATATATATATTGTGAAAATACAGTGGGCGTTTATAAAAACACCGCAAAGACATTTAACGTTAATAGATACAATGACCACTTAAGAATTTATGTACAATACAAAAATATTATTGTCCGTTTAAGTGAGTCACCGTGAATATACATTATGCAAACAAGAATAAAGATAAACATTTTATATATATGTATTTGTATGCATTTTGTCATATTGATGATAAATTAAACGGAAGTCACGTTTAACAATCTAACCACAGCATGTTTTTATACTTTGGTCATTGTTTGATGACAAATAACAAAACCCAACATTAGAAAGTTTTTTTGTAAGACGTAAAGAAAAGTTGGTATTAAAAAATAACCGATTAAATTTGAGTACTTAACATAGAATTTAAAGAGATATTGGGTGGACTTGGGGGAGGGCCATGTAGAAGAACAAGTCTTTGGGGAGTAACCAAATAATGGACAGCTAAAAAATAAAATAATATATCCAGGTAGCAACAACAGGAGATGAAAATAAATAAAAGCGAATGAGAATAATAACAAAAAAACGTGAGAGAAAATAGAAAAATAATAGAGTAGAGTGTACAGTGCACAAGCGGATGAGGTAAAAAATAAAAAAAAGTTGTAATTACAAAGCGAAATAGTATAGCCACATTTAGTCCTGGAGTTGAGGCGGTGGCGGCCAGAGCGGCCAGAGCGGCCGAAGCAGAGAACAAGATAAATCCAGCGGACTGGTGTCGTGCAACGTGCAATTTTAACTAGTACATGCTAACAAAAACCATGTGCTCTACTCTGGGCACTGGTGCTATACTGCGCTACCGGTCACATGAGATAAAACTACTCCCGTGTCCTTTAACTTTTTATCCCATCCGAGGGAATAAAAAATTATAAATTGTTGGTACTATTGTAATTTTTTAAAATAATTGTTATTGAGCTTTAATTCTATTTTTATTTTTTTTTCTTTTTACACACAATATATTCATAAGGTAAAAAAAAAAAGTAATGTATTTTTTTTTGACGATTCTTCAGAGAATATTTTATGAAAAAGAAAGGCTGGTAAATTGAAACGAAATCAAAGACGAATAAAAAATACGATTTAGTATGACTGTAAACTAAGAGTTGCAAAAATAAAACAGGATGTCACGATCTTGTTTGACAGCATATCACGTACCACCTACGACTCCCGTCTGCCGCTGAGAAGAACCAGAATAATACTCCATACATTTGTACTTACAACTATCTCCCTCAACTCGTACCTATCATGATACTTTCATGTCTTGTGCGTAATCCTTGTATTCTTATTTCTTATTCATCCGATATCTTAACTATTTTTTTTTTTCATATTTTTTTTGCAACGATAACAATACTTTCTTTGCTGAATCTTTTTATATCAAATTTCAAACATCTGCATATATTTTTTTACTCAAATCATTTTTTTTTTTCTAGTCGATTCATTTTACCCCAGTTTCACAAAATTGTGACTCATAGACCAGAGATAGTGAATTTTAAACGAACAAAATCACGTAATTAGTTAATGAATTATGGACTTTGAAAGTCAAAAATAATTATTTCATAATATTATTATTGAAAATAAAGTCGCGGGTTCGAATCCCAATCAAAGTATTTTAATTTTTTTATTTTTTTTATTTGTTATTAAATGTGAATAATAAATTTTAGGTACATCCTATATAAATTTAGTAAATGAATTCAAATCAATTCCTATATAATCAATTCCCGCACCCTAAATGAATAGTCACTCTGAGAGCTATGAGTGTGGTCGCTGTGATGTTTAACGCATTGACGTAGGTGTATACGAGTTTAGCATATTAATAATACGTGACAACACTGCTAACGAATCACTCCCTCTACTAATTTTTCCACATTACATTTACATATTTAAATAACAACAAAAATAAAAAAAACACATTATTTTTTTTTTCTTTTGATATTTAAAAAATGTCAATAAAAATGCTGCAACTGTTGAGACGATTTTAATAACCGTTAAAGTACCCGATAAAGAGTTCCTTTGATTGTTTGGATATAAATCACTTAAGTATGCTCGACAACGATTTTCTTCAGATCTCGGATTCTCGGATTCTCGGATTCTGGACTACAGAGTACAGATTGATATAAGGGTGAAACCATTATCCTAATTGGTCGACAAACAGCTCTCATCGATATCCAACTAGTCAGCTCTGTTCAGATATTTTATTATCGTTTCAGCAATTTGTCAAAGGACTTGAAATAAAATAGTCGATAGTAAAGTATTTTAAATATTAAATTCCCTTAAAAATTCAAATTACTCAGTCCAACAACTGATCGTATAATAACGCAAGGTTAATAGCAATTGATATTATAAAGGAAAGGGTAAAAATGGTGAGGTGACGTCACATTGGGTCCATTTCTCTTATCTCATCGTTCGTTTAAACCCTTTTCTAGCGGGGGATCCTGTCACAGAATAGTGGTGGCATCTGATGTCAAAGGCTTTTGGCATCTTGGTGCCCGAAGAGCAAGAAGCTCGACATTAACCATAGCCTAGCTTACATTTGTGACAGTAACACGTAAAAAAAAGTAGTGTTGGAAACAACAGGAAGTAAAGAGGAAGTAATTATGGTTTAGTGGTTGGTGGTCAAGTGACCTGTAATTCCGGCACCTTGTAAAACGGTAGGTAAGATGGACGTGGATAGTAAATGGTCAGATACTATTCTGTAGACTGTAAACTGTAGAGTATAGACTGTAGTCTGTAGTCAATAGTGTGTGTCTTAACCCAGATAAAAGGGAAGGAAAGGAGGAGAATTATCAGGGGGCTTGGCTGCCCGAAGGGAGCAATCAATGTCTGTCGCAGGTCACAGAGCATAACCCACTCCAATTTAACCACTGTACAATGTACATTCCCTTAGCTTTAGCCGTAGCCTTAGCTTTAGCTTACACAGTACAGGGACCTCATGTCAAGACGTTTCCTGTCTCGAGAGTCACACGTTCCTTCGCTACACTCACAGTCTTTAAAGACGATAGTTTATTTTATCTTTAGCTTCAGCTTTAGCTTTAGTTTTATCATATCATAATTCTTAGGCAAGAGATAAAAGTTATCGCTCACTTGGATTAATATATATATATATACAGTTTGCAGTCATAGTCAACCTGAATAAATATATATATATATATATATATATATACATGCATGTGTTGATAATGAACCGAATTATGAATTTATTAATAAATGTATTGGCAGATAAATGAGGAAACAAACGACAGTTAATAACTGTGTACATAATTCACATCAAGAGTTAATCTATGTTTGCATGTGATAGCTAATTACTGATTACTGATTAGTTGACATTACGATTCATTAAAGCTCACATTAAACCATACTGATTGGGTTTATGTGTGCCGCTGAGTTAATTAGTCACTGCGTTTTCGTTAAATCAATACCAAAACTGTATTTAATATTTTTATTTCATAGACTTTTTATATTTAAATAAATACAGCAATTAGCTTCAATCTCAGAACTTCGATTCCAGACATTACTTGTATCCATTTAAATTACCATTAGCGCTTAATTAATCAATCAATTAACCTCTTTTACTAATCCATTTGATTCCGACAATTGTTCTCGCGATTGACTAGCTATCAATTACATCTCAGGCGTCGCAACCCTTATCATCATCATTATTACTATTATTATTATAGAAATAATTAATTTGATAAGAAATCTTTTGTGTCACGATCTCGGTAATTTCGCTTGAAAAATATAATAAATATAAAAAAAGGTATTAATGTTAATGGGAAAAACCGGTCGTTATTTTTCATCTGTAAAATGGGATTTAATAGAGCAATGATGTTGAAATATTACCCAGTTATATTTCTTCACCGGTCTCATGATGACTCAAAACATCGCGAGCAAGATTCATCTAGACCGAGAAGAAATTCGTCTGTTGAGACTTTTATTTAGACCTGGACCTGGATTTGACAAACGATAACGCCACGGTAATACAACAAACATTAGCAAGACTTTTAGATACTTATCTTTAAGCCTTCGCAATAAATAAATATAATTTATTGTAGGAATAAAAGTGGTTATTTTTGAAAAAATTAATTGTTTGAGTGTTGACATAAAGTCACCACCAGCAACTTCAATAGAAAATTCTCAGGAACAAAGAAAAAAAAAGATGACTGTTGACATGGAGTTGACCGACCAACGAAAGAAATTTCAAGAGAAACTATATATAGTTTAAGTAGTGTGTGTGTGTGTGTATGTGTTGAGCTGCAATTTGTAGGGTGAAGGAGGTGGAGGAGAAGGAGGGGGAGAGGACCGTCCAATATGTAGTCCTCCACCGGCCTGCTCTTGTTCCCCTCACCCATTTTCAACAGAAATCTCACTAAATTGCTTGTTTTAAATTTAATATGTACTTAAATTTTTAATACAAAAGTTTATAGAAATAAATGATAATTTATAAAAAAAAAAAAAAATAAAAGCGATTTGTAAAAAATTATTACCGCAAAATGTCTTGAGTCCGCGGTCGAACCCAGGAAAATTATTGTCATTAAAAAAAAAATTTTCAACGCCCCCAGCAACTGATAATGATAATTAACGAGGTCTAGCAAGTTTTATGATTTAAATCTGTAATTTCTTAATCTTATTTTGCAATCGCAATAAAATTTATCATTGGACTTGAGATAAAAAAAGGTAACATTCTGTGAGGAAATATTTTATTTTAAATACACGATAGTTATGAAATTCTTTTAAAATATCGCTTAGCAACTAGATCAGTTTTTTCATGCGACATAGTCTGTAAAATAATATATATTATTATTTATAATCAAACTTATAAGTAACAAAAACAAATGACTCACTAGTACGATACCGTCATCATCAAAATCATATCTTCTAGTTACTTTATTTCCGTCTTCAGTTATTGAAACAATAATAAGACTATCGCCTTCGATGGTAGCAGTGTTCTATAAAAATAGTTGACGCAAGTAAATTAATCTATTTTTTTTATAAAAAAATTACGAAATTATGATTACTTTTAATGTAACACCAGAAGGCATCACTTCTTCCCACTCTGTATCTAATAAAAATTCCCACACTTGAGTTCTCATAATTGTTATATTTTTAATAATCCATTTGTCACCTTCTTTTGTTATTTCTTTTCTTGGATTCGATATATATATCATTTTTCTCGCGAGATAAGGGAGATCTATTAACAAATTATACACATATATATCTATCATATATTTGTACATGCATTAGACTGGGCTAAAAAAATCGGCTTTTTTTTTTCAAAGTACATTTAAAATATTACTTGGGATGACGAAAAAAAATTATTGAGAAAATTTGAACTCTTAGATATATATAGATGTATATATACTTACTAAGAGTTTTGAAATATTCATCTAAATTTTCACTTTTTTCATGCTGATATTTTCCGACAATTTTACTCATCTCAAATATATATACACTTTAAATAATATATCTGTATATAAAAAACACGGAAATATATAAAACGACCTGCTGTGTAAAACGCGCAGATTGTACTGACTTTCAAGGATTTCCCCTTCCCCAGTAATTCCGATCGATAAGTATACATTTTTATACATCTAAATGTAGTATATGTGCGAGGTGTAATTATTAGATTACACATCAGCGCGTTATTATCACACTTAACATATTCGTTTAATTAATTGTATAACTTGTGAGCCATATTTATGACTCCGAACTTAAAAATTTATAGACCAGCCATTTTGTTGACAAAAAAATTTTTTTAGAAGTTAGATTAATTTTTTTTAATAGCTACGCTAAAAATCAACAGATGAAAAAATTTTTAATTAATTTAGTGACAGGTGTATTACTAAGCTGAAGTCAAAATCAATAAATCAATTTATCTGTTTTATAAAATAACTATAAGAGTATTATATATTTTTTAATTGGTGATTTGTAACCGTACTAGTATGTCTAAAATGAGTACTGTGATATTTATATACTTAGCATATGTCAGATACAGTAAACAAGGGTCACTGAGGTTGCAAATAACAAATTTAAATAGAAGACTATTCATCTCGACATTTAATCATAAAACTTGAAACATTCTCTGAAATCTGCTCATTCTGTAGCACAAATGTAATGACATTTATGCTAAAGGGATCTGATTTGCTACAAAACTAATTTCAATAGTAAACTTTGTTTAATTTTCAAATCCTCATATTTACTAGCACAAAGTTATGACCTAATTTTGAAAAGTTCTCTATCGTAAAATGATTAATTATTTGTATCAGTGATAAAACTAAAAATTTAATAACTTTATGATGAAGACATAAAATGATTAAATATAAGACACGAGACCTCATCTCATCATTAAATTTATTAGTCAGGTATAAGCTTTTAATCTTGAACTCGACGTTCTTTAAACTGATGCTTGACATGACATCAAGGGTTATTTAACAATTAATAATTCGAGATCCGACTGAGTAAATCAATTTTTTAGGTACTAGAGAACATATTTTATAGGTGAAATTAGAAATTTTTCGAAGAATAATTAATTAGATCGATCAGCTAAACAGGCTCAGCAATTAGACAATAATGTGATGATTAAAATGAGAACTAGAATCGTAGCCCGCGTGGTTAACCTGACACTTCTGGTCCGAGAAGTAAATGCCAATTATGCGTGTATATGGTATACTATGAGAATATATAGATATGTCTGGGATACGGTAGTAGCTAATGAGCAATTAGTAATAGAACTAGCTGATGGGCGAACGGGAACAAATGTCCTAGCCACATGCCACTATTTGGTTCCATCTATATTTAACCACTATTCAAAATTTACTGCATTGTAAATTGTACGCTCGATTCACTTAACGATTTCATTGTTAAAATTATTATCCTCTCAAGAATAAAGGCTCAAGGGTTTAAATTTATCAGCGCAATAATCATCCAGAGTTCGACATTCAAAAATCACTGTCTTCAGAAAAAGGAAAAAAATAAACTTTTAACCCTCTGATGATTAAATCTCGAGCGATTCGTCGGCGAAAAATGCAGACAACATTAACACGCAACAACAGAATCCTCAGAATAAGAAACGCCAACAAAAGAATGTAATTATAACAACGATTTAAATATTTCGCGATATTACAACACAGCTTTGATGTTTATGGTTTAATAAAAATAACCATAAAAATAGATTATTTATTAATAAAGTATATAAAAAATAAAAAAAATAACAAGCTGTAATGTTAATACTGCGATGAGATTGAGTAACAAACTGGAAACAAGTGATTATCACCGATAGACACTTGAATCCAAGTTTATCCCTTGGGAACTGGGGTATTCTAAGAGGGGATGAAATTCTACGCCCTCTCTTGGCAATATCCTGTTTACTTAATGGTTGTTTTTATGCCGCTATTATGCTAAGCATAACTTCATTTATTTTAATAGATGGACATTTTCCAAATTAGGTCACTTAATTAATTAACGTTATTTGCTAAATATTATTTACTATTTATTGCTATTATTATTATTGATATCGTTATTATTATTATTATTATTCAATTTTGAGTGTTATATTGAAGGCTGTGGTAAACCGTCAGCTGGCGCCGCGGTCGGAAAATTCCAACACTAAAAGTTATAGCTTTCAGAGTGAGCTGGATATATATAAATGTTATATTAGTAAACTTCCTGAGGCGGAGAGCTAACTTGGAAATCAAAACTTCACACATATAGGAGAATTACTTTGAAACAATAAAACTTAACATTTATTTTACAAAATCAATTTCGCAGATTATTCACACTCGATTTGAAAATATAAAAAAAAAAAAAAAAAAAAAAAAAAAATACAATGGACGAGATTCGAACCGCGATCTTTACGTTTACCGAAAATCAATTTTAATATAATTAATGTTTTAGTTATTTTATTAAATAATTTAAAGACTGAATTTTTATTAAACAAGAAATACAAAATTTCGACATTTGCGATTAAATATTTGAATAATAATAATGACAAAAAAAATAAACCGCGAGATTGTGTATAAGTAAATTAGAGTTGAAGCTCATCAGTATGCAAAAACTTTGTTATTTGTTTGAGATTGTTGAATTATGCATGTGCAATATGTTGACGGTGGTATTAGTAGTTGTAGTAATTATTTTACCTCGTGCTTTTTTATGTCAACACTATATACATATATTTTTTTTAAAAATTAAATTCATATAATAAATAAAAAATTTGACCTAGTTCAATAAAACTAATTAATTAATATTACAAATACGAATGTCTAGTTACATGACTTTGGTAAGTTAGAGTATGGGACAAAGTTTGAAATTCATAATTCAGGAAATTAAAGGGCAGGAAGGTTTGAGGGGGTCGAAGATATTAAGCTCTATAAGCTTTAAGGTTTGACCGGGAGCTAAAATGTCAATTATGAGTTGCCAGTTAAAACAATTTAATAAATGATAGATATAAAAATCTAATAGTTATCGTTATTTAAAATTAAAGGATAGATAATAGTAGTCTATTTATTATAAAGGATTAATAAATAAGGGTGACAAGACTAAACAAGTAATAAGTAAACTACAATTAGCAGTAAGACCACCCGTTGAGCCAATTAGCCACCACCTGGACCGAAAATCCCTCTTATACTAATTAGAAACTCGGAGAGCTGTTTCTGTTCTTCATTCACTCAACTCAACATAACATACACTACATTTAGCTATTTCAAGAATTAAAATAAACAACTAAGAATAAGAACTTTGAATGACTTAAGAATACTCGATTCTTAAGACAGCTTTAAATATTTTATTTGTAATCTATTTTAAGCTTATCTCCGCTTATAATCTATACAATAATTATTCAAAAGACTAAACTTGAGTCTTGACTTAATTATTAACTCTTTTTAGAATGAAAAAAGTGCTTGGGATATTATAAGATTTAACAGACTCCTGAATTCAGACTTTTGCTTGCAGGACCGGGATAAGATCAAAGAGGAAGAAAGCTTTTGGTTTACGATAAGAGTGTCAACTGTTTTATTTTTGTTTTTTTTTTTTTTTTTTTTTTTTTTTGTATTGAGAGTTGGTAAAAGAAAAAGCAATAAATGGAGTAGCTTATTGAGCTCTTTCAGATGCTGAATCAGCAGGCGTTAGCTAATATATAAAGAAGGGACAAAGTTTTGTTTCAAACCGCAGATCGTTATTACGGCAATAAATCCTTGGATTTAATAAGAGAACAGTTTGACCGTATGACGGCCGGTAGCAGTGGTCAAGTCGATTGAAAAAAGTTTACGTTAAAGAAATTTCAATGAAAACTTTCGCAAAAAGGGTTGGAATCCGATAATTTCATTTATTTTTTATTTAAATTTGCGGTTTTTATCAGGGAAAATTTTAATCGTAACATACCTCCCCCCAGAAGTGGATTTAGGATAATTATGAATAAATAATAACTTTAATTATAGAAAAAAAAGTATTTATTCCAAAAAAGAAAACTCAATAAAAATTTCTAAAAAACGAACACATATATAATCATCATAGTAAATGAATTAAATCATTTTAGAAGTAACTTCTTCTTCATCACTGACATTTTTTTTATTACCATTTTCTGGCGCCTGTCCCAAGGGATAATTCCAACTTTGAATTTTAGCTGATCCGAAGAAAACAAATACAATAAATGCTAAAATTTGAGCGACAACATTTATCCAAAATATATAACGCCATCTTTGGAATGTGTGCTAGATAAAAAATATTACAAAATAAATAAATTATAATATTCAAATAAATAAATAAAATTCTTACTCCGCCTTCAGTTAAAGCGCCAACAAGTGCAGGCAACACAAATGCAGATATTGTGCCAGGAGTATTTGTTATTCCCATTAAAATGCCAGCATAATTAGGCGCAAGGTCATTTTGATTTGTCAGATGCCCGACAAATATGGCGCCACTAATTACAATACTAAGGATGAGCAGCACTGTCGATACAGTACGTTCACATCCGATGTATGCTATTACGATGAGCATTATACTTGGCGGAATGCAGCCTACAAAAAATATATATCAGCTTCTAGTTCAGTAAAATTTGAGGTTAGAATTATTACTTATTCCGACAGCTATTTTTCGGCCGGTTGTTTGTGACCAGTAGCCACCTTGGCGTCCAATATCAAGAATTTTACCCAAAAGGGGGTTCGTTATTGCATTAATTAAGTACGGAGAGCAGCTAATTATAGCATTCTTCAAAGGAAAACAATGAATTATAGAATAATTGTTGTGCATTGACGATTAAAATAAATACACTTACTTTTTTAATATCAAATCTGAGCATTTTGTTCATGTAAAGAGGCAATTGGGTGAGTAAAAAGTACCAACAAAAATTACCTAAACAGTTAGTAGCAACGAGAGCCCAAAAAGGACGTGAATGAAATATTTCTTTCCAAGGTACTGCTATTTTTTCTTTACGAGTATGCCGATGCCCGTAAGAATTAACAATGAGTTGTCTCTCGGCATTGCTGATGAGTTTTTGTGATTCAGGATTGTCAGCAAAAAATATTGCAAAAACAGCGCACCAAACGAGAGGTAAAATTCCGTGAATATAAAAGACAGCTTTCCATCCCATGTCGTGCATTATTAGTCCCGATGATAATATTGAAATAACAGTACCCAGTGAAGTACCTGCGTTTATAATAGCAACCCATGTGCTTTTTTCTTCATAAACCATCCATTTACCTACCAGTACGTTAACAACTGGGAGATTAGCTGCGCTCACCAATCCAGCCATAAACCGTAGAAATAGTAAAATTGATATCGATCTCGCGGCTATTGGTACGAGTAATGTAAATATTGAGTTCCCCAACACAGATACTAATAGCACCCACTTAGTATTAAATCTAAAAAAAAAATTCATCTAATAATTATATAGTAACGTTTTTTTAAACTTTGACCGGGACTCGAACTCATGAACTTCTGATTATGTTTTTAAAAAATATTTGCGATAGCTCAGTAACTAATTGATCAATTTATTCATTCAGTAGCTAATTTTACTCGGTATTAAATTCTTTGTCTCTCCCACTACAAAAGTGGGTAAAATGAGTCAGCAAAAAAAATCGGATAGACTTCTGATATAAAATGGACTTTGAATATTTTTGTTTTTTAAACTTTGACTCGAACTCGAGCCCGCGAACTTATGTTATATTTTTAAAAAATATAAGCGATATCTATGTAACTAATTGATCAATTTATTCATTAAATAGTTTATTTAATTCGATATTAAATTCTTTGTCTCTTTCACTACAAAAGTGAGTAAAATAGGTAAGCGAAAAAAATCAAAAGACCTTTTGATTTGAAATTGAATCTAAATACTTGTTTTCTTTTAATCTAAAGATATTGATGTAGGTCAGAGGTAGATAAATTAAATACAAACCTATCAGCAAAATAACCAGCTGGAAACATTCCTAACATATAACCAGCAAAATAAAGACTAATAATAAGACCTTGTTGCGTAGAACTCCATTCATACTGGTCTTCGAAGTAAATCATATTATTAATTGGATTGTTGTTGCTATCGACAATTAAGCTGGTATTTGCAACAACATCATCAAATGTGCATTCAAACTCAGAAGTTATATTATTTAACCCATCATTTGTTTTGTTAACTTTTGATTTAACCATCCCGATAATTGTCGTTGAGATGTTTACTTTTAGTCCGTATATTATCATGTTTGCAATACACAACATTATTGCAAACATAAATCTTACGTAACCGGCTAAAAAAATACATATGTTTATAATTTTAAATCAACAACAGATCAATCAATATTAATATAAATATAATTAGAAATATACGTACCCATTATATAGAATTTTTTTATAAATTAAAAGAAGAATTAATGTAAGTGAGATTTAATATAATTATTTGATAAATTATGATTTAATTATTTGATTATCGTTTTTTCTGTCATGTTCAGTGCTCTTATATTTACACAGTTTGGCGCCACTATTTGATCACAACTAAAAATTATTTATTTTTATAATTATAAGGTCAAAATTATATTGTCTTAATTAAAATTATCGTACAATATTTATTAATGAAACAGATTATTTTTATAAAGACCAATTTATTTGAGGGTAATATGAGCCGCCGAGTTCAATAACAAAATTTTTTTCTGATTCAAATTTTAAACAAAATTTTTTTGATTCCCACGAATAACGAACATTGTCTTTAAACTTAAATTCAAAAATTTTTGTTAACTGAAATTTGAGTAACGAGAATCAAAAATTTAAAATTAGTTATTATAATCAAAATTTTGTTTTCAAAAAACTTACGTAAAAATAATTTTATAAAGCGAAATTAAATTTAATTTTTCTTCTAATAAAACTTTCACAAAACAAAAAACAATAACACAAAGTATGATTTAAAATAAACACTTAGTAATTTTGTTCGGCCGTTTTCTGATGACAGTGGCTGGTTCTGATCCGATCTGACGGCATTTAGGACTGCCCATATCTACAATACTGAATAAATGTGCTGGCACTTACATACTTATTAATCTATATGTATATGTTTTCATATATACATACAAGCGATAAAATATTTAACTGTGCAAGTAACTTCTATAGAACACAAAACACTCAATGGTATTGTGCGCAAGTTTGTGTCTTTCCACTGAGCGGGTTCACTGTAACACTAAAAATTTTCAGACATTTATTTTTTTTAAACTCACGATCCAAACCGGTTTTTCAGGTATTTCTAATATGCATGTATGTGCATACAATAGGTCCTAGAAGATTCAAATATTTGTTTAAAAATAATAATAATAGTAATTCATAAGAGTTCAAGGTCTTAGTCGTACGATTTTGTAATTTTCTGATAGTTTATCTTTTATTGTTTCTTGTCTTTACGTCATTGTATTTCTTAAAGTTATTAATCAACAAATATTTAATTAACATTAACCTGACAGTTTTGTTAAATTATTTGTTTTTTTTAAATTTATTTTTTTTTATTTGGCTTCCCGGTTAATAATTAACGTACAAAAAAAATTGAATCCATAAATTTTTTTTTAAATTAATTTTTTTCATTTCCGACCCATATTACCTCGTAGTAAATTAATTTACTTACCTGATAAAATAGATAAAAAATTTTGAATTTTCAAGAATTACAAAATTATCTTTAAAATTTAAAATATTTTATGAAAGCGTAATTAAAAAATATATGTATTGTCATAAAGATAAAACATAAACTTGTGTTAATATTCATGAAGGATAAATATATTCGAATAAACATCGACAGAAAAGTCAACAAATCAATTTCCAACTCACCGAATCAACCATCAAACAAAGTTTATTGACCTCAACAATTATTATAATAAATTTAATTTAAAATCTTTAAATGCAAATAAATAAATATACACCGTCATACATTTAATAAATATTTATTTTAATTAACATAATTAACAGCTTGATTATTTATTTATAACAAAAGCTAAATGTTAAAACACTAGCGTTGACACTCTTTTTGAAAATAAACTTCAATACTAAATCTGATTTAAGTAAATATATATATATATATATATATATATATATATATATATATATATATATACAACCCGGTCAATAACTACGTGTATTGATACATAAGTATTTTATATAAATGTCACAGTTGATGCGCACCTAAATTACGTAAGAATGCTTACTATTTTATTCAATTTAAAAAAAAACGTGACAAAATTTTTATTTTTCTTCTTCAGATTTAATCTTTATACAATAATAAAAATTATTAATAATATTGTAGGTATTAAATAAATAAATTAATATTTTTTTTTTAGTACTGAACATTTATAATCTCAACTATAATTTAAAAAAAAATATTTATTTAAGTTTTACTTGTAAGTACAATACAAAAAAACGTAAATTATTTAAACAAAAAACTATCTATTTAACCAACAATTAGAACTTTCACTACAAACGTTTTTATTGTCAACAATATCTTATTTTTCGTCATCACAAAATGTCTCTTGACTTTTGCAGTATGTTTTGTCACTTGATGAAAAACTGCATCGCCGCCATCGAAATTTCTCATCACGACTTTCCTGAATGAAAGAACTTGTTGTTGAACTTTGATCATCGAATCTGTCAACAGCAACCTTTATCTCTTGAACCTGACGAGTCAAACACTCAAGTGATTTTTGTATCTCCATCATCCGATGCGAGTTTTCCAGAACCGCGATCATCGTGTTTCGCTCAATGGCATCACGCATCTCATTCTCTCTGATGATCTCCCAAATAATGTCCGCCAATTCCACAGCTTCCATTATCGGCTTATTTTTCTTTATCTCCATAAGTTTTTGGAGTTTCATCGGTAGTCCTTTAATCCAATAAGCACGAACTAGTCCAGGCATGCTTGTTCCTGCGATCATCTGCAAACGTTCCAGATATTGCGAAGGTTTTTCATCTCTCATGGCTTCGTTTTCAAGAAGATGAACAGTGTTTTGATGTCCATTCGAATTTAATGACCGAATCAATTCCTTTTTTAACAAAAAATAAGATTGATCGTCCATCGGGCGAATGAGAACATCTCGTACATTTATACGATCAATTGGTCGAATTGCGTCACGAACTGTCAGATAACGCTGAATATTGTTGATTTCATAAATATCGAATACGCTATCAACTGCACGAAACCATAATGCAGGATCTTCCGGATCGAATCGTGGCCATGGACTGGTATTGAAACTTTTATTGAAATTAGAAGACATTTTTAGCAAAATCACTGAATTTTCACTGAGTTAATCGAATTGTATACTTTAGTTTGTAAGCAACGTCGACACTGAACTGACGCTTGTAACTAACAGACGATAGTAAATGCATGAAATTTTAAGGAAAAACTCTAAGTATAAGACAAGGGAGGAAGAAAAGGTAAAGTAGCAAAATAATGTCATTCGACATTAGGCTATTTGAAAAATTTTCAGGGCAGGTATAATCTCAGGGTATATCGCGAAACTGGACAATAGAATTTCATTTAATCCCCTCATTAAAATCTAATTTACAAATATTATTTGTTACTTAGGTTCTGTTAATAATTTAAAATTTATGAGTGAAAGAAATTGAATGGTTAGATAATTTGAATAAGAACATTCAAGGTTTTAAATGTGAGCTGTGGGTAGTGTAAACTTTAGTTTAAATATTATTTTAAATAAAAGTAAAATATAAGAGGATAATGAGCAAAATGGGATGCTAAGGAAATAATGAGTTTTTGTGCATTTGAATGCGAAGAATTTTCATTGTCTAACTACATTTTAAGTAATTAAACAAAATTTTTAGTTGCCATGGAGAAATTTTTTTTACGAGTGAGCAAAACGGACCATCCCCAAAGAAAAACAAACACAAAAATTATAGAAGATGAATAACTTTTGTAAAAATTAAAAAATCTGTGAAAAAATAGATTTTATCTTGATAAATTCTTTTAAAACTTAACATTCTCAGGAAAAGATTTTATAAAAAAAAATCTTTTTGAGTGATAAAATTTGAGATTTTTGAAATTACAGAAAAATGATGATAAGAATAAGAACGAACGATGGAGACAAATTTTGGAAAAGAAATGCTTTGAGTAAAAAAATTGAAAAATGTTTAGATGCTAAAATTTGTTGAAAAATGATAATACGAGTCATAAATGACGATGAAAACAAATTTTGGAAAAGAAATGCTTTGCATAACAATATTGAAAAACGTTTAGACACTCGGAATTGTTGAAAAATGATGATTAGATTTATAACTGACGATGAAGACCAGATTTGAAAAAAAAAAAAAAACTTTTTTTACTAAATTTTTGGAGTAATCCGTTTTTTCCGTCCTCCTCCTATATAATAAAATAATAATAATAATAATTACCTAAAAGAAAATAATAATAATAATGGCACAGTATTGAGCGGCAATAGAACGTTTGTTTGCTCGTTTAGTTTACACAGCTTTCACATACATTATAAATTTATGTATATAAATAAAACCCATTACAGTAGCATACACATATATAATAGATATAATATAAGACTCGCAACAGTAACTGAATGAAATCCTAACGATGACGAATGACCCCTGACGTTGCTGTTGTTGTTGTTATCGTACGCTAACTCCTACGTTTAGAATAATAATCCGCGAATTAAAAATAGTATACAAGAGTTGGCATAACTCAAATTGGATTTAAAATATTTATAATTATTTATTGTAACCGGACAGTAGCTTAATAGCAATATAATAATGTTCTCGACCTCGAAAAGGTTTTAGACATAATATTTTAAACCTTCTTATAGCTTTTATGGATAGACAAGATCCGTAAGGCGTTCGGAAAGGCTTTAAAGTATTATGATACGTAAGCCGCGTTAAGAAGCCTTTTTTCAACTCTTATACATATTGATAACCTCCTTCATTTATGTATACATATATATATTACCGATACATATGAATACTTTTAAAATAAATTTAAGAGGAAAAATTGAGAAATAGCGACATAGTAAAAGTTATTTTTAGAAGTTTATAACTTTTTAAATATTTTAGATAAACTAAATTTTAAATCCTTATTTTAAAGATTGTTAGCTATAATTTTCGTTTTTAAATGATCGACTTTCGATCGACAGTTTTCGAGATATTTAATTCTGAAGGCGAATTTCCAAAATCACAAAAATTAATTATTTTTTGAAATATTCAAAAATTAATATTTTTAGACTACATTGAGATAAAAATCTCAAGTTGTCTTATTTTTAAAGCTTAGACTTTTCAGACTAACGGTACGTCACTGAAATTAGAAAATAAGTGTACAGATTGCTGCACTAATTACATAAATACTTTTGACGTCACCAAGACTATGAGGTATTTACGAAAATCTGATTTTGGTGGAGTTTTTATTTTTCTCCACATTAACCACTGAGGTGTAACTTTTCTATTTTAAAAGATGTTTGTGGGTGATATTATAGACCTTCAACCAAATTTGTAGTAACTTTCGAGAAATGTGAGAAATGTCTCCTATCCTCGGAGTTTCGACTGGACTGTATCAGCTACAATTTTCATTAATAAATAATCAACTTAAAATTAATAGTTTACGAGTTACGTAGCTTCAAAGATTTTATTTGAAAAAAAAAATCAAAACTTTGCATAAGAAAATTATAATTGCTAAATAGCAAAAAGCATATCATGTAGTGTGTATCACTTACCGTGACAATGTACTTGATAGGTTGCACATGATTGGTAGGATTTAAGACATGAATCTCCACATCACCCTAGTACTCACTGCACCATAATACCCACCCATATATATATACCCATCTATACATATATACATAGATAGACGTAAATACGATACAGACAAGACATAGAACACCAGAAGCCTCCCTAGTAAAAGGTGTCAGTTGCAATCTGGCATATTATCTGTGTATCTGTGGTCTATCGCCAGCTTAACGTCAAAAACAATAATTCTATATTAATCTTGTATCTCGCGTTCATCGATGTATTCTATTAATTCAACTTTTACTTTAATAAAATATTTAAAAAATATTTGAATACACGAATTAAATGGATATCTTGGTAATATATTAAATAATAATCTGAAATACTTATCGCAGTATGAATATAACGTTGGATCTGAGGTCAAGACTGTTGAGATCGAATATAAGAGTCTCTTTCTCGAGATCCGAGGATATATAGATATGCCGTGCTCATGCATTTGCAAATAACTTACGACTATGCACTGTCGTCTACATGACCACGACGGGGTGACCAAGATAACATTTCTTTACCCCGACGTATTTCTATTCGTATTCGTGCATTCTTCGTTTCTGATATTCATCTAAGAATATCACGAGCATTCGACTCTGGCTTGTCAAAATCTGAATAAAACCCATTTAATTCCATGCAAAACGTGAGAATAGTATTTTTAATTCAATATATATTTATTCAGTTCAATAATTTACTATCATCTTAAAAATATTTTAATTTTTTTCCTCTACCCATCTTGCCCCATTATTTATTTCAATGACTCAAAATATGAAGGATTTATCGAGCACTATATTAAATTTTTGTTCATCTAAATCGGATAATTAGGAGCAGAGAAACTGCAAAATTAAATTTTTTCTCAAACCTAAAGATCGCGAGTTCGAATCCCGATTCGTTAATTTTTTTTTTTATTTTTTTTTATCTAGATAATTATAGTCAAGTGTCTTAGATAATAATAATAATGGGAATAAAGCAGAGAATATATTTATAAACAATAGAGGTTAGTGAGGTGTCTCTCGACGTCAAATTTATCAGCTCAATACAACAATAACTACAACAACATCTGCTCAACAGCAATAGACCGTCGGAGAGAATAGTATCAGAGGTAATGCAAAGAGGTCATGTCAACAAGTGCATTTGTGCTCTCAGCACTCGTGTGCTTACTGTAGTAATAGGTGACTGACATAATTCAGTAATTACGTCGCCCTCACCACCATTTCTCTATTTATTATTCAAAGGTGCTACCATATATATATATATATATATATGAATATGCATACATATATATATTGTTTAGCTGGCTCAAGAGAGCTTATTCTCATCTCCACTATCTTCCATTGTCTTTCCATCTATGCACCGCCTTTATTCACTTTACTTTTGAATTTCGATTTCAAATTTCAACATCCACAGCTTACATATTGTTCTCTCTCATACTCCTTTATATATATATATATATATATATATATATATATATATATATATATATATATATATATATATATATATATATATATATTTATATAATACGTGTACCGAGATAATGTAAATATAAGTACACTTTAACCTTTTGGTTGCGCAATATGGAGGACCGTTTTCCATTATATAATTTCATTATAGAGGAATTTAATTTTACGGAGATTCTACGAAATACTCATACAATATGTATTTTCCTGTCACATTGATTTGTATTTACTCTATTTATATAATTATTATTTAACGACTTGTAATTTATTTATTATTATTTTTTTAATTTACAGTTAGCATGAAAAATTTTGTTCAATTATTTATTAATTCGATTTTATTCATCCGAGATACGGAAATTCGATAGCTCTGACAACTGTCACAGATTTTGTGTCATATTTATAATTTATTTTATAATCCCATTTCATTCTCCAGCTTACGAGATATCGAAAAAAAAAAATTTAATAAAGTTGGGTAATTAGGTCACGAGTAATGAGAAATTTAAATAGTTATTTGTTGGTAGTAAAATAAAATATAAAAATAATTGTAGATTTTTATTTGAGGAACAGAAAAAGCTCTCTGTGGTTATAATATTGGAATGAAAGAGGAGAAAAATATAAACACTGCGTGTGTCAAAGTACGAGGGTCCTTTTTCGATGTGTATACCGTGTATGCAGTGTAAAAAAGAGGATAACAAAGAGCAAAAGCTCGAGAGGACGGTGGACAGTCGACGGTGGATGCCAGAGTGACGAATAAAATGAATGGGGAATAAAAATATAAAAAATAAATAAATAAAAGAGTGAGAATCGCGGGCGATAGTTCTAGCTGTCCAGTAACGTTGATGTATGATGCCTGCCCACAGGCGCCCTGTGCTCCCAATAAATTTAATCCTCTTTCGGGGTAGGCGTTAATTTTGTTACCGTCCCGTTTCTGAAACTATAATTTATAACTTTCCTTTTTTTGGTCCTCACGAGTTCATGACTATTTTAAATTAATTTTGTAATCATTTAGATAAAACAATTATTTAATGCTAGTGAATTGTCGGAGATGAAAGTTGATGATTAATTGATCATTGAGCGTAAGTTTTAGCCAACAGAGTCTCGTAATCTATAAGAGCTTGTGATAGACGCTGGTTAAGCCCGTGGATAACCATGAAACGCTCCGGGAAGCCAGAACTAGAAGCAGCATGGATTCATCTCTATAGATTGAACTAGATTAAAGCCGCATCAAAAGCCATGGATATATAATTACATAGTTGGTGCTATTGGGTTGGAAATAATAGCCCAGATAGTCTCACAATCTATATCGTTAATATCTAACTCGTGTTTCCCTTCACTGAAAGCGTCAGTTTAATAATTATCTTGTCTTTTTAACCTAAACAACCTCCGTAATCAAATTCGACCACAACGCGCAATTTATTTTTCTATCATAACTTTTTAAATAAGCTCCGTTTTTTTATGAAACTTTACGGAGGCCTGCTGGTTTTTATTTATTTTTAACGGTAGAGTGTCTCCAATGAAATGATGAACGCATCAATTGATGCGGAAGATGTTAAATATGATCAGGAGAATCTGAGACGTGTAAATAACTGATGGGTTCTTTGACGAGCGTCATTTTGACGAAACCGACAAGATTTTCATCGAGAAGTTTACGAGTGACAGTGACAGCATCGTCATATTAACGTAGATGCTAGATTGCTGATGTGGCAAACTAGGAATTTGTTTGACGTCTTTACAGAGTTGGCTGATAAACAATTAGCTAATGATTTATTTATGAATTTGATATTTTGTTAAAGTTATTGTTATTATGGGTGAAATTTCTGGCTGAAGTAACCTGTCCTCGAGGCTGAAAATCCAACTGCGGATAATGGAAATGTCGCAGCGACGTTAGCAAAGAATACAGATACGATTCAAGATTTCCTGTCTTACCAAGTACAATACGTCAAGCTTTTCTGTGACGAAGCAGAAGCTTTAGATGTAAATGCATATGTATGCACTTTCAGGAATAAAAAATGATAAAATAAAAATAAAAAATATGGAGAGAAAGAATGAAAAATCCAATACAAAAAAAAAAAAAAAACGTCAAGTGTAATATTTATAACTCGGAAAAGCTTTTTCATTGCTTCCATAAATTATTTCAAGAATTTCGAAATTTTTTATGAATTATTTTATGAATTTTCTTAAACTAGAACTTACATTAGTAACTGTACGAAAAAATCATTAGATTACTTATTATTAAAAAATTTTATCCTCTATAAAAAAGTTTGTTATAATTTTTTTTGTATCTGGAATATTTAAGGGGGTATTCTAGTCTACATTTATTCGCATAATGGTGGCCATATAAAAAAAAAAGTAATTTTTTAACTTTGGAAATTTTTTAGCAAGATATCGTTTGTTTTATAATAAAAAAAATGATTTGTCATAAGTTTCAATTTTTTTCAAAATACAGACTTTTTGAGAACAGGCCATACTGCCTCGGTATTTGTAAATAAACGTATGGAAATAGGAAGAGTAGTCAAACAAGCCGAGGACATTTTGTCGAGTATTTGACTTTGATAATTTTGAATTAACTCAAGTGTAAAAGTTGTGTTGAATTCAGCGCTGTGCATACACTCTACGTTTCGTGTAATTAATAGATTTTGTGTTTATAACAAGATGAACGTCATACCAAGTTATCTCTCGGTACTAACGAGAGCAAATTAGCAGCTCATCGGTGTCAGTTTAGTCTCCTTGTTCCTACTCACTCGGGTGATCTCTCTGCACTTGTATATATATTCACATATATATATATATATATATATATATACATATACATGCACCTTGTATGTCCGTACGTCGACGCTGTTTGCGGTCAAGAATGCAAATTTGTCGGGCAACGTTAACTATTACCCAGTTCTATAGCTATATCTACACTCTCCTCTTCCCTAACATTTAACTTTGCTTTCTGATTTTACCGAATGTGCTTAACGGATCGTTAATTTTACTTCATACGCTAACGAACACTTTAATTACGACTCCACATTAATTTATACTTAATAATTTGCAACAAATCGTTTCATCTTTTAACGTTTATTTTAATAAATCCTTCAAAGTGGAGGAATGTTACGTTTTAATCACTTATCAAAAAGGAAACTTGTTTGTACTCTATTATACCATAAAATAGGTCAAAGTAAATCCTAGAGGTAATATGAACCATTTGTGACCCGAGTAGGGTAAGATGGGCCGGTTAAAAAATATAGATTTCTCGAAATTTAAATTTAAGAAAAACATTCTAAAGTCTGATTGTGAAAATAAGTACAAAAATTAATATATTTGAAATGATTTACTTTATTTCGATGACTAGCTTTAATATTTACAGATAAAGTAAAAGCTCGAATCGAACGAGTACAATGAACACAAAAGAGGGTGACGTTAGAGATTTCCCTTGCGATTGTCTAGCAAAGTCTCGTCAGAGCGTTCATCGAGGACGTGCAAAGACTGTTGAATTTATCGCGAGCGTGTTTCGCTCTCGACGTACCTTCAGTACATTTGTCATCGGCCTTAAAACCCTCGAAAAATATTATCACCCTCATTTCAATGGCGCCCAATTCAATTGTGTTCATTGATATAAACCTTTAGTTTGTTTTTTTATTCTCATATCAATAAATAACCGGAATTCGGTTATAATTACGTCTGAAACTATTTGGCATCGGATAACTTGGGAAAATAGGGGGAGGGGGGAGGGGGAGGTAACCTTGGCCATGGTCTGTTGCCAAGTGTTATTTTGTGTTGATAACGTAAATGTATATTTATGCGAAGGTATTAATTATAGAGTCTTTGAAAGTAAAGTACCTGACGAGGTCCTATCGTAACCTTAAAGTATCGGACGGCGGTTGGGTAAATTTAGTGGTCGGATTTCACCTGCTGGGAGTTTAGTACGCTGTGGGGGTAATTATTCAAGCAGCATCCCCAGTAGTTGGATCTAGAGTCTGAGGATCTAAAGTAAGAGTAAGAAAGACCCTTGCTAGCAGTTGCCAGCTACCAGAGAAAGAGCTTGTCTAACGTTAATTTTACTCGCAACGAACCCTCTCAGCGCCACGTTATCCATCATTCGGTAACGCTATAACCGCTGGTTCTGCACCCAGATAATTGAGCATGTGGAGAAATAGTTGATGCTAAAATGTTCCCAGATGCTCTCGTGAATAACGTCCGCGATATTACACGCGTCTTTTAATTTACTGTACCCGAGATATATGTATATTTTCATAAATATAACAGTTTGTTCTAGAATTGCAGTTAGTCCTCGCAGTGTGTCGTGTACTGGCTCAATAGATTCTAATTCGTTTAATCCAATAGTTAGTTTCCTTGCCAACTGTTAAGTTAAATTCATTTACTTGAAACGAGCTTATTTGTTGTTTTAATTCATTTCCGGTAAATTTAACAATGTAACAGTTCAATTGGATTTATTCAAGTCTCTAAGTGAGTTTAGATATCTTGAGAAAATTAATTATAATCGAAAATCCATTCGATATCGAGAGAAAATTTAAAAGCCCAACTCAGAACGTAACAGACCCCCACCTCGTAACACATACTTGCGATATTTTGATAAATTTCTTTTGCAAATTATAGCCAAAAGTCTGGAAAAAGTGTAATTATGAGAAAAAATTAATATCTTAAATACTTTCTGAAATATAGATCTTTAAAGGTATAATTGATAGGATGCTTGACTCGTAAATGAAAATTATCGAGTGTTTGAGTTTAAATGAAAGACATTTTAGTGAAGTATACGGTAACATTTTAATAGAGACAATAAATAAAAATGACGGGACTGATATTTAATTCAACAACTGAAATAATTCGTACCACGTCGGATATTCAATCTTAGGAAAAGCCACGTAGCAGGCTGGGTGGTTGTAGGTGTTGGTTTTTATGGCGTCCATTGCCATCTAACCGTCTAAGTTACGTTACAAGGAAAGGAGAAAAGGTCCCGAGGAGTAATGAGAAAAAAGCTAACGCGTAAAAGGATCTGAAGAGCATACACTTTCCAAGAAAAATATCGGCTATAATTCACCTAACTATATATATATATATATATATATATATATATATATATATATGACTAGTACTACTGTTACAATAACACTCAGGGTGATATTTTCTTGGGCATTTTATCCTTGTATCGTTGACACTATATATATGTATATATAAGATTATTTTGAAATTTCAATGTATTTTTAGGAATATGTGTTCTTTAATATTGCTCAGTTGTTAAAAAACCCATAAGAAATTCAATTTTATTGCACAACTTCGAAAGCTTCCAGACTTGTAAATATTGATTTTACCAAAAAACTTGTTAGATACTTTTTTGTTGAAAATTCAATGTTCTACAAAAAAGTATCATAGCATTTTTACCGTATCTACATTATTTATGTGATAATAAATATTTACAAAAAATTTAAACTACAGATTGTGATTATTTATTTTTCAAAGCTTTTTCCGCTCACAATTACAATTTCATGGAAGAACCATAAGAAGCTTTTTTAGGAAATTTAATGCTCTACAAAAAAAGTATCAATAATTTTTAATGTATCTATAATATTTAACATGATATAAGTCGTTTAATAATGAAAACCTGTTTATTGTAATTAGAGTATAAAAATCAACAGCAGAATTATTAATAATACGAAAATATATAGCTGTGGAAGACTCTTAAAACTCTTAATTACATTGGCAAGGCATTATCATTATATTGAACTATAAAATGTTGATATAATCGTTATTATAGGATCTCGAGTTGACGTTGCTGAATATCATAGACGAACAAAATATCCTGCTATAACATGCAGGATGGAGAATATTGAGTTTACATTATCTGCCTGGGGTGTCGTTAAAATTACGATATTGGTGCAGTATCGATATGCCGTTGGCTTTTCTACCGAACATGTTTTGCATAAAAAAATTTATCAAACAAACTCTTGAAGACTAACACAGCTTTGTCTGCTATTTCTTATGCACATTTATCTTACAAATTTGAATAATAATTTTATCTTTTCCCTCTTCGAACCCCCGAGAAATTTTTTCTTTTCCTTTTGTTTCGCCAAAATTCAAATTTATCAAAATAATAATTATTCAAAAGTTTATTAATAAATTCGTTAATTAATGGCATGAATATGTAAGCAATATTTTCATAAAAATTCCATTTTTATCACCTTCAACGATTGGAATCTTTAATAACCATCCTTGGAATAAAAATAATAAAAGAATGAAAAAAATGGAAGAAAGGATCTTATCTATATATATCTATAGATATTTATAGGGAGCCGGATAGCTCTTGAATTGATTATCTGGCGTGAGTCCAAGCTATCGTCTTCATGATCTGTTAAGATCCTGACGGATAAAA
This sequence comes from Microplitis manilae, assembly GCA_030273425.1. NCBI lineage: Eukaryota > Metazoa > Arthropoda > Insecta > Hymenoptera > Braconidae > Microplitis > Microplitis manilae. The sequence goes on from CP092727.1 coordinate 107,771, forward strand.
ATTCCGTATGCAGCCTTTGTGGCTTTAATATAACCTATATTGACCATCACACCTTTATTCCGTTCTAAGGCATTCTTACCAGACTCGAATAAATATGTAGGCTATTTATTTTTATCATTTCCCATATTATTTTTTATTTACCAAAAATTTTATTTCCTTACAAATTCATTATGGCCTAACTTTTAATAATTTTCATCTCAGAAACTATTCAGAATAAACTGATTATTTTTTTTATATAAATTATAGAGCGCTTACAAAACTTGGTATTTTCATTAATTTCTGAAATATAGTTTTATTTTTTTAATAAATTGTAATTGAAGTAAAAATATAATTACTATTGAGAATTAAATTTTAAAACGTAAAAAGTGAAAAATGAATGGGAAAATAAGTAGGGACAATTGGTGGTTAACGAGCGAGGGTTTCTAGTGGAGAAGGTATAAAATAAAGAGTAAGAGAAATCTCACCGGACTCAGCGATTCGAGGCGCCGCTAGCCGAGTAAATTAGTTCCGAAAACTATTTCGAAGCCGCATTAACGTCCAGCTTATATAATCTAGCTTCAACACCAACCCAATCCCCATCGCTAAATGCAATTGCCAGTGGTTTTGGATTATAACTTTAATGATCATTGGAATGTCATCTAATTAAACTGATTTATCGACCTGTCAATACTAAACTACCCAACAACTATTTCTTCACCCAAAATCCATTTCTCGTGCGAACAAAAAATACCAACTACGACTCATTCTACCTTTTTTTCTACCGATCTATCTCGCCCTGCCAACTTACCAGGTCAGTATCTCAAAGAATTCATCACCGAGTAATCCAAACTTAGGATCATCAAAATCGGTCACTAACTTTCTGAGTTATGTCCAAAAAACGGATTATCAATTTTCGAAACTCTATTCTGAGGTCATGAGTTCAAACCCCGGCCAAAGTGTTTCTATTTTTTCATTTCATAAAAGTTGCTTATCACGCTGATTTGAACGTTTTTTCATACAAAATTATGGTTAGCAATTACAAAAAATAATTTTTTTTGTTGCAGATGTTGCACTAGACAAAAAAAACTCCTGAAAGGAGTAACAGCGAGCCGTGAATGATATTTGGACATGAACTACACTCAAGGTGAGTCAATACGGCCTCGATTATTTATTAATACCTCATAAATTAAATCGGAAATACACGTAAGAGAGAGAGTATAAATAGCGGTAATGGATAACTTTATTACATATAAATAAACCCATTGACATATATATATGTATATCAAGGTATTCATATAATAGAAAGTCCACTAGGAGTAATTTATTGATGTGTATACTCAATAGGACAATATATAGCTACAGAATGAGAGAATAAGAGAGAGAAAGAGAGTAAGAGAGAACAAGTACTGTCTAGTATAGTTCGGAAATTCACTCAACTAATCAAATACCGCTAAAACCGCCAAACAAGTTAGGTTAGCAATTTACGTGGTCTGAATGGCAGCTTCGAAACTATCAGAGTTGTTCAGAGGATCCCGATTCTATGGCATTTGTACGCGTACGTTTCGTCATTCACGCTTCTGATTACTATTTCTCGATTATTCACGCGCATTTGTTATTAATCTCTTTTAATATTACATTTTAGAATTTTTTTATTGTCATCTATTTTAAGTAAATTAATCAATTTTTTTTTTTAATTACACTCGAGAGCCTGACTAAATTTTCAAGTCTTCATTGAATTCCATAACTTGGTTTCTGAGAAACCAGTTTTTGAAATTAAACTACTGATAGATGGACAAAAAAGCTTATCAATGTTGTCATTAATTTTTTTGATAATTCGAGATAAATTAACACTTCGCTTTAATAAATAATAAACCACTTCAAGTCGAGAAAAAAAAGTCCAGACAATTATTAAGTGCGCAGTTTCATCATGCGTTGCTCACATGGAAGCAAAAACGCCGTCTCATTAACGTCAAGGTCTCGTCGATTTGACATAATAAACTGTCAGCATTATCGCATTGTGCGATAAATAGAATTAAATAATCCTGAGCCGTATCAACTACTCAGTATAACTGCAGTCTTGCAGTTGAAAGCAACTTAAAATCTTAAAATGCTTTATTATCTGATAACTCTACTAATAATTCTACTAACGATCCGTTGGTTAAAGTCACCAAACAAGTTTGAAAATACATCGATACCTTATATAAAGCCATGGCCAATTTTTGGGAACATGGCGGAGCCGCTGTTTCGGAAAATTTCATTAGCGGAACATTTGCAAAAATTTTATAATCTCAACAAAAATTCAAAGTACTTTGGATTCTATGATTTCAACTCACCGGTGATTGTGATTAGTGATCCAGAATTAGTGAGGGAAGTGGGAATAAAAAGCTTCGACAACTTTACTGATCACCGAGGGTTCGCGGACCCGAGTTTGGATCCGCTGTTTAGCAAGAATTTGTTCTCACTTCGAGGTGACGAGTGGCGAGAAATTCGTAATCTGTTGAGCCCAGCGTTCACGTCGAGCAAGATGAAGACTATGTTCAAGTTAATGTGTGTATGCAGTGAAAACTTTGTAAACTATTTTCATGAGCGTGCAAAAAGTCAGTTATTTACCCTCAGGACTAAGGATGCATTTACTCGCTACACTAATGACGTGATCGCGAGCTGCGCGTTTGGAATTACCGTCGACTCGCTCCGAGATCCCGATAATAAGTTTTACAAAATCGGTCGTAAGTCAACAAATTTTGACGGAATTTTGTCATTGAAATTTTTGTCTACGAAGTTTTCCGACTTTATTCAAATTACTGAGGATCAAACTCTTTGATAAAGAAACGGATGATTTTTTTCAAAAAGTCGTCAGTGATACGATCAAGGCACGCGACCAAGGAAATATTTACCGACCGGATATGATTCAGTTGATGATGGAGTCAAGGTCTAGTTTGAAAGAACTTACGATCCAAGATATGACAGCTCAAGCATTTATATTTTTTTCGGAGGCTTTGATTCAACATCTGAGTTTTTGTGCTTTGTAGCCCACGAGCTGGCGGAAAATTTTCAGACCCAAGAAAAATTGCGGCAAGAAGTCGACGAGGTCTATGATAAATTTGATGGAATGCCGAGTTATGAAGCGATCAATGGGATGAAATATTTAGAAGCTGTACTCAATGAGACAATGAGACTCTATCCGATTGCGATTTTTATCGATCGGGTTTGTCTCAAAGACTACGAGCTCCCTCCTGTGATGCCTGGGGAAGCAAAATACCTTCTAAAGGCCGGTGACTGCGTCTGGTTTCCAATCTATCCAATTCATAGGGACCCAGGTTACTATTCCGAGCCGGATAAATTTAATCCCGAACGATTTCTGGACAATGGAATAATCACTAGTAACTCACCGACTTACATTCCGTTTGGTATTGGACCGAGAATGTGCATTGGCAATAGATTTGCGTTGCTGGAGACCAAAATACTATTTTTTTATTTAATCAGAAAGTGTTTTTTGAAACCGAGCAAAAAAATGACAAGACCGATGAGATTAAGTAAGAAAAGTTTTACTCTAGCTGCGGAAGGTGGATTTTGGGTTGACATTGAATCGAGATTTTAGGGGAAAACGGGTCATCTAAATTTTTGAATTTCCAAAAAAATTGAAATCATTTATTTTTTAAATTCGCTGAATTGGGGTAAAATAGGCCGTAAAAAAAATTTGAATTTATACAATTGGAATATTTTACGATCTATTTTATCCTTAACTAAAAAAGTGAATTGCTATGCAAATAAATAAATTTATAATACTAATAATAGTAATAATAATCAATATTATAATGTATGCATGAGTAGCATTGTGTAAATGTCAACGTCATCGACAATGTTACGATTTGTCAATAACAATCACGTCATATATATATAGACATGTGTGTAATACATAATAGAGCGAGTACAGTAGGATAGAAACTGCATCTGATGTTAATAGATCGATTATCTGTAACAGTAAGCAGTAAAATAGTGGAAACAACTTAACAGTGACGCCTACGTCGTATCTTAACGCGAAACCAACTAATCGATTATACTCCAAGCTTTTGTTACAACTAAATATAAACCGCAATCTGTCTTGTGCAACTCAATTTAATCACTTTGAATTCTGTAATAAGTTATTTTAGCGATAAAATTTATGAGAAATAAAAAAATTTTTAAATAAATATTTAGTTTTTTTTTTTTTGTATTAAAAATAGCCTTCGAGAGAAAAGTTTGTGAATAGAGTTTATTGTAGCGTTGATCATTTGTTATGCCTTTAAAAATGATAATGCCAAGAGAAGACGCGAGCTGTCGGGCAAAGAAGCGCGAAACGATTTATCAGGTGACGGGTGACAAGGTCGACACTTTTGCTTCTTCTTTTCATCCTTCTTCCCACACATCCTAAGATACATCAGACACATGCACTCGTTTATTTTGCTTTAGGAACGTTAATTATATTCCACATATTTATCATTTTATTTTTTTTATCTAAAGGTCGAGGGTTCGAATCCTGATCGAGTTTTCTTTAAATAAGTGAAAGGTAGTGGAGTTTGAAAGCCGATAACTTTTAAAATATTAATTTTATCGAAAAAGTTATGGAATACAAAATTATAGAAAATTCAATTCTCTATAAATTTGGTCCAGACAAAAAATCTCATTAATCTAATGGTTAATGAGATACAGCCGTTTCAACGTAAGTATAATTAGAAATACATAATCAAATTAAAATTATTAATCATAAAATTAAAAATTGCTACAGTTCATTAAATGTCAGTTTTATCAAAAATGTCAATCCACAAAAAATTATGGAAAATTTAATTCTCTATAAAATTTGTCCTAATAAAAAATGCGATATAGCCATTAATTATGGAAAAAAATTTATGTAAACTTTTTTGAGCATGCATTTCATTATTTATGAAAAGCATTCAATAATTATTGGAGTAATTGACCTTTATTATAGGTCAATTTAAAGGAAAATTCATAGAGAACAAGATAAATATCGAATAGTAATATTATACTCATACGACAAAGCTCTATGAGTTTTTAATATAACACATTTTCGAACTTTACTGTACTCAGATCCTTGTTAAGGATTTTTTAAAAATTTATTACTCGTTCATACTTAATTATTAAATAACCTTTAAATCGACCTATCATAAAGGTTAATTTCACAAATAATTACCGAGTAATTATAATACGTAATGATAAAAATAAAAAATTTATTTTTTAAAAAAAGTTGAGATATTTTGTAAAGAAAAATTTTTTTTTTACGAACATTGAAGTTGTTTGAGTGCTTCTAGGAAACAATAAATATCTTTTCTTTATATAGTTTGTCGATGAAAAGTTTAAGCATCGCATTATTTTTCCGTCTTGATAGCGCAATATTTCATTTTATTCGCTGACGTCGATGATCAAAGACTTTTATGATGAAACAAAATCTTAAGATATATCAACATATGTTGGTATATAAAATGTATATAAAAAAGTAGGCTAACGCTTACTTAAATATTTTTTCATATTAAATTTTTTTATTATTTCATTTTTTAGCCTTGAGATCATTAATCATTTCGCGGAAATTAAAAAAAGGTATCGATTAAAAGATAATTTAGCGGTTTCTATTCTTAGAAATGACAATGAGGAGATAATAGATGGATTTTTTTAATCGCCAGAAGTTAAGATTAATAGACATTTTTTAAAAAGTGTGTCATTTTATAAAAATTTTTTTTTATCACTTTAGCTATTTTTTTCCTCATAAGGATTTCTCTAGGATTTTCAGAGAAGCCTATAACTTCCCGAATTTTTGAAAATTTTCAATTTTCTTAGCGGGAAGTTAAAAAAATATAATCTCAACTATAACTGTATAGATTTAAATGAAATAATTTAATTAAGTAGAGAGGTGTAAAACAGTAGATAATATTGAGGATTAAAAAGCAATATATAAGTGATAGTTTGGGGAGAAGACAAAATAAAAGGAACATACAAGTAGAAATGACTTGAATCGGGGGATCGAAAGTAATAGGCTAGACAGACTGTAGGATAAAACCAAAAAGGGGAAGACGGGGCCACATAACAGGACAGAAGAGAAATGAAACGATAGGGCGATGGGCAATGGGCGATGGAAAAACGGAGAAACCTATTAGCGAGGGGATAAGGAATATACAGAACTCCGAGATTATATTAAACTTTCTCATCCAAATCTCATCCGCTTGCATTATACAATATTATTAAATTACCTCTATAATAAACCTTGAGCCTATCTTAAAACAATTTCCTCAATAATAAACGCTAGTCTAATAATTTTATCATTTTACAAATATCACACACTCTAGAAAATTTGCGAACGCACGTTAAATCCGGAGTGAATTCGAAACGGATGACTGATTAATGATTATTTAATTCCTTCGGAGGGGAATTAACTCCGAAAAGGAGTTAAAAAAAAAATTTTCGAAAAGATTTTAACTATTTTTTGTACCTCATTATCTTTGATAAATATTTTCTTAGCTCATTCTAGATCTCTACTCATCAAAGCTTGTGGTCTAACCTTTAATTTCCGCTATTTAAAATTATTACACGATAATTACTTCCGGTTTTATTGAACGTTCCAGTGGAAATGACAACTTTTACTTTGACGATTCATAACTCATTACCCAATTATCGTACAGTCTTTTCCAGTAGCTTATTTAAAAGCTCAAAGTACAGCTTTCTTGAGAATTCAAAGACTTCAATAAAAAAAAAAAATCTAGAAGTTATAGTCTGAAAACAAAAAAAAACGGACTGTGTGATATTTGACTTGGTAAATAGTGGCCCATATTGCCTCTAGTATATTTTTGCTTTGACATTTTGAGCTTTGCTAGCAATTTTATTTCTTAACAATACGACAACTTGAATCCGAGTGACAGCTATTTGTATTTTCGTGTGATAATTTAGTGTGATAATTGTAAAATAAAAATTTGTGTTAAAATTAGCGGTTAGTTGGTCAATTACCTTGATCACCATGATCATAAGATTAGCATACTATTAGGTGAGAACTATGAGGACAGAGGAAACAACAGTGAGTTTAGTTGGTGTTGAGAAAATTAGGACTACAGTTGACTAGTAGTTTATTCTGGAGAAACTACTGACGATGCTAGACTAGACTAGACCTAGACTACACAGACGAGCAAAGTTTATCCTCATAACGTGTAATCTACCAAACGGTCAAAACTTTTGAATATCATTACCAAATTTACCCGTACTAGTTACTATGTCTACAATTCTACTTCCTGTCCATTTTACCCCATACAATTGATTCTCTCTACAAGACTCACAATAGTCTAATGGATGTCATTTTTATTTTCACTCCATTCCTACTTCTCTAACGGCTTTTTCCAGACTGTAAACTCCAATATAAGTTCGCGGGTTCGAATCCCGGTCTTGGATTTTTTTCTTTTATTTTTTTCGTCTTAACGGAATAAAAATTTACTGCTGAAAGTAAATAATAAAAATTTTAAAATGTGTTTTATTTCCACTTTATCACGGCGTTATTATACGGTTATTTCTTTACGATCGTAATATGCTGTGAAGTGATATTTTAATATTCAAACTTTGTAGGTAATGAAAATTTAACGTGACTAGAAAACTTTTTATATTTGTTTGTAACGATAATAAAAACCGTGTGAATATATACTTAGTATATTTACATTTTTAATAACAAAATAAAAGTACTTTAATTTTTTTATTAACTATAACCTTATAAATTTAAATTTCTATTTGCGAAATTTAATTTCAAAAATTTATAACTCGAAAGTTATATAAGATATAAACTTGGAATTGGTCTTAAAAAATTTCTAGGACCTTTGGCTATAATTTTGAAAAAAAATTTATAAAAATACATGGATTTGTTCAGAAGAAATAAATTTATAAAGACAAGCTTGACCTGTTTCGAGTCTAGTCTGTTACCGTCGAGCGATTCGTTGATTGATGTACAGTCGGACTAACATCAGTATTTCTAAACTTGGATTGATTCATTTGTTTGGGTGTAACTTGTCAGTTACACTGACTTGTTAAGACAACTACAGTCTTCGGAGTTACACCAAGTAAATAAAAATATTAAAAGAAAAAAATTTTACGCGATTTAAAATAAAACTGTGACAAGTCACTCGAATTCACTCAATCAATGGTTCCCTTTTATAAGTCAGACCCTCGGGTTAGGTGGAGAAAAAATAATAAAAAGAGTAATGAGACAGTAGCAACGTCTAGTGAAAATCGAAATTAGTGTCAGCGACGCGTGAAATAGGCTGGGGTAAGGATTGCGAGAAGGGTAATTATTAGTTGTACCGATTTGTTTGCTGTATCCGAGGGATTTTTGGTGTTACTGAGATTCACGGGGGTTGTATCGAATTTTGTTGATATGACGCTCCAGGCGATTCAGAGTGTCGGATCTATTTTCGACATCACAGCACATCTAACTTTATTTTTATATTTATTATAAGTGTTTCTGACATTTTACTGGGCAACAAAAACTCGTGGGTTTAAATCTTTATATTTTTTAAACAAGTATTGAATAAGAGCCTGTAACTCTTTAAATATCAATCCTATGGAAAATAAAAATTAATATGATATTGAAGGAAATTAAATTAGCTATAAATCATATATTTATAAAATAGTTCAAAAACCCAAGAGTTTGAGAGCTACAGAGGAATACGCAAAAAATAATAAAAATCAGGATCGTTAAATTAAAAAATGAAAAGTTATAAATAATATTATTAATGACTAATGACTAATGAGTAATATGTATTAAAAATATTCGTACACTCTTAAAAATGATAAAAAAAGTGTATGATTAATCATAGGAAGGTTCTTTGTTCATACAACAGCTGAGTAGGAACGAGAACAAGCGATGAAAAATGACCTGTTGGCAATTATGACATACTATCGTCCTTTATTCTCGTCGTCGGCACGTCTATACACAGGAATATATTCCCGTAGAAGGTGGTAAGAGCTGAAAAGAGCCAAATGTCACAGATACTAAACGTTCGCAAACAATATGTACACTCAAATTAACAATGGAAATTTTTTACTTAAAACCAGATCAAAGCATTTTTTAATTACAATGTTTGATATTTAGTTTTTTATTTCAATTTAAAAACTTTTATTCAATACCCACTTTCATTATTTTTATAAAAAAAAAAAAAAAAAAAAAAAAAAAAAAATACTTTGATGTGGATTCGATCCGTGTTCCTCGCGATACACGAGAATGTTTTCCGCAGCGATATCTCTTAAACTAATTAACCGATTTAATTGAGCAATAACTCGTTTTCCTCGGCATTAAATAATCTATAAGATAAATGATTTTTGAAGGTGGGTAAAATGGGTCAGCAAATAAAATGGAGATTTAGCGAGTATAGGCAAACATAAAATATAAAAGTACCGCGAATGAACGAATGAGCGAGCATGTATGACTGATTGAGTGGAGCAGGTCGAGTGCAAAGTAAACGTTCCTTATTCACGAATAGAATCCATCCATTTTTTCGCTCGAGTAAACGTCAAACTGTGTATAGACCAGCATAGAGACTCGGGACTGAAGTTTTGTTGGCTCACTATGATACTTTATGTGTATCAGTACATTGTACAGAACTCTGGTGTATCACAACACTAGAACTATCCAACTCGATTTAGTAAACATCCAGTAGTCTGATGTTTACTCAAACGAATTTTCAGTTCCACTGTAACGCGGTCGTTACCAATTGTCGTGTAAAACAATTTATATTTAATTTATTAGTTACAGGTCACTGATGTCGGAGAGATCCAATAGATTTTTTAACCTCGACATTTATGTTATCCAAATAAGCTTTTTGAAAATAGTCAACTTATTGAAATTAACCGAGTGAGAATATGGATGTTGAACACTTGGGATAGAATGAGGTGGAGTTGGGTTGGAATAGAGGATAGTCTGGTTTTAGTATGCACTTGTAGCCGATGGGACATTCCGTTGTATCACCGGATAGCTGGTTCTGAGTAGCTTGAGACCGGGCTAGTGCTCGAGACAGTCCAATACCGTTTACTGAACAGCTCTAGGCTAAGATTTCAATTAAAATAATATTCATTAAATCCTTTTCAGGATTCGCTCTCTGATATTTTATCAAATTTGAGGTTATTCATTAACAGCACGAACTTCGGTGTAGAAAAAATCAATGGTAGAGTTTTTTTTAATTTTTTTTAGGAATTTTCGAAAAATAAATTTTAGAAATTCAAACAAACGGAATGTGAGTAAAAAAGATTCAATTCTTAGAAGAAAAAAATGATTAGACGGTCCAAGACAAATTACAGCAGCTCACAACACAAAAGTGGCCCTTTGAGGCCCTCTGAGGGGTCGACCCACCACCAACTTTTCCTTTTAGGGATCAATTGGCCTTAAATTGTTTTTACATCACACGTGGGCATGAAAATAATTGAAATAAATTCAATTCATAGTGAAAAAAAATTTTTCGAAAATTTATGTTTTATTAATCAATTAACCGATCTGAAATATGCAATCAAGTAATACTTTGGTTAAATGTCTATTATATTTTTATCTGAAAGAATAAAGATGGCGCTAGAGATGTGGGTTTTAAGTCAGAGGTTCTGTCGGCAATAACAGTAGATCTGGTTAACGAGCCCCTAAATAAGCCCAAGTTATTTTCATTTATTTATGCGTAAATTACGCTTACTGATAATAAATACCCGTTGGTGGGTATTTTGTACGTCGAGAGGAAGAAAAGGATGGGATGATTGTTAAGGAGGGATTGCCGAGGCAATTAACGCCAACTAGTACTCATGTTCTCTAACAATATGCCCCATTAATGTCTAGACTGCCTTTTTTTCCATTTTATTATATATTTATCAGGTAGTTAATTTAATATAAAATATATGAAAGTATTTTAAATAAAATATTAACATAAAAATAAAGTTTGATACAAGGTGATGGGGAATTGTTGTGTGGAATTTCTTTATATTGTGATGTTGCTGCCAACGACGTACTTGAGAATTTAACTTGTTCGATGTAAATACGATATAGAAAGCAATACTACGGGATAGTATGGAGATGTTAGACCATTTGGCGACACTTCCAAACGACTCGAACATAAACAGCTCGGACATTTGCCTGAGGCCAACGACCGGATTTTTGGATTATGTAAAATACTTTTTATATTTTATTTTTACTGTGTACACTGTACTCAATATAAAACGTTTATTTTTCTAAGCAGTTAAATAAAAAAATAAAATTTCATTTTAAAAAAAATTTCAATAATTTTTCAAGCAAAACGACTGTGATTTCTGGAAAGCTGATAAAATTCTGCGTAAAATAAGTACCAACAACCCTAGGTTTCAATAAAATGGTCACCATGAAATATATATACTAATATATGTCGTTTTTGTATGACATATTTATCTTGGAGAGCAAATATATCGATGTGGGTACTCGATTAATACGAAATTTAGTCAGAAATCCAAAAATAAAATCACTGTTAACGTTAACACCAATTAATGAATAATAAAATTTTATTCTGAATATAATTATCTTACGAAAGTGTTGTAAAGTAAAGCAGTAAAGTGATAACGACGAGAAAATGGCCTGGTAGTATCTTTGATGGATATTACACAGCCTTAAATCACCTTAAGCTCCTTCTCACGTCACCAGAAGATTTAAAACAGTTGCGCCTCGCTAATGACCATTAACTTGTCGTGCAACAACTACATACAATATCCAACATACTCTAACCAGCTCTGTAGTTTGTTGTCTACAAAGACAAAGAGTACCAGTAACGTCATCGCAGTGCGTGCCGCTTTGCTGTCAACTAGTCGAGCCACCGGGCCAACTTACAATTTATGGACAGGATGTGACTCGACCCCGAATAGTTTATGTTTCAGCTAAAAAATTCACCCCTTTGCTTTGTTCGCTCTATACCAAGGGCAAGATGGTCCGTCGATAATATTTATTCGCTTTGGCAAATATCAGCCAGACAAATTTCATTCGTATTGATTATACTGAACCATCATCAAAAGGCGTTATAATTATTAACGGTATTATTAAATGTTGTTAACGCGTGCCTCAAGCCATTAGTGGTGAGTTCCAGCCGCGTAATCTCTCCAAAGGATGCATTACGCGGTCATTATTTAACAAAGAACTTAGCTTCCCGAAATGGGCTTTAAGTCGAGCAATAACCGTTGTTTGTGGCGGTATAACTTTACTGGCCCTAAACCTCAACCTTCTTCCTTCCTCATCTCATTCAGCCACCCACCTGCCCCATCCAAGTCTAGATGCGGTGGTCTTAAAAATATCTAAGACAATATAACAGTTCGCTGAACCAGGGTATGAATTAGAACAGCAATCAGTGATAGCAAGAGCAAATGTTAACACTGATGCTAAGTACGTAAGCAAACATGACATATTCTGTAGCAAAGTGCTGGCTGAACTACTACTGAGGTTGCAAGGTATTGAATTTAGACGGGTAGCATTGAGTAGGTAGATCGAGACAAGTGTTGGTATTGATAGGATCCGACCAGGTTCGATGCATCAATGCTTCGAAATTAGATGACATGTATTGGTAGCATGTTTAGATTTTCTATTTAAAAAGAACGTTTTATAAATTAATAGAGAGCCTTGAGAAAAGATAAAAGAGTTTGCTGTGTATTTGTTGAATATAAATGAATAAATATATAGAGTTGTTGACATATGTATTTAATCCTGGGTATTTGGTAGAGAGGAGACACGCTGTAGTAATTTCATTGAGAATTATTGCCTTTAATTGTGCGCTATGTTTGTGGATATATATGATTGCGAGGGTAAACAACACACATACAGTACTATTATTAAAGTGAGAGAAAGAGAAAGGTAGAGGAAGAGGAAAGGAGAGAAATATTCAGGGTCACAAATGTATGATATGCCTGGAGCCTTTTCGCAGCTGCGAACAACAACAGCAACAACAACAACAACAACAACAACAATGGTACAGGGTGCTGGTGGTTAAGTGTAGTCGCGAAAATGTGGTCACGTGTCATCCTGGATAAATAAAGGGTCTTGTATCGCTGAATAAGCTTTCGGTTAACCGCATTCGTTCTCTTACTCTACTTACTATTTTCGTTTTATAGATAAACATGTTTATTTTATAACAGACTTTTGTTTAACTTCTAAATAAATATGTCGAGAAAATATGTTAAGAGTCGTTTTATAACTTTTAAAACCCATCACGAAAGTTAAAAGCTTTTTTTGTAACAAAATAAACCAGATAATTTGAAATCATTTATTGGCATGCTCATAGAATAGGCGATTATTGACATAGAGAACTCGGTAACCGCTTTAATTGTTAGGAAAAGCAAGCTCTGTCAGAAAAATATCGATTATAGATGAATAAGATTCTCAACATATGAAATTGATCGATTGCTGAAAGGAAGCCTTTGATATGACAAAGAAGGTAATATGACCATTTACAAGCAAAGCTGAAAGTAACAAGTATAAGTTTACAGGAGAAATATCAAAAGTTTAAAAATCACTAAATTCGATCATTTGAAATTTTTTATTGAAATCGTTACAGAAGTGGTGATTATCGACGTAAAGAGTCGAGAAAGTGCTTAAAATGAATGAATTTTTTTAAGTAGGAAAACAGGCAGTTTAAAAGTTGGGCAGCCTAACTGCTGATGGGAGACTTTCTAAAATTATCTATTTTTTATTTTTTAATAATTCATAAGCAATAATTTTTTATAAGTTCGGTCATATATTTTGAGGGCAGGAAGCTATAAAGAGTGAAAAAAAAATAAATGTGTTGATTTACGAGAGGCATAATTCAGTGGGGGTGTCATCGCGTCTGAAGGTCCCTGAGCGACTATTCGAGCATTCTTGGGATGATTGTTGCTAAGACTTGTCACGGGGAAGACAACAGAAACATCTTTCTTTTTTTTTTTTATTATTATCACCCTCGAGTGGTATCCAGCTAGGTCTACGATAAAATAAACCGAATTTTGCATGCTTGGCTGTTAATTAATTAAAATTTATTTTTTCAATGGAATTTAATTTTAATGCACTCACTCGAGCTAGTATTTTATGATGGTTGAATTTTAACCCTCAGCAATTAATTTCGTACGAGAGAGTGAGAGGGTAAAAAGTGGGTTTTTCTTGAGGCAACCCCTAAAATCCTCAGTCTCTTTGTTTCTAGCTTTCGGAGCGTGTGAAAATCCTGCGGGTTGTGCATATCACACTGGTGTAGTAGTATATAAGTAGTAAAGGTTTAAGATAGAAGGAGCAACTGAGAAACGAAGCGGGAATCTGGAAGCTGGAAGCTGGAAGCTGGGGCGTATAAAGTAGAGCTGTGTTGAGTATTATGGGTGAAGTAGAGAGTGTGGAGTGGAGGCCAAGAGCTGAGTGGAGTTGAGTGTAAAAGCAAAAACAGAGGGAGCGAGAACATAAGGAGGAAGAAGGAAAAAAGAGAAAGAAGGGTTGCAGTGTCGTTAAAAATGGATATAAAAGCGTCGTACCGAGGAATTTAACAGACAAACGTCCTTTTCCCAAGTACTCAACGACTTAGATCGACTTGACGCTCCCCTAATTTTTAATCCTTATACTTTTAAGACTGACAATATAATTATTATTGTTTTTAATAATTCATTTAGTTTAATTGGGTCAATTTTATTTAAACTACGTCTTACAATCGATACATCGAAATATATAATTGATAAATCGCATCCGGCAAATTCGATGTATGGATAATAATAACATTTAGACGAAATACAAGCGATAACGATTTATAAAAGTGGTAAGTTTATAGAATACATCGAATACCGATTCGATAAATCGAAATTCGATAAACTTGTAACATATCGTTGTTGGTACTAATTTAACGCGGAATTTTATCACGAATTTGAATTTCGTATTGATTTTTCCCTAAAAAAATTTTGCAAATCAATTTATCTAAAAATATGAGATACATTAATAAATCATATAGATATAATAGTCGATATAGAAGTATGACAAATACAGATATTATAAATATATTGGTACATATAGTCCAAGCATGTTTCCTGTCTCCTCGATCAGTTTTGATATATAATGTCGTCCTAGATGTGACACGACAAAAGCCGCACCTCGTACTAGCTCTACACTCTACTTTACTCCTGACATTTCATGTACTCCAGTCACGAAACGCATTCAATTCCCACCAGTACAAAAATCATTTTTATATTTATTTACTTTTTTATCACCGCCACTAGTAGAAATGTAAATAAATCTTGTTTTACGAAATTTCATGAATTATTGTCAATAAAATTTTTACTATTCAATTTTACTTATTCAATTGAATTGTGGGCATACAACTAGGTCAATTATTTTAACATTTTTTATTGAATAATAAATAGTACTGAATTTTTAAAACTTTTTTTTTTTATCGTGCTAATAAATGTATGAGCTTTTAATATCAATTTAAATAATTAAAGCCGTTTTAATTTGTATGCAGAATATAATTTTTTTTTTTTTTTTTTTTTTTTTTTTGCGAGAGGCAATTATAAAATTAAACTGGCGATTTCAGTGCAAAAGACACGGGAAATTAAGGAGAAAAGTTTATAGAGAAGTAAGTGGCTTATGGAAGAACAAGATCGAAGAGACAAAATGAGTATCAAGGGAAATTTCACGAAATAAGAAAACTGTTCAAAACCTTGATTTTCAGGAAATAGCTTTTATTTATCATTTTTTTTTTTTTTTCGCTCACTACTTTTGAGATTTATTTAATAATAAACTTGAGATAAATAAAACTCCGATTTTCTTTGAAAGTTCACTTCAGTGAGAAAAAATATTTTTTGAAAAAAAATGCATGTCGTTTTCGTAAACTCGACAAAATTCCATGTAAAATAAGTACCCACAAGACTAGGGTTGGATAAGTTGGTCATAATATAATTTATAACCACATATACAATGTTTTTTTTCAACATATTGTTTTTGCGTTGCAAATATAGTGATGTGGGAACTCAAACTAGAGGAAATTGCGTCACAAATTCGGGAATAGTGCATAAAATTATTGATGACAGTTAAAACAGGGTGTAAATTTGTAAATCGATATCTGTAGCAGAATATCACTTTTTGTAGCCGATGTCAAAGAGAATGGAATATAGCAGTCGTAACAATAGTACAGGAGTGCATACAAAGAAAGATTTATTACCTCGTAATGATCTGGTGATCCATGAGCGGCCGTTCCGACCGCCCATATTTTAATTCTCGAGTATCCAGAACCAGTGGCGTCCATTGTTGAATGTTGCGCGTGTTTATTCTGGCGTTTAATTCGTTTCACGCCGTTTGGGTCAGTGCGTATTTTGTGACAAATGTCACGATTCACTACCCGCTCTTCATTTCATTTCAACTTCCGCTCGGAAAATTATTTTGAAACAAGCGAATTAAGATAATTATCATTTTCATCTTCGGAATTTCCCGGCGCTTCTTTACGAAAAACAATCAGTGGCTAATGAGAAGTTTTTCGATGAAATGGTTGAAGAGGTTGAATTTTCGGAATAAATTTCTATGGAAAGTAGCCTCGAAATTTTTTCCTATGGGAGATAACTCCACAAAACAAGAACGTTTATTGTTCTTTATGGTGTCCTCTAGTAGGAAAAACCCAAAAATGTTCAGAAAAAACTTATTTTTGGTCTATGACACGTTTGAGGATCAATGTAGAGGACTCTGTCTCTATACTGATACGAAAAGTGTAATTTAATTTTTTTCTGTTATTACACAATTATATTATAATTAAACCCTCAATATTCAACTCAAATATGAAATTCAGCAAAAGAGCAAGTGATTGTCCACGTAATAGCCAAAAGGGACGACAATTGGATGTCAAGTTGGCCGAGTTGTCCTAGCAACCGAAATGCGTAATGGCTGTCTTTCACAATAGGTAAAAATTATCCCCCTTCCACTGTTCACCCTGAACTCTAGACTCTGGTCCATGGACGTCCCTGGCACTGGACGTGTTTGAAATATTCTCACCCTTTCTTTTAATGGATTCACTATCTCACTGATTTCACCCAACTGGCATTAAAATTCACTAGGATCTCGCATTTAGGTTGTTATTGATGTCGAGGATGAGATCGGGTCGTTATTTCCATAAAATACGCACTCTCGCACACTCATGTAGTTGGTAAAGCTCCATGTACATGATAGAATCCATTGTACTCGTTAACAATACCCCTGACCATACTCTTGTTCCCAATCGTTTTACACAAATGGAATTTAAATCTATCATTAGCTATTATAAAAATATTTTTAAACTCGTAAATTTTATTTTTCGAAATTCAGTTTCACTGGCTATTATTTTTCATTCACTAAATTAACGTGTCGGGTTTTAATTAATTTTTCGTCGAGTTCATTTTGATGCGTCAAATGTAACGGAAGGTAATGACTACATTGTTATTTGACATACGGGTCAAATGAAAACTTTTAATCAAATAGCCGATTATTTATTTTCATAATTGCACCTAAATTTTCCGCATACCACCGAAAAAGTTTTGAATTCCAACAAATACGTTTTGTATTAACTGAAAATAGTCTATGTCGTAGCTATAGATCACTCATATCCAATTTCAGAAAAAACCACCCTTGGGAACTGGCTTTTCTGGAATAAATTAACTCGGGTAAAATCGGTCGAATTTCTATACGTATTTATGCCATTTTGATCATTATGATATCATCTAGAAGAAAGAAGCCTAACAAGTCCTGAGAAGGAATCCTTTCCTGAATTGTGTCATCGGAACTGGCCAGTAAGGATGCAGCCTATATATTTCAATGCAAAGTTGCCCGTAACTTTGCTCCTATTAGGAATGACTCAACACAATATAAACGTTTTTTGTTCATTATGATGTCCTTTAGTAGAAAAAATCCTGGGAATAATTTATTTTTGGAATTGAGACCCATATAAGGATTGGTGAAGATGGGTAAAGATGAGGTCGTACCTGTCTTTCTATCAAGAGTGGCCCGCAACTCTGCTCCTGTTGGGAATACCCCATCACAACAATAACGTTTTTTGTTCATTATGATGTTCTCTAGTAGGAAAAAGCCCAAAACGTCAGGAGAAAAAATCTTTTCCTGACATATAACCCATATGAGGATAAATGAAGATAAATTAAGATGAATTAGGATAACACTGTTTAGGCATTTTTTTGAAAAGTAGCCCGCAACTTTGTTCCTGTTGGGAATATCTGCGCACAATACCAACGTTTTTTGTTCAATACGGAATTCTAAAAAAAAGTTATTTTCTGAGTAATTAACTTCGGGCAGATATGAGCAGAGAATACTGTCCTTGTATTTTTCGGATATCAGCCCGCAACTTGGCTCTAGTTTAGAATATCTGCACAATCATCGTTGCCAATAGTTTTTGGTGAAAATCACCCAAGTGGGAATTTTTTTTATCCCCAAAATCAATTGTTATAATGCTCATCTTATTTCGATTCTATTAATGGCGATTAGAGCCGAATGAATGCTTGTTTTTTTTTATGTTATATATAATTTTGAAAATTAGTAGACTGAACGTTTCGAGCTCTGAACTCCACGTTTTCATAATATTTTCAGCATGTGGATTCTAGTGTACGTGAGATGAATATTTATAAATATAACTAAAATCTTAAATGTATTTATTTTATAAAATAATAGGAGTATTGAAGGAAAAAAAGGAAAATAATAATATTTTTGGATACCTTTGACAATTTTTTCCCTTCGATTTCTTTGGTATCCAAATGTCGCGCATATAAATGAAAAGGAAGATCAATGAAAAAGATCGGATAGGTTTTAAATTTGCATTGCATTTCTTCAATTTCACGTCAAGGACTCGCTGAGTGAGATCGGGGATGAAGAAAAGGAAGAAGAGGGAGGGAAGGGAGGGAAGGAGCATCAAAGTCAGAGTCGCGAATCGTATAAAGTTTCAGTAGCGGAGAAAATTTTCTTGCTGAGCTGTAAAAAGACTAAAATAAAATAAAACCGTGAAAAGTGAGCAGCGGATGAGGATGAGAGAAACGGATATAGATGTAGACATAAAAGAGCTTATAAGCTTCATTACGACGCATTTTTATTTTTTAAAAAAATTTCTAGCCGAATAAAAACGTTTAATATTTATTGGAATATATAAAAAATTTATTGTGTGTGAAATTTGAATTTTTATCATTCCTGAGCTATTTTGTCTCACATAAAAATAATATTACATAATTTTTTTAGAAATTTATTTCCGTTTGAAGAAAGAGGATAAAAATTTGTAACGAAAAAATATGCCGGCTAATGAGGATAAAATAAAGATGAGGCAAGTATTTTAAAACCATAAGAAAATTTACTTCCGGTCGAGGAAATGACATTTTCACGTGATAGAATCCACAAGATGATTTCCATCCATTTATTATTCAATTCAATAACCACTAGCAGAGCAGTAACCGCAGGATTGCTAAGCTTTAACACTCTCCCTCCCTCTCTCTCACTCTCTCTCACTCTCTTTCCCTCTCGCGCCCTCGATAGACTTCCATAGACTTCTATCAACGGAATGAATAAAACCGCCTTGGGCCAGTTAATAACTCCATCATTTCGTTTTCAATATCTTAAAAGTTACTCTGAATATAATTTTTTTGCTAAAAACCACTTAGCGTCTAGTTTTTATTTTGCGATTTATTAGTAATCAATAAGTAGACATACGCATTTTTGTTGCTATACAACGGGTATTAATTATGATTTGAGTTAATTGAGAAATTTTGCACACGACGTAAATACAGAGAAAAATAATTATATTTACTCCGTATACTAAAATCCAAATTTTTTTTTTATTTCAAATAAACAGAAATTAATTTGGCATTCTACTGTAAAATTCAATATAAAGGGCAAACTGGGTCACTGTGAAAAAAAAAATTTCGGAAAGCTGTTGCATGTAAAAAAAAATATTTAACGGACAAGCGATGGTGAAGCTCATTAATCTATACGCCACAGGATATCGACGGATGTGTCCATATTTTACAAAACATCTGGACTAGAAATAGTATAAAACAATAAAACTAAAAAAAGGTTAAACGGAAGGGAGAAAAAAATATTGCCATTTTAATGGAAATTTCGTTTAAAAAAAAAATCATTAGGAATTTTTTTTATTGTCCATGTAATAAAAAATAAGCTCGCGTCTATTCATATCAACGGTTTTTAGTGAAAAAAAAAAATAAATAAATAAATAAAAGAAAAAAGTCTTTTATTTAAATATAGAATATTATTTTATTTATGAAAACTGCTTTCAATTTAATGCCGCGCAATCTCGTTAAATGTAAACCATACTTCTATAGAATGGAATTTCCTTTCAGCACACGCAGCTTACCGACACATAGGTCACCAAAGTTCATGATATTATTTTTATTTTTATTCTTAAGAATGGAAACTGGGTCGCTAGTTTTTTTCAACTCGTTCTAAAAAAAATTTATATATTTTCGTGAAAATGAAAAGTAGTCGAATCTAGGACACATGAAGAAAAAAAAAAATCGTGACCTATCCACGAAATTTGAAAAGTTTTCAGTAAAAAAAAAAAAAAAAAATTACGAAAATTCAAGTTGCCGTAACTCGAGTTCTATTCTTGGTACCGTAAATAAAAAAATTTAGAATTACTACTTTTCAGTTATTTCTTAGAAAATTTTCTATTCACTTAAAAAAAAAAAAAAAATTCGATTTTTTTTTCATCGCAGGATTGACAGTCAGATACTAAAAATTTATTTTCAAAAATGGTTTATTTATGACAATTACTTCCGGAGTTATTCAATTTTTCAGTTGGTGTACAATCGAAAATTTTGAAAAAATTCTAATTTAAATTATTCGTCAAAAAATTTAATTTTTTTCAACTTGGTTAGAAAAAATAAATATAAAATAAAATAAATATAAAAATTTGAGATTTAATTTTCGATTCAAGATAAATATAAATATTTACACTAAAGGTTATGAAAGATCCAAGTACTCATGTCGTTCATGTCCTGTGTACAAAAGGGTAAGGTTATATATTGGAACGAAGGTCAGCGGAGATGCCCGAAAAGGTAAAACTGCGCGCGACGCACCCGATCAATACGACAAACATGCTGATGTTTCGCAACCCAAAATTATCCTTTCAAATTACCCAATAAAAATTTAATTAAACACTCCAATCGTCAATAAACTATAATTACCTTTAATTATTCATTAAATCGTATTATCGTCTTTATTTTTTTATTTTTATTTTAAAAGTCAAAGTGTAAAAAAGATTTAGATATCAAGTTATTTTTGAATCGCGTGTCAGCGAGGTATTGAAAAAATTTATTTTTGCTCACAGGATAACTAAAAACAACGACGTGGCGTGAGAATATTAAAAGGCATAAAATATTAGTAGAAAAAAAAAAAAAAAAATGTCGGGATTCGAACTCGCGACTTTGGGATTCAGACAAAAATAAAAAATGCTCGTAATTTCGTTTGTAATGCGAATTTTTGATTAGTTTTTTTTTTTTTATTTTTGTTAAATAATTGCCAAATGCTTTGGATTTTAGAAAATTAGCGGAATAAACATTTTCTAGATTAAATGTAATTAAAATTAAAAAAAAAAAAAAAAATAGGAAGAATGTCAGTAAATTCTATGACTAGGTTAGTTATTAAAAAATTCCTTGCAACCGAGAAAATAGCGAGTTTACCTTGCGAACTCATAATATTTTCTCTCAGATATTTTCATATTCATTTTATGTCCTTTTTTTCCATACGTTCAACTATTTTTACCTCATGACCATTTTAGTTCTCTCATAAACTAAATCTGAAAAAGAATTATAATTACTAGTTTATCTAGTCGGTGTATTTTTTGATAAAACAAAAAAATCTTAGTCACTTCCGTGCGAGCGTATCACATGATCTTGTATGAGTCTTTCTTTTAAATTTAAATTTATTCGATTTGACTTTAACACGATCGATCGCCGTCACCCCACAGAACCGGAAGTCCAGCCCGTTTGTGTCATCACCAAGTTTATTTCGTTAATTAATGGAATAATTCATATTCAAAAATTCGATAATTTTTGTATGTTTCCAAAATTGACTTTTAACTATGGGTCAAGGTTTCGAATCCCAGTCAATGTTCTTTTTTTTTTTTTTTTTTTTCAACTGGATAAAATGGGCAGGCTATAAATGACTAAAAATAAGGATTTTCATAAAACTTGAGAATTAAAGGAGAAAAAAAATGAATAAGTAGTCTGTAGTTAGAGATACGAAAGACTAAAGACGAGAATGAAAAGGCTGGTGGTATGGGTTATAAGGATGAGAATCCAGAAAAAGGGATAGAAAGAAACCCCTAGTAGTGGTAGTCGCACGGAGATCCACTCGGTTGTGGGATAATCCTCGAAACCCAATTATATTTTACTGCGACTCGATTCCCCGACTTCATCCTTCCTTTAGCTACCATCAAGCCTACCCTATACACTCAACACAGTACACTAAAGCTAGAGTTTTCTCATTCTGAGGAAGACTGCCGTTTAGGCGATGAAATACGGATTAACTATTATAACTGTAAATTGCCACTGGACTAACTCTTTTTTTTATTTTTTCTCCCTTTTCTTTTCTTTTTTTTTTTTTATCTCCTGAGAGTTGGTACTCGGCAGTAATCTACTAGTAAGCTCGTACATTTTCCTCTTGCCAGCTCTGTTATCTCGGGAACATCTACCCAGTATTATCAAAAACACTAGGTTAAAACTAACTAAATTGAATCCATATAAATGCCCGTTATTCGGGTCACTATTCAATTAATACCCTTGTGGGCAAGGATTTAATAGCCGCTTTGATGTTCTCGTAAATTTTTAAATAAAACTTAATATAAGTACTGACCATTATACCCCCGTCCTCCATGCCCTGGCCTCGTCAGTCATCTATCTCTAATTAACTTTATAACGAGAACAAGCTCTTTAGAGCTGAGGCAATTGAATTCCCATGGGATAGAGAGTATAGGTCAATGTTGGCGCCAAAGTCCAGAGTGAATGTAATGTAGGAGAACACAGGTTCCCACTCAGCTCGAAACGTGAGTTTTCCGGTTGCTTTAGCAGATTGACGTCAGTTTACGTCACTCTGGGCTCTGGAAGCAGGATCCACATATACACATACACACTTAAGAACGACCGAAATGGAATTAGGTATTGAAATGCTTTCAACCATCCGTTCAATCATCTACACTAGCCATCTACATCAGCATCATCATGGCTGATCATGCTGCTGCGTCATATGGAAGCACATTGATGCTGTATCAATAATTTAGGTGGGTGTACCAGACCAATGTCGAATTGACAGAGCCTTTGAGAACATCAATGAACCATTGATTACATGCACACGCAAATATTCACCAAATCCGAAACAGGATTCTATTGAACGACTTCCAACATGTAGTCAATCCATTTTAGTCTCACTTCAGGCACAGAAACTAACACAGGAACTTTAACTAGGGTTACATCAAACATTCGCTTATCATAATTATCGCGAAAGTTATTTTTATGATAGACATCTTTGACGATCTTGTGTGAAATAAATTTACAAAAATAATAAAAGTTTTAGATGGATAATGAAAATAGGGTTTATTTGCATTCTCAAGTTGGTAACATGCGTCGATGTTAGTTGCTGATGGAAAGGGTAGTACTTTATATATTCTGTGAACCCCCTAAACACGGATAAAGTTCGGGAAGCTAGAGTCTGATTGCAGGAAAGTTAAACGAACGACTCCAATTATGCAACCCGCTGGCGTCCTCAGCCGTCATCGATTTCGTTGCCACGGCTGTGTCGCAGAGCCCAACCTGTTTATTTTACAAATTTATCATTGGCACGTCGTTGCTACGAATTAGCAAACACTTTTTTTCTTTTTTTTTACTGCGCCAGTCGCACGGAATAACTTTACAAGTTTATTTTTATCTACAACTTTGGAAAAAAAAAAAAAAAAAAAAAAAAAAAAAAATTACACTGGACAGGATTTGAACTCACGACTTTAAGCTTGCGGTTAAAAATATATATTTATCGATTGTAATCGTTGTTCTGGTTTTGAAATAAATGTTTTGAGGTGTAAAACAAATAAATAAAAATGAACTGAGGATAGTTGGCTGAGTCTGAGAGTTTTATTCCCATGGGAGTAATTCTCTTTTCTAACAGCTCCTTGGAGTCGCTCTGGAAATGTATGAGTGTATCCTTTTTCCGGTTCAAGTGTTACGACTCTACTTGTCACGGCTCGAGTTTAAGCTCCAAGGTTCAAAACTTGCGAAATCTTTAATGAAAAAATTTAAACCACCCGATTTCACACCAAGTTATTTAATTATTTAACTATAACTATTTTTTATAAATGTCAGTAAAAAAAAACTCGCGCGTAACTTATCGCAGATTAATAATAAATACATGAAAGTATAACAAAATATAAATATAGGGTGCGTCATCAATGTTTTATTCGACACTCTAAGAACATCACGATTTCGGTTGAATATTAACGCGTATGTTGAAGCCCTAAAAAAAATTTAGTTACAATTCAAACTCAAAGCCCTCTAGTCGGTACTGTCAACTCCATGAATAATACTTTCAATGGATAAATTAATAGTAATAATAATAGTTTTTGTGAGTCAAAATTTGGTAATTGGAAAAATAGAAATCAAATCTGAAGATGGCGTCGATTTATTCAACAATCTAGTGGTAAATAAATTTGCATAAATAATCGGTTAACTGATTGATGATTTCATATTTTTTTACAATTAGAGAGATTTATATGAAAATTGTGGAACTGAATTAGGAACGATTGGATATTGGGCCAAGAACGAAAATTTTCGATTGCCGAATGAAATTATTGATGCTGTTGTGATTAATCGAAATGTAACTAATGAAATAATAGCACATCGAAGAATAAGATTTTTCGCGATGATTGTCGATAAAATTGCAGGTTATACTACAATTTATAGACATGAGAAAAATCCAGCATTCAAAATCAAAACAATGTTTGTATTCGACAAAGATAATTCTTGCGAAAAAATAAATCTGTTTCGTAGATATCAAATATGGTTTGAAAATTGTAAAGTATACCATTGTTCAATGTCAAAAATTAGAGAAAATACAATTAATATTGTAACATTGAATTCTTTTACTGATTATGCACCGCCATTTTGGTTTAAAGTTGATGACATTTATTTTAATGATAATCACGGTCACTGGAGACTTTTTCTCGGCCAATACTCCAAGAAATTCGGGTTTAATTTGAATGGTAAGTTTTACTTTTTTAATGAAAATTGAAGTACCGAGAACTGGATTTGAACCCGCGATTTTAGAAGTTTACTTAAATATTAAAGTGTCCATAGTTTAGGTTAAAAATGACGGATGGACATGGAAAACATTTACTTTGGAGCTTCAATTATTTAGTATAAAAAGTAAATAATGATATTTGTTCTTGACAGGTTCAAATATATGTGATAATATAATATTCGATCGTACGAAATATTTGAATGGCTACGCGGTAAAAGTACTGCGAAGCTCGTTTGATGATCAAGATGAAAACGGCCGGGTCGATGAATTAATAACTAAAGACACTGATTATTCTTATGTACTTGAAAAGTTAGGAAAATGGATGGGAAACATCGGATTGTGGTTGATAGAGGCTCTAAATATATCACTAAATATAACCTTTGTTTCTAGTCAAAATAAAGAACAATTATCAAACATGATCGAGGACGTATTGTTTCGAAATAATTCAGTAGACCTGGCTCTAATTCCCACTAGATGGATATCGAACGAGAAACGGATAACTATATTTAACAATTATCATTTGACATATCCAATATTATTTTTTCACGACGTTATAGTGACCCACAATCGCGGACTAATGACACCATTGGAAAAAATGTTCAATTTTTATGGCTTGCTAACTATCATTGCAACAACAATTATTCTGCTGATGGCATTCATTGTCATATATTTATCAAACAGAATGAAAAACAGCTCAAGATTATCGTTTGCTATCTTCGAGTGCCTGAGACTGCTGATAAACAATTCGATTTACACCCGAATGGACACGGCAAAGATGCGAATATTTTTTTTCGTAATATTTTTATATTTTTTGATAATGCAGGCAACATTTTCTGGTCATCTGGCGGCATTTTTGACAAAACCCGAGTACAGAAAAAATGTCGAGACTCTGGATGATCTGAAAGACCCACGTTACACGGTAATTTATGCTAATCATGGATGTAAAGATTATATTACGGATCCATTGCTGCTGAATAAAATTATATTTGGTGAGAGAAATTGTCATATTGACATAAATGAATCTATTGCTTGTATTGACGATAATTATCGTTTAAGTGACCTAGTTATTAAATACAAATTACATGTTCCTGAGAATTCTGTTAGCTTTGGTTTTTCATCACTAACAATGCGTCACAATTGGCCATTGAACGATCGCGTTAATAGTGTCGTCATGCGAATTCATCAATCATCTATTTTTAATCGAGTGGTCAAATCTTTGGAAGAAATTAAATATCGTAGATATGAAGTAATCGAAGATAAATCAACGCATAATTATTACCGGCCGGTTGAAATTCAAGATGTCAACTTTGCATTTATTTTACTGGCAATCGGTTTGGTCTTATCGTCAGTGAGTTTCATTCTCGAATTGTTGAGCGAATTTATCAAAAGTACTTATAATAAAATATGGAAAGCAATTGTAATTATTATACGCATTGGAATCTTTCAATTCCAGCAACTACTCGAGAACTTCAACCCAATGTTTATATAGTTGTAAAAATAATTCGATAAATTTTTTGTAGATTAAATAGAGTATTGAATCAATAATATATACTAGTAACCCTAGTAAACATAAATCTTATTTTATTACTCAACTGATTTAACCTTTACAGAAATAGTAATAATATTTATGGAAATGAATTGTCAAATTCCGTTAAATATCGAAATTTCCTAGATTGACCTATCGATAAACAATTTTACGCATGTGCTTTTATTTAATAAAAACCTTTATATTCATTCTTCGTAACACACGAAGGGGTTCAGTTAAATAGAAAATTCTTTTCAGATCAGACCATTGTAGTAGAATACAACTAAAAGCTTAGTTATTAAAATGATTAACTTAATAGTGAGTTGGAGTCTTTTGATAAATTTTGTAACTGGAGAAATAAATATAACATTTAATAATAATGGCGTCACTTTGTTCAACAAAATGATGGTACGAAAAATTTTATGAATCCAATGCTTATTGAAATGATTTTTTAACTATAAAATTTCGGTAAAAAAATAATCTAACTTTGGCAATAATCGAATTTTTACAAAGATCGTATTCATTCTTTTTTCTATATCTAATTGAGTAATTAGAGAAAATAGTCAGAATAGTTTTTTAAGACGTAAAAACATCGACATCTGATATAAACTCTATTTTTGAAATCAGGCTAACAGTAACTTTACAAATTTTTCGATATTAACGCGTGAGCTAAAGCCCGAAAATGACTTAATTAATAATAACAATAATTAGTTTATTAATTTGGTAATTTTTTATTCTTTACAATTAGAGAGATTTGTTTAAAAACTGTGGAACGGAATTTGGAACAGTTGGATATTGGGCAAATGGTGAAAATTTTCAACTGCCAAATGAAATTAGTGATATCGTTGTGACTAATAAATACGAAATAACAAATGAAATGATAGCGCATCAAAAAATAAGATTTCTTGTAGTGATAGTTAAAAACTTTGCTGATTTTCCTACAATGTTTTCATTTCAACGGGAGCCGGTATTAAAAATCAAAACGATGTTTATATTTGATAAACATAATACTTGGAGTGTAAAAGACATAATAAATATATTTAAAGAATTTCAACATAATTTCGAAAACTGTAAAGTATATTATTGTTCAGTGT
Source organism: Microplitis manilae (assembly GCA_030273425.1). NCBI lineage: Eukaryota > Metazoa > Arthropoda > Insecta > Hymenoptera > Braconidae > Microplitis > Microplitis manilae. The sequence goes on from CP092727.1 coordinate 135,633, forward strand.
CGAAATCTAAAAAAAATATTATTAATATAATAACATTAAACTCTTTTGCTGATTATGCACCGCCATTTTGGTATAAATTCCGTGACATTTATTTTGATGATTATTACGGTCACTGGAGACTCTTTTTCGGCCAATATTCTCAGGAAATTGGATTTAATTTAAATGGTAAGTTTAATTTATTAGTTGGAAATAAAATTATCGAGAACGCGATAAAACTGACGGATTAACGTAAAAAAATCTTTTTTTGTAGCCTGTAAGTGTCTATTGTAAAAAGTAGTAACTGATATTTATTTTAAACAGGTGCAAATATATGTGACAATATAATATTTGATCGTACAAAATATCTACATGGATACGCGATAAAAGTACTACGAGGATCAGGAGACTCAAGTGGCCCTGTTAATGAATATATAACTCCAGATACTGATTATTATTATATATATACAAAATTAGATGCAGATCTGGGAGTACTCGGATTGTGGTTAATGGATAGTCTGAATATAACAATGAACATAACTTATGTTTTTCCTCAAAACAGAGGGAACAAAAGTGACAGCACGATTGGTCCGCTACTTCGTAATCATTCAGTAGATTTAGTGTTACATCCCTTAATATTTCATCAGAACAAAACACGGATGACTTTTTACAACTATTATTATTTGCCATATCCATTAGTATTTGATGAAGATATTATACTGACCTACAATCGCGGACTAATGACACCATTAGAAAAAATGTTTGATTTCTACGGTTGGTTGACCATTATCGCAACAGCAATCATGCTACTGATGGTATTTATTGTTGTTTATTCATATAACAGTCAAAAAATCAGCAGATTTTCATTTGCGAGCTTCGAATGCTTGAGACTTTTGATAAACAATTCGATTTACACCCGAATGAACACGGCAAAGATGCGAATATTTTTTTTCGTAATATTTTTATACTTTTTGATATTACAGGCGACATTTTCTGGTCATCTGGCGGCGTTTTTGACAAAACCCGAGTACAGAAAAAATGTCGAGACTCTAGATGATCTGAAAGATCCGCGTTATACGGTAGTATATGCTAATTATGGATATAGAGATTTTATTACAGATCCATTACTACTAAAAAAAATGGAATTTGGCATTCGAATTTGTAAAAAAAATCTTCTCACCAGTAAATCTTGGGCTTGTATTGATACTCGAAAGAATTTCCGAGTCCTAATCCCTAGATTTCAACTACACACTCCAAAAAATAGTTTACAGTTTTCTTTTGGGTCACTGACAATGCGTAATAATTGGCCATTGAAAGATCGCGTTGATAATTTTCTCATACATTTACACCAATCACAAGTTTACGAAAAATGGCAAGAACAGTTAGCAGAAGTAAAACTTAGAAGACATAGGCAAAGTAAAAATGAACCAACGGATAATTATTACCGGCCGGTAGGATTTCAAGATGTCACCTTTGCATTTATTTTCCTGGCAATCGGTTTGTTCCTGTCATTATTCAGTTTTATTCTTGAATTGTTTAAAATTAATAAAAGTTCTTACAAAAAATTCCGGAGAAAGATTGTAGTCATTATACGCATTGTAATCTTTCAGTTCCGGCAACTATTTGATTACTTGTATCAAAATTTTATCTGAATTGTCAAAACAATCCAATAAATATTTTGTGGATTTGATAAACTATTTGATGTGCTTAGTCAATAAAATTGATTATTAACCCTAGTAAACATGAATATTATTCTGTCACCTAACAGATTTAACCGTTATAGAAATGGTGAAAATATTTATGGAAATAAATTATTAATTTGGTTAGATATCAAAATATGCTCGATTGACATATTGATAAAAAATATATATGTTTGTGGTTTTATTTGATCAAAAGTTTTTCTATTGATTTCTTGTAACAGGAAAAGGATCAGTTGTATAGAAAACTCTTCTGAAACTAGACGATTTTGAAAAAAATGGCTAAAAAAATTAGTGGTATTGAAACATTTATTTTGATATTGGGTTTGAGTTTGATACTAAATTTTGTGAATGGAAAGATAAACATAACAACCAACAACAATGGTGTCGTTTTATTCAACGAAATGATGGTATGGAAAATTATGAAAATTTATATTATTCAGAATAACTCTTCAACTATCAAAGTTAAACAATCAGAGTTACAAATAAAAAATTATAAAGACTAATTTTAAAGAAATGAAATTTTCTCCAAAAAGATTGCTATGATGAATTTTAACGCAAACCCAATAGTTTACGAGTTATGTCTCTTGAAATTTAAAAGTTGTAATTATAGCCTGTTTTCTAATAAATATGTTATATTTTATCCGACAGATAAATCTTGTAAAAGACTGTGGCTCAAAATTTGAAACAATCGCAATTTACGGAAGTTATGATAAAGAATTAGTCCATTCATTGAGTGGAATAGATAATAAAAGTCTAATACTGATGAATGGAATAAAGATAAAAAATCAATTCACTGCATATCGAAAAATAGATTTACTGATATTTATTACTGACAAACTTATTTTTCCATCATTGGCACAGACAGGTCAGCACCCCTTGATCGAAATCAATACAATCTTCATTTTTGACAAAAGTCTTCGAGGCTATCTAATAGATCGTCAATTCGATCTTTTGCAAAGAAGATTTGATACTTCCCAAATATACTTTTGTAAAGAATTCAAATTTTTCCAAGAAAATGTTATTTTTATTACAACATCTAACCCTTACACCGATTACGTACCAGCTTCGATGTGGGCATATTCTGGTAAATTAAAATTTCCCGATAATCGTACCGATTGGACACTCTACATAGCAAGTTATCCCTTTGTGCCAAACAACAACAGTAAGGTTTTCTTTTTAATTATTATTACATGAATGGTTACTGTAATATGTATGGGCGCCATTCTTATAATCGAAATTATGAACGAACTGTTACCATACTTAATGGGAACCATTCTTATAATAAATTGTAATTGTTACCATAAATTGATCTCCATGTACTTTAGAAATAATAAACTCATATTTCCAACAGATGAAAACATATGTGAAAATGTAATATTCGATCGCACAAAACGTTTAAACGGCTACAAAATTAAAGGAATGCAATTAAATTACGATACTTCTAAAGCAGTTGCTACTATAAATACTTTGGTAACTAATAAAAGGGATATTGATAGGATATTTAAAACACTCGGAGAGCGACTAATCGCTGAATCATTAATCAAATCTTTGAATGTGTCCATAAATGTGACTTATGCTTTTTCACTGTTTAAATTCGCATCCCAAACAGAAAAAAGTCTTGTCTTATTGTTTGATCGGTCGGTAGACTTACATATACATCCGGGTGATTTTTACCAGGTTAATGAAAAAATGACTGCCCTAGCGGTTTCAGCGGCACGATAAAATTACCGTTTATTGACGTTAAATCGTCGTAAGTTTCGCCGTCGAACATTCGACTCCATGGAGTGATTTGACGATCGTTTTCGAGTGCGTTTGTGAAAAATTTTCACCATATATTTTTTCAACACTTACGGCAATAACACAATCTAATCATTTATTATATATCGCTAAATAACGAAAGTATGAGCATCGATCGCCAATGTCATAACAGTCGATTTACCGACTGTGGATACCGAAAGTACAAACATATGTGAATACTTGCACTGCATTTTGATCGACATTCTACGCTCGATTTACGGTAGATTAACTCTCCAATCACACGCACTTCGATGTTAAAATTACATGTGCTTATCAGTAATTACCTGTTTACACGTGTGGATGGGAAGATAAATAGAATATTATAGAAATACCAGTGTCTTTATATATTGTTAAGATTGATTAAAAATTTAAAATATTACGATACTTATCGATTACGATAAACGATAACTATCAATATTACGATTATTATAAGGTGACAAAATTATTCGATAGTCTAAGTCATAGTAATCACTGAGATTTATTAATTACATTTTTATAACGAAAGTAAACATTATTAAAAGTTTTATTATATTTCATCATAACATAAAACTGTTTAGTAAATAATAAAATTATTAAATAACATCAGTTAACATTGCTTTCAATTTTAAAATTAAAAATAAAGTAACATGGAATTCTGATAATAAATATATTAGTTGGTATTAAGCATATAAATTTCTGTTATATTATTTTTAAGGTACAACTGAGATCAATTTATTAAAATTATAAATAAATAACTCTCATAACAATACTTTAAGATTCATCATCCGCAGTTTCGTTTCTCCTTTCGTTTTGAATTTTTTTGGTAGCATATTTACTCGATCTTAACCATTCTGATACCCATTTTCTTATATTTGAGTGAGGTCGATCGATTGATTGGAAGACCGGTATTTTTTGAATTTTATCTAGCTTGGCTAAAATATCTGAAAATATAGAAACTTATTTAAATAATCCAATTCACTTCATTACCAACAAATCTATTTTTCTACAGCATTTATTTTCATTTCTTCCTTGATTAAAAAAAGTAATTCAAAACCATTGATAATTTTAATTTTTCTCAACACCTGAATTTTTTCAATACTTATGAATTTCTTTTGTGGAAAATTAAAATTATCAATGGTTTTGAATTACTTTTTTAACCAGGACTAGAAATTATTTTTTATTTACCAAGTAACTGCAAATATTCTTTATCAGTCACAATACGCATGTTAGGTTTTTCTTTATCGTACTCAACAAGTAATTGCAGCCGTACATTCTCTGGCCAAAATTGAGCCATTACTTTTTTTGCTCGCGTTGAATTCCGCTTAGCATTTATGGCTGAGTAATATAAATTGTAGTCCATCTCAAAATCATTTGAAATTTTAACCTAAGACAGAATAAATAAATGAAAAGCTTGGTAAATTCAATCGCAGATACTTAATTTAAAAAAGTTTATAAAATTAAATAATCAGTTAATCATTTCTAAATGAGAGTAATGCTAACCCCAGCGCTTCGCGATTAAGACTTAAAAAAAAAAAATTGTAGATAATGTAAAGGCAATATAAAAAACTAAAACTCCATATACTGTACGTTAAATAAAATATAAAAATGTCTTGTTTTACAAAAGTTTAGAATTTATGAAAGTTTTCACAAATTATGCCATCAAATTTAAATGGAAAGAGTCTATTTGAATCTATATAAAAAATTAGCAAATAATAATCATTGGATCGGTTAGCAGCATTAATAACGAGCTGAGCATTAAATACGTGAAGAATATTTGCAATAAAGTACTGAATCAACTTATAAAACAGTTAATAATAAGTAAAATTTTGATTGAAAACGTAAGTTATTTTCACCTTGTGATCAGCAGTAAATTCTGGTTCTTCAGCATGACATTCATTTTCTTTATTAGTGACTCGCATCCTCTCCGCGTGTCTCTCTAATGCTTCATTTAGGTCCTCTTTGGTTACCGATCCTCTTCTCACTTGTTCAATTTTTCTGCTATTAGCTTCAGTAAGTTTTCCCAAATTGGCTAGTGAATCAGCAATTTTTTTTTGCTGTAAATTATGGTCACGGCGAGATAAAGGAGAAGCTTGGTGACGTTCTGGCGTGATTGATGGTGAATGATGAAAGATAGTAGAATCATCTGGATCTTCCGTCACATCATCACCTTCGTCCATCATTTCAAAGTATTTGTCTGCCATTGAATCAGCGTTTGAAGCTGGATTGTTATCATTCTGTAAATTTGTATACAATTAATAATATTCAAGTTCGTAAACACTTAGTAATTTTTATAATGATTGTTAATGGATCAATGATATTTAAAAGAAGTTTATTACCAAAAGTCCTAGTTCTGATTATTGAGAACTAAACTACTATTCATAATTATCAATTTTTCTAAAATAATTTGGTAACTTCAGAAAAATTACAAACTGTCAGATGTTTAGAAATATCAACATCATGATGATCGATTGTGATATAAAATAATTAGACAGAAAAATTATCTTTTAGCAAATATGCATTTAACAAATTACTAGTTTCTATATATTTCAAGTATTGAACATATACCTTATTGACATCATACCTTTTTTTTAACTTTATTTTTTCCAATTTTTTTCGGTAAAGCAGCTGGTGGTGTCTTAAGACTTAACCTTTTTACAAGCGGAATCCGTTTATCCGAAATATGTTCGTTTCTTTGTCTCAATTCCTCGATGTCATCTAAAAATAATAGCAAACATAATTAAAATAATAATAATAATAATAATTATATTTGCGTGGTAAAATACAAGTTTAATTTTTATATAATAAAGTACATAATTCACTTACCATTTTGATCCAAAATCTCTACTTCAACAAACTCGTCCATACGATTCATAATGTAGGTTTCGCCATTTAAATCATTTTCATTATCGATGTTCTTCCAACCATTTTTAACTTTTTTATAAACCATACTTCTATGAACAATTTTGTAAATAGATTTACTTGTCATAACATGTTTAGTAAGCACGTATTTTTGCAGTACACTCATCGTGTTCACAAATCTTTAGTAAATAGACGTCTTAAATAAAGCAATAATGTATATAACGTATTAAATTACTTTCATACATTACAGATAATGAATGTCACTTTTATGGCAAAATAATATAAAAATACAATACTTTGCGCGGGTAAAAATATATAACCTCAAAAACTGTTTAGCTGCACATGCACTTCATTACATCTCATCGATAATCTATGAAATCTAACAGCTGGGCCTCAACAGCAGCAAGTTGCATAGTTATTGCGCATGCGTCTCTATTCATAAATTTTAAAACATACGTTAGCGCTCGATTTTCATTTGGTATTCAACTAATGACCCTGAAGTTAGCCGGCATACGCCATTTTAAAAAGTAAAATATATTATAACTTAAAAAAAAAAGTATATTTCAAACTTTAAAAAATGCTCGTTTAGATTTTTCAATTTTATAGACGAGTAATTTTTTAAAAAGAATAAAAATTGAAACTCGAGGTATAATTTGAAATTAAATTTTAAGATAACTTATTTTTTGTTTAAAAATTTTTATAAACTTTATTACTTTTTGATATTTATATACAATTTTTGGAAATCTGGACGAGTACTTTTTTTTATTTTTCCGTTCACCGCTATTTTTAAACGATACCGACTATTTTTAAATAAAATATCTTGTAATTTAAAAAATAAATAAAATTTTGGAATCTTGAAAAAATATTAGGGTAGATTTTTTAATTTTGTAAACGTGTATTTTTTTGTGAAAGATCAAAATATCCAAATTCTTATTTTTAATAAAAATTCATAAATTTATAATTAGTTAAAAGCAAATTCTTTTTTAAAATTAAAAGTCGGAAGCTCTCGTATTTATGACTATGAGTGGGGGCCAGAGCCCATTTTTTGATGTCTGATAGTTTTGCTAAAAAAGAAAAAAAAATCTCGAAATTTACAATAAATTTGAGTTTAAGTTCCAAAAAAATTTAAAAACAAATCAGCTTTCAATGATTTATAAATTTATGATTATTTTTTTTTAAATAACTATTCGAGTATTTTTGAAGTTTCCAAAAAAATACACTTTTAAAAAATTAAAAAATCTACACAAGCATTGTTTAAAAATTCGAAATTTTTATATTTTCAAAACTTATAAATTTTTTTTTTTTTAAATGGCGGGTGTCGGCCAACTTCAGGGTCATATTCAACTAACCTAATTTATAATTTATGAAAACATTGTAAACACGTGTTCTTACTTTTGGAATAAAATATTAACAATATAAAATATTTTGTACGACGTATATAAAAAAGTGGAAAAAAAAGTCGAACTCTATGTAAGTATAAAATATTTTTATGATTTTTATTATTATTCGTTGTAAAAAATTACTGCTTTTATTTAAAAAAACTCGGGTAAATAATAGACACATAAATTTATTTTGTTATATTTTATTTAATCTGAGTTAAATAACTATCTTTCTAATTTATTAACATTTATTATAAATTTATAAAGAAAAAAAAATATTAGTCATAAAATATATCAAATATTTATCAATAAAGAAAACTTTAAATTCACTCTAGCTAATTAATTGAAGTTTGTTATCGTCAATTTTCTTACTCGGAGTGATTAGAAATGCGTAGTTTTGAAAGCTATTTTCAAACAAATTATGCAATTGAACCGCAAAAAATATTTTGTTGTAAATGACGAGGATATGAAAAATGAATTTTATTGCATTCTTACAATATTTTATAAGATGAAAAATAAATTTATAAAAACGCGATAGCTTTCTTAGAATGTTCTTTCGTTTAGTTTAATACGATATTACATTATTTAACTATTTTTTAGATACCTTATAATGCCTAAACGAAGCAAACCAGGTCTGTCTCGAACTACTATATTAAAACGGAATCAAAAGAAATTAAAAACTTTTGTATATTCTTCTGAAAGTATTCGTCCCATTCCGCCAAACTTTTTCGAAGAAATGGTAATTATATATGCACTACAAATATTTTTTTCGATTATGTCCAATTTTGTTAAAAAAATTTATGACCTCTTAAGTTAATTTAACAATACATTTTTTTAGCCTTCGACGTCAGGCATTGAAATTCATCAGAACAGTAATACATCGGATACAGAAGAAGACAACATCACTGACTGTTCTATGGAATTCGATAGTGATAACGATACGAGTCATAGGATAAATGACATCCATTTTGTGGAAAACGTGCCTGAAGAAGTAAATGAAAACGTTTATGACATTGAAGTGGAAGAAGAAATGGTCCTGGTCGAAAATAAAATTGATAATGATGGTGGTAATGAAGATTATCATGATTGTGATGATGATGATGATTATGATTATGACAACGATAACGCCGACGTTGAAAATCATGATAGTGCCGAAGATTATATTGATTGTGATGATGATGATGATGATGATGATGATGATGAAGATGATGATGATGATGATGATGATGATGATGATGATGATGATGATGATGATGATGATGATAATGATGATAATGATGATAATGATAGTCCATGTTTCGCTATCAATAAAGTCAATTCGTTGAAAATACCATTATTATCCCAAAAAACAATATCTATGAACGATCATTTTTTATCTATTGTCGCGACAGCTATTAAGCACCATATGTCATATGAAGCTATGTTAGATATTTTTCGTTGGATAAAAGCGTCACATGAAGCATGTCACTTACCAACTACAAAAGCTGCACTATGGGATATTTTATGCAGGAATAAATCAATGATAACGCATCATCATTATTGTAAGAAATGTGGTGTTTATTTGGGGACAAAAAATAAGAAGAAGATATTAAGAATAACGTGCTCTTGTCAGGCATGTGGCCCTAAAACATCAGAAAAATATCTTGGAAATTTTTTAAGCATTAGTTTAATTGCTCAGATTAAACAATTGTTTAAAATACCTAATATTGCACAGTCTCTGATGTATCGATTTCAAAGAGAGAAAAAAAATAATGCAGCCTTTGAAGATATGTACGATGGTCTACAATATCAACGTCTTAGTTCACCGGGTAATTTTTTAGAAGAATGGTTTAATTTTTCTATAACTATCAATACCGATGGCTGTCAAATTTCTAAATCTTCAAAAGCAAGTGCATGGCCAGTATATGCTGAAATAAATGAATTACCACCTCACATGCGCAAAAAATATGTTCTGTTAGCAGCTGTTTATATTGGTGATGAACATCCCAAAATGAATAATTTACTTCGACCGTTTTCATTACAGATGAAAAAATTATATACCGAAGGTATTACTTGGAATCCAACCGAGACAACTACAGTAACCTCACGATTTGTAGTGGTAGCCAGTACTTTGGATGCTCCAGCCCGTGCAGCGGTGCTTCGGATGAAACAATTCAACGGATATTTTAGTTGCGTACATTGTTATGTAAAAGGGAAGCGTTTGAGCAGAAGATTAGTGTATCCATTCAAACAATCATACCAAAGACTGCGAACCGCTAAGGAGTTGAAAGCAGACATGAAGTATGTTACTAATACTGGCCAAATACGACATGGAGTAAAAGGATATTCGTCGTTAACTGCCTTACCGTTATTTAATATAATCAAAGGGAATATTGTTGAAACAATGCATTGTATTTTCTTAGGTGTGGCAAAACTCCATACTACTATTTTGTTAAAAACAACTGGTGCACCTTATTATATTGGAAAACGAGAAACCTTGGAAAATATTAATAAGACTCTATTGTCCATTAGGCCGCCATCTCGTCGATCTAGAAAACCACGAAAAATCCAATTGTATGCCCAATGGAAAGCGTCAGAGTGGCGTAACTGGTTAGACTACGCTCCAGTTTGCTTAAAGCCTGTTTTAAAAGAAAAATATGTAAATCATTTAAGTCAACTTTCTGAGGCTGTCCACTACTTGAATAGTGATTCCTTAACTTCAGCTCAACTACATAAAGCAGACATTTTGTTGAGAGAATATGCTAAATTTTTTGAAAAATATTTCGGCATTGTAAAAATGACATCAAATGTCCATGCATTATCACATGTAGTAGAGTGTGTCCGAAATTGGGGTCCTATGTGGGTGCATAATGCATTTATTTTCGAATCCTGGAATAAAAAAATTATTGACTTTCTGACGAGTCCTGTTGGTCAACAAGATCAAATTGCGACACGCTTTTTAATGCAAAGATTTCTAAATTACACTGCATTTGATTCATCAATTTCCAATGAGACTCGAAATTTTATTATCAAAAAATTGAAAGTTATAGATGAAACCAGCACAATAGAGTTCCGCAATAAATTTGTTGTGAAAAGACAATCAAAAACACGATCATTATCAAGAGAGGAATGTAAAGTTTTATGTGAAGCTGGATATAGTCCAGAGCGGCTTATATTATACGAAGATATGTATTTGAATGGAATAAAATTTTCATCACTGAATGAAAACAAATTAACAAAATTTTCTGACTCCTTCATACACAATGATATCGATTGTACATTTAGCACTATTAATGCTATTGTACAATTTTATAGCAATAACAAACTTATAACTGGTATCATTGTTCACAACTTTGAATGTGTTAATTATGGATTCAACACTGGTCACATCTACGTAATTAAGTCGTTGAAAAGCTTAAGCTTTATAGAAGAAACGCGAATGATAAGACCTGCTATCAAAATGACTACTGAAGAAGTAACTTACGCTGTAAAACTTGCAAATTCATGGGAGACTGATTAGAAAAAAAAATTAAAAATGCAATGTATATGATTATTTTTATTGTATAATATTAATTTAAAAATATAATGCATTTTGCACGTACTATTTTTTATTTTAAACTGTTTCATTCATTAATAATGATTTACATCTGCTGTTGTCAACAATTAATAAATTTTCTAATACTGTATTTCTGTTTATCTTATCTAAATTAATTAATATTCGAAGTTCTTACCCTATAATGATTAAAAATTTTATAATTTAAGTTCATTTTACATTTTTTCACGACACGAATAATTTTAGTATGCTTAGAGTCTATCACTGCCTATTAGAGAAATTAAAAAAATGAAAAATCTGACCGACGACTAATCGAAAATTCACTAACGAAAAGTTTCTCACTTACCGACACTATACGCTCAATTGACGAGTGTTTAACTCACTCAATACTGTAAATGAACCGCCAAGATTTCGGTTTTTGACGATCCCTATACTTACCAATGACCATAGAAAGACGGTCCACTACCCGTCGATTTACGGGCGCTAGACAGCTGAAATACAGTGCACATACAAAACATCAACTGTACAGTTACTGTCGAGAATTTTCACAGCGGCACTTGTCTTTCACCATCATATGACGCTTCTTTTACGGTCGATATACGGTCATTTGTCGGTACCGTACATTTACAGTCTTTCGACCGTCGTTTTACGATCATTTAACAGTGATCACGAATCCGCCAGGGTGTATTTAACTATATATATTCAACGCATCCAGTTGTTTATGCGAAAACGATGATAGCAACCCACAATCGTGGATTTTCAACGCCTTTGGAAAAAATGTTCAATTTCTACGGCTGGTTGACCATTATCGCAACAGCAACCATGCTGCTGATGGTATTTATTGTTGTTTATTCTTCAAACAGTCAAAAAACCAGCAGATTTTCATTTGCGGGCTTCGAGTGCTTGAGACTTCTGATAAACAATTCGATTTACACCCGAATGGACACGGAAAGAATGCGAATATTTTTTTTTGTTGTATTTTTATATTTTTTGATAATACAGGCGACATTTTCTGGCCATCTGGCGGGATTTTTGACAAAACCCGAGCACAGAAAAAATGTCGAGACTCTAGAAGATCTCAGAGATCCGCAATACCTGACAATTTACGCGATTCCTAGTACTCATGAATGGATTAAAAGTTATTCACTACTAAACAAAACAGTGTTTATTTCAAACAAATGTATTGAATATATCAAATTCAATCAATCGACAGCTTGTATCAATCATAAAAGTTATTTTGCATCATTTAAGACTCATTACGATGTACACTACTCGAAGAAATACTTAGTTACTAAATATAGTACGTTACTCATGCGTAAAAATTGGGAGTTGAGGTATCGCATTAATAAAATTGCGATGGCCTTGACAGAATTTGGTATTTATGATAAAATAGTTGAAGGTTATACAAGAAAATTTGATGAAAAATTTGTGTCAATAAGTGATGAATTTTCGGATGATTACTACCGGCCTGTTAATTTCGAGGATATTATATTTGGATTTGTCTTGCTTGCTATTGGTCTTTTGTTATCTTTTACCTGTTTCGTCGCTGAAATTGTCATTAGAATGATCAAAATTTCTAACAAAGAAGAACGAAGACGTACGAGAGTATTTACGCAATCAGGAATATCTTTAAAGCGTATGGAGACTTTGAGTTTTCGAAGACTATTCGTGAGCTTGTTTGGAAATTCAAGTAGAAATTTGTAAATTGTAATCAGAAATAATGCACACCTTAGGCGCAAAAGCCACTGAGGTGCGCACTTTTGGATTTTCCAACATTTTCACTCTTTATGACAGCTCTTAACCTTAACCTAGATCTAAATAAAACATATATTTGTATGGGTAAATATTTAAGTTTATTCAATGATTGATATCTCACATAACATCAAGTTATGATGCACTGCATATTGAGGATAAAGCTTTTCTTAATTTGTTGTAATGTAAAAGTGTCAGTTGTTTTCGGGGCTTGTTCGAAATTGGATCAAGACTTGGTGTCTGAATTATTGTTAAAATGAATAAATTTGTAATAATTACTTATGGTTTTTTTCTACAAATTTATTTGGCAAAAGGAAATTACATGACTGATAGTGGACTCAATTCTTTTACCGAAATTATGGTAAATATTGAAAAAATTTTATGAATTCAAATGGCTCGTAAGCTATCGAATTTAGGTGAAAAATTAATCGGATTGATTTTATAGAGAATTTAATTTCCTACAAAAAGATGTTCATTTAATTTTTGTATCTATTATAGAATAGCTAAATTTATTAGTTAAGAATAATAGTATTTCAAATAATTTTTTAATTCAATAGAAAGATATTATAGAAAGCTGTGATGGAAAATTTGGAATAATAGCAATCTATGGAAATTGTGATGACGAAATGATACGTACATTTAGTGAAATAAATACGAACAATATTATACTGATAAATGAAAAAATTTGACAAATGATTTTACTGTCTATAAAAAAATAGACTTATTTATATTCATTATTGAAAAAGTTGATCTCAATGTAAAAATCATACAAAGTAGATCTAACCCATCGATTGAAATCAATACCTTTTTCATATTGAAAAAAAATGATGCACTTTTTGTTGATGTCGTCGATCTATTCGACACTATAAGAGTAACATTTGAAACTATACAAGTATACTACTGCTGGAAATCAGTAATAAATAATGAAATCATAGTGAATATTTTAACACACAATCCCTATAAAAATTATGCACCATCAAAATGGCTGTATACAAAAACAGTTGAATTTCCAGATAATCGTACGGGTTGGACCTTTTTTTATACTAATTCTTCAACTATTATTTCAAACAATGTGATCAGTGAGTATTAATTTCAAAATTATATCATGAGTAGTGTTCTTTTCAACTTAATGGTACATCAAAGGTATACATTTCGAGTATTTGTTAGAATATATTAAATGGCTTATTTTTTACACAGGTACAGATTTATGCAATGATGTTATATTTGACCGCACAAAAAATATAAGCGGCTATAAAATAAAAGCAAGAGTAGTCGCAAATATTGATGTTAGGATCTTTAAGGTCAATCAACTACTGGTTAAAGATTATTGGAACCTTTATGGCTCATGGCAATGCAACATCGCTAAATCAATACGAGAATATTTAAATTTATCAATTAATGTCACTTTTGGTTTTCCATTGAAAACAAAAAGCTATACATCAAATAAATTAGTTGAGCTGATGTTAAGGCAATTAATAGACTTAGATCTCGCGCAAACTAGTTGGGATGATACTCCATATTATGATTTATTTAATTATATTGATGTGTCATATCCGGTTGAATATTATGAAACTACAATAATTACTCACAATCGCGGGTTAATGACGCCTTTGGAAAAAATATTCAATTTCTACGGCTAGTTGACTGTTATTGCAACGATAATTATTCTAATGATGGTATTTATTGTTGTTTATTCTTCAAACAGTCAAAAAACCAGCAGATTTTCATTTGCGAGCTTCGAGTGCTTGAGACTTCTGATAAACAATTCGATTTACACCCGAATGAACACGGCAAAGATGCGAATATTTTTTTTTGTTGTATTTTTATACTTTTTGATAATACAGGCGACATTTTCTGGTCATCTGGCGGCATTTTTGACAAAAACTGAGTACAGAAAAAATGTCGAGACTCTAGAAGACTTAAAAGATCCGCGCTTTCTTAAAATTTACGCAAATGTAGGATCTTTTCGTTATGTTAAAGATCCTTTGTTATTAAACAAAACAATATTTATTCAAAATCAATGCATAAAAAATATAAAACATAATGAATCTATAGCTTGTATTGATGAAATTGAATATTTGAAATCAGTTATAGCTCAATATAATTTACATTATTCACAAATAAGTTTATTTTCGAAGTATGTTTCATTGGCAATGAGAAAAAATTGGCCGCTCAAAAATCGAATAAATAAAGTTGTTACGTCGTTAATACAATCTGGGATTGCAGACAAATGGATAAAACATGATAGTCGGAAAGCTGATTACCAACTGAGAGTTATGGAGTATAAACTAACGCATAGTTATTATCGGCCAATAAAATTTGAGGATGTGAAATTTGTATTTACTTTATTAAAAGCCGGTTTGTTCTGTTCTATCGTTTGTTTTATTTTAGAATATTTTATTTAAATTTATGATCGAGACAATATTCAATTATCCTGTGCAAAGTTCGCACTTTTACAATATTGTAAATTTTGATTATTTTTCTAAACCAAAAAAAATCAAATTTACCCGAAATTTTTACTCAAATTCAAATTTAATAATTGGAAGATAATTTGAAGGGAATTATTTTTAAAAAAACCGATGACGTATGGGGTAAAATAACAAAGTCTTTGATCATTATAACAAGTTGATCCTCAAGTAGATTCAGTAGATAGCGACAAGGTTGTTAATAATTCTTTTTATTAAACCCGTGGACATAAAGGTTGGACTGAGGCAACAACACTCGGTGGTCTTTGGATAATGTCGTGACGATTAAACATTTATAGACTCTAAAGTCTGACTAATGTCTTCATGAACCTACACAGTAACGAGTCTGCACCGGGTTTCTGAATATTAAGTCTCGGTCTCATTAGTAGAACGTACGTATTTTTATCTACTTAAATATTAAATAATGTCTCTGATTTAACTGCTTACGAGTTAATTAAAATTATTTGGTTTTAATAAATTTCTTTTCATTTTTTTAAGCTAGTAAAAGAAAAAATGAGTATGTACATACAATTAGGATGATGGCATAATAGGAAAGAGAGATAAATAATGTTACTCGCTGGGGAATCGATGCTATTGATCCAGGAATAAAAGAACTACCAGGTGGTCTTTGATCTTTATAAATTGATATTGAAGATAGTAAACATTTGCCAAAATCCTTTTATCGGACGTTTTATTTTTACTTTCCTTTGTCTTTTTTTCGAAATTTTATTAATCAAAGGGTAGGGTTTATTGATTCGATTCGGGGCGAGATGGGTCAGATAGAGTTTTTAGCCATTTATTGTCAAAAGGAAATCATTTTATGTATGGTATATAAATTATCTTTGTTATTGGCCATTTCATACGGAATTTTATCAACTTCAAGGTCTATAAGTTATTTTGTATGAAAAAAACTTATTTGATACCAAAAATCGGGTTCAAATGCAAATAAACCTAAAATTTCCTAAATTTCGATGAGAATTTGATAAGAAATCGAGTAAAACAAACGATAGAATAATCAGATTTTCCTTAAAAAAAAAAAAATCCAACTCGAAGCGAATTGACCTGAGCAAAAAACTAAAAGTATTTATTTATAATGAACCCTCGAGGGGATGAATAGGAAGTGTAGGAATGTAATTCATTGGCGAGTATCTCAGCAGTAGATCAGACAGGTTAAAGTAACGCCCACGCATACCCTTTTGTCTTTTATACAGTGGGTAAGGAGTTTTACGAATAACAAACCCACCGTCGAGAGACAGCCCGTAATATATGTGCGATAGAACGAGAAAGTAAAAGTTTAAAATAAAAGTAAAAATAATAAAATTACAAGGGTACCGTGCATACTATGGTAGCCTCGGGAGTTTCGTTTCGTTTAAACTCACTACTTAACTCACCAAAGAATACTTTCCAAGGGATCTTACAATTACCCATTGTCCGATACGGTAATTTATGTGGAGACCAGACGATCCACAATAATATCAAAGATACCAGCCAACTAAACCAAATCAACAAGTTAAATAATCTACACAACTCGGTCTCTACGCCGATTATGGAGATTGTTTCACTTGTGTACCGATTGTCTGGAGCCCTGACAGCTTTCCCTGTCGTAGAATTGAGCAGAGGGTAAGACGGCCTGCTCTCATGATGAATTAAACTTTTTGATTTTACGAAATAGTTGGGCGCCAGTGATATTAAATTACGGCTCATCCAGAGTTTCATATTCTCGTGAGTATATATCTATATGTATGTATATACGTCGGTAAAGCGAGGCTCGATAAAGCCATATGCAACGTTTACATCAAACTCACAACTCACTAAGTAAGAATCGTTTAATTAATTAGTACGAAGACTGATTACGGCGCCCACGTAACTTGGATCCTCGTATCTGACGATGTCTTGCGATGGAAATTCCTAACCCATCGTCTTGACTACTCCATATACAGCCGCTATCTACATCTACATTGGAATATATTTGAAAACCGAGATGCGAGATCCAACGATGTGAGACGTGAGAAGCGAGACGGGAAACTACCGCTCGGCTTTAAGTCTATAGTTGTAATGCTCATAGGGTGGAAAGTGCACTTGAAAGCTTTAGTTACAAGTTTCTTAACCTATAAATACCTCTATTTTCTCAACCGTACACATTCATTTTAAATTTAATATCATTACTAGGGTCTCAAGATAACTAGGGAGTTTTTTATACTAGAATGTTAATTTTAGGCACTTGGTAATAATTTTTCGTGATAAGTACTAAAAGCCATAGAAAGCCTTGCAAAGAAAATGCCCATCGACTTTATATCGACACGGTTCTGTGAAGAATCTAAGATTAAAAGAATTTTTTTCCTTCAGTAAAAAGGAGGTGGAATGCATGGGAAGTTCTTTTTCTGAACATCTGATCAGCTAAAGACAACAAATATAGATAATTGACCCAAAATAAATTTATGAAAAGCGATAAGCGTAAAACATAAATTCTAATAATTATCAATGACCGCATGGCACATTTAATTAATATATCAATATATATTAATAAATACATTTTTATAATTGAATTAAATTTAAAAGCTATTATGAAATAAAACCAACTTCCTGAGATACTTTCTCAAAGTTTACTTTTAAATAATTATTATTTCACAGCAGTTGGTTCCAAGACGAATATGAGACACGAAAACCGTAAAGTTTAAAATTTAAAAACTATTTAATTACATGAATTCAGATTATATATTTATAGTTAATTAAGTCCATCATCTTACGGTCATCAAACACGGCGACGGCTAAGTGAAAGTTTTATTTTTATTTAATATTCTATGATGATTGGCACTTCTCTATTAAATACACAGACCACCTAGAATAAATCTAAATATATATATATTATATGTAGAAAGAAGATTTTTTATAAGAAATCGCTGAAAGCCGATTTATCAATTTTTGATTTTTTGAATAAAAAGAATTTGGCAAAAACATTGATTAAAAAAATGTCGAAAGAAATTTTAATGAAATTATAAAAATGAACGAGTGATTCATACGAGGCACAATATAATAAAATCGGAAGAGATCATAAGCCATAAAAATAGAGGTTATGGTCCAAGATAACACTAATGCTTCTTAAAAATCTTTCTACATCCTTAATAAAAAAAATATTAAAAATGATTGATAGCGCGGCGAAGTGAATAAATAAAAAAATGTATGACGGCATCGCGGGGTAATAAATGATATGAAAGAAATTAAAAAACAATTAAATAAGAATTGAGATATTTTTTTATTGTTAGTCAGAGAATTGCTAAATCTGTGGATTGTAGGAATGTCTTATATATATGTATATTAAATTATGAGTTCGAGGAATCGTGGGATGTTAACGTTGAGATGGAGAATAAATTACCGATCGAGATATATGAGGGTATTGGATAGAATGGTTGCCTATTTTCGACTACCTGCGGTCGGCTTGTGACCTAAAATCATTAATATTCGATTAAGAAATTTTAATATCGAGGATTGTTGCTATATTAGTCATCTGGGGCAATCTGGACCGAGGAATATTATTTTTAGAGTAATGACAGAAATTAAGTTGTCAATTATTTTATGCTACGAATTGATCTTCGTTAATATATAACATACTGTATAAATAATTCGATTTCTTATCAAACTAGCCCGTGTTCATTTTCCTTAATTAGGTTACTTTGCCTAAAATTTTATTTTGAAAACGATAAAAAGCGACTATACGTGAAAATTTATAACCTTTTTTTGACGGAAATATAATTTACTACAAAGAAAGATCCTGGTAAATTTTCCGTAACTTTTCTTCATATGTAAATAGATAGTTGTAATTTTTTTTGTAAATACACAATTTGCCCTAAATAAATAAAATATTTATACGTTTGAATTAATTTAGACTCATTGAGCTCATAAATAATTCATAATTTTTGATAACTAAATAATAGAACATTAAAAATAGTCTTATCACAAAAATGTCATTTAGAAGGCCATAAGTTGACAAGTGAATTGTCAGCAGAAATAACCCCGGATTCACCATTTCACTATTCATATATATATAAATATATATATATAAATGCAAGTGGCATCCTCGACATTCCCACGTAGGATTTCAACGTCTGTAGAAGGAGTCGACAGCAAAATAAAGAAAAAGTAAAAAGAAGGAATGAAAGAAAGAAAAGATAGTGAAGCTAGAAACTGGAAACTGGAAGCTGGTGGAAATTCTCGTGGATCAGCTCAATGAATTATTCACGAATAGGTCACAGAGTCAGAGGACCGAATTTTAGTCAAATCATTACATTTTATCTCTCTGTTATTATTATCATTTATTTTAATTTAAAGCTCAAACTTTGTCATGATTTACTCAATTTATTAGTTTTTTGATAAATGAATTAATTTCCTGCTAATTACAAATTCACGACTCATTAATTTATTTATTTGTATTATGCTTCGACCTTAATTAATATAAATAATACTATTAATTTTCTATTAATGAGTTTGATTGAGTTGTTAATAAAAGGATTAAATTTTATAATTAATGTAAGGCCAACTCAAATTATCTGATATTCGATTAAAGTTTATTTTTAATTTTAAATCCGCTAAAATGATCAATTGTAGGAAAAGTTATAAAAATTATAGAAATAAAATTTATAGAAATCTTTTGTGTAGGAAATTTAATTTCAAACAAAAAAGGTTTCTATTAATTTTTCGATAAGCTGAGATTTAAATCAGAATATTAATTTTTCAAGATTGCTTCTAATTAAAAAATAAAAATTTATAATTTTCATATTTTCGATGCTGGATTTAAAATTTTGGAAAAAGATTCAAAATTAAGAAAAATTTGTGGAGACCTTTCCTATAGGAAATTCGATTTTCTAGAAAAAAAGTCTCCATGAATTTTTCAAAATTATCAATATTTACTCTATGAACACGAAAATAAAATTTTCTTTGTAAATGAAAATGTCAATTAAACAAGCAGGTGCTCTATTTGAATTTTTAAAATTACAAAACCTTGATGCCAAAAGTGGCGATCACAAACCGGCTTGTTATTAATAAAAAATGATAAATATTGTTCCATAAAAGGATAAACCCGCATAGTTGGTCACTACCAGCGGATGCAGTATCTCCTTAAGAAACTTATAATTTAAAATTATAATTATTTACAATCCGGTTGTGAGTTACAAGTTTAAAGTCCTTCAATCGACACATGTGATAATTGTCGTTTAGTGGCAGTACCCGAGCTATTCCCAAGTACTACAACTACAAGTACAAGTACAAGTACATCAACATTAACATCAAGATCGTGGATCGTGGATCGTGAATCGTGGATTGTATCGGAGTTCATACACCTGTTCTCCCGCATTTATACAAACCGCCGCATCGCGTCACGCGCTACATTTTTTAATTCCATCTGTAACTTCATTCCATTACTCCTTTAGGAAATAACCTCAATGTACGGCAATTAATCCTTTTGTTTAAAATAAAACTAACACTTACATTAAATACTAACTCAAGGTCTTTTTTTATTCCGATTCAAATCTTAGATCGTGAGAAAAATTTTTTTATACAAAAATTCATGTTTAAGCCTTACATATCAATTCTATGTAAAAATATAAAGAATCCTTATTGGTAGAAAATAAATTCCCTAGAAAAAATAATTCTATGCATTTTTTTTCAATTTCTGTAAATTTCACCGAAAAAGCGACGGTAAAAATGTAATAAATAATTTCCGTGTCTACTAGATCCGAGTTGGATTGATGTAAAAAAAAAAATGTGAAATGTATTTTTTATCGTTTGTAAAACAGCTCTTATCATGAGACTGACTTGTAGTAACTCAATTAGAAAATCACAAAGCCGTTGAGCGTTAAAACCCCACGAGGTTGTTAAACATGAGGGTTGGGCTACATGGACGTGGATGAGAGTAAACAGTTGATAGTAAGAGAGGTCCAGGAGTCAAAGGGACACCAAGTGAGACAGAGATAACGAGAGAGATACCAGAACAGGGAATAATTCGGTTAGCAGCAAGTCTAGTTGGTATACCCCCAGGTCGATATATCGCATCCATTAACGGTATGCACGATCAAACCTAATTATAATAGATCCTCATGACCCCTCGGTGATATGCCCACCCATTGTCCGACCCTCGATCAACATTTACTCGCGATTTTTTATAAATTTAACTAGAAAATTATAATAAATTTTCTATCCGATCCATTTTGCCCCGTAAAATTTTAACTACCGCGCCATCTATAATCATTTTCTCTGGGGACTTAGTCTGGGGACCCACAAAAATAACCCATAAGATTATTTAGCAATTTTCTAAAAACTGCGTTGTCTACATACCAAAAAAAGCGCGAATTTCAAAAATTCAAAATAAAAATACCTGTAATTTGGGTTTGAATCACCAGATAATTAAACAAAAGTATTAAATGAGAACTTGAAACACTGACTTTTAAATGGCAACACCCACTTATAATTAAAAAATTTTTTCATCTAGTTATGGACAAAAATCTTTGGAAAAAATTTCCAGGCGAAATTGAGCTCCGGGGCTGAACTTGTAGCTAAAGCTTTGAATTAAGCTTTTGATAGATTCGTTACGACAATGAGGTAATGAGTTATAATTATTTATAGGGAAGGGACGGCTCCATCCGGCCTATAGTCTGAGTGGAAGCGAGGGGGAGGAAAATTCAATAGGACCCCGAGTGACCCGACTGGCAACCTCGCAGTCGATTTACTCTCAAAGTCAGCCTGGTCAGTCCCACAATCACTACAACACAGCTCACAAACGTGGCGGCGCTAGTGGGTTCCAGCAGCCGCAGTTGTATCACGTGACAAGTAGCGTCGCTGGATTGAGCGATACTCCGACCTCGGGAAACGCAAGCGACGAAACTCTTACTGACTGCGAGCTGACCCATCTTGCACGCGAGTGGAACGGTAAGTTAATAATAATAATAATAATAATAATAATAATAATATTTTCAGGTTAGGTTAAATCATTGTGTGACATGATAAACGAGACAGCCGATAGTGTCACGCACGCGGTGATTTCAGACGTCAGAGGGTTCACGTTGTCACCATGACGTATTACTTGAGGCTAGAACAGCGTACTCAGCATCTGTCGCCTTCTCAAACCCTGTAATATGCTTACAGTTTCCCACCTGCTCAAAAAAAATCTTGAATTGATGATTTGCTCCAACTAGTCAATGTCTAAATCATTTTCCAAACGAAAGATGTTCTAACCTAGAAATTTTTTTAAACTTCAAATCTAATTATCTAATGAACTAAATCAACTAGAGACTTTCGGTTTGGCTCAAAATTTTCTTTATACGTCCCTCTAAACTCCAGAAAAATTTGCAGCGTTACTTTTGTAATTAACTAGTTTTTCGAGTGCGTCAAAGATCAATTTTTAGAAAAATTTACCGAAATTTGTAGTGTTTCGTTCGCCATTTTGTTTTGAATTACGATAGAGCGAAAAATCAAAATTCTTATGATGCCTCAGAGTTTCAGGAGTGGTTTACAAAAAACATCTGAAATTATTTCCATAAATTCTGGAGATAATTAAAGATATAGATGGCAAAGAGTAAGAACTTCACCAAACAGGAACGTAACGATTTGGCTGAAATAATTAATGAACAAAAAATCTATGAGGGATGATATGGCTTTCGGTGAGCAAGTAGGGTAGAATAAAGCCGGTTATTAATAACCGGACTTTGAAAATTATGAAACTGATAAATAATTCATAAATGAGCTGATTCTGGTAATGAATCGGGAGATAATACAAAAGTAAAATGATTTTGATAAATATATTTTGTTAGCGTAATCAAACAGAGATATTGGTCTGGCAGCTAGCGTCGAAAGGAAAATATCCGGCACTTTGTCTTTGACTGGGATACTTCCGGATGAATAAATTCACCCAAGAAATAAACCGCTTCCGATACGAATAGAGTTTCAGTTTAGTAACAAATGGCAACTGAATAACTTAACTTACCAGAAGTACAACAACAACAAGTATAAATGAATACAAGTACAAAAGAAATTGAATCACAAATGAGTAAGTCATCATCGATCATCACAAGACACCATTAACTCGACGTATTCACGTCTGGGATTTCGGATCTCTCGGATCTCAGAGGATAGAGAAGGAATTCTCGCTTAAAGTTAACTTTGCTGACTACAAACTAACAACACAATAAACTAGTCATTCAATAGACTTGAATTGGAGAACTATATATATATATAGAAACTACACAAAAGCTATTCGTTAATATTTCATTAGCTCGTATTCAGTTAAAGTCTTTGATCGGGTCATCTGTCATCAGTCATCGCAACTTGCGACTGAATATTTTAAAACCGAAAATTAAAAGTTTAGCGTAAGTTGGATTTGGCGCCCAATTTGGGTAGAATAATCGCAACGGGAGCTATTTCAAAGTTTAATGAAACTCTAGGCATCTCTCAATAAAGTCTTGGTTACAATATAGGATGATGCTGAGCAGAGCGGTTGCAATCAAGCCCCTGAGCTCTATACGACCGAGAGTTGGG
Source organism: Microplitis manilae (assembly GCA_030273425.1). Taxonomy (NCBI): domain Eukaryota; kingdom Metazoa; phylum Arthropoda; class Insecta; order Hymenoptera; family Braconidae; genus Microplitis; species Microplitis manilae. The sequence continues at coordinate 159,595 of CP092727.1, forward strand.
GCTGGCGCCAGAGGGTGAGGGTTAGAGGGTGAGGTATGGAATGATGAGTCTCTTTATAAGATGTGTGTATCTGTTATCCGTAGCTATTATTACAGTTATCAACAATCATGTTGACATGCTGTCATGTGTGTATGCCACTCAGATGTATAGATTAAACAGCAAATGTGGGGTTAGGAGGATTAGTGACGTGATATTGTCATTCTTGGGTTAGCATCCTAAAAGGTATTTGCTATATGAGGATATTTACTTATCTTAGATACACGCTCATATATTGTTCTCATATTTATTCACATTTACTAAGAATAAACTACTGTAATTGGCCTAGGGATTTTATTTTATGAAATTTCATTTCAAGACCGTTTTTGTACGGAATTTCAATTTCTACAGTAAAGGTCCTTATAAATTGATTTTAATCTCTGTAACTTCTCCAAAAATTTAAAATTTTAAGAACGAGTAGCAAATAATCAATCGTAAAAATAAGTCAGAGCTAAATATTCAGATAATAATTTATCTCATGCATTAACAATCTACTCCCTTATTCCCTTATATCCTCACTTCCTTACTGTAGCTCTCATTCTGGAAACGTGTCCCCGAGGAAATCGATTTCCAGACTATATATATACATCCTCAGGAGTTCGACTGGGACTTAAAAGCCACTTCAAGAGCTCTTACACTAACTCTTTACTTAGATTCAATCTCAAGCTGTCATATTCACCTCCGGTTATCCAAAATCCCATCATCAAACCAAAAATAATCTCGTCGAATCAAAATTAAATTAACTGTCAATTAATTTATGAAATAAGTTGATTTAATTTAAAATAGATATTTATATAATTTGAATTTATCAGACCACACCGGCTAATTTATTCCTTAGTAATCGATATTGTAGTACTTGTTCTTGTTCTTGGTTGTACTTGTGTTTTATGTGTCATGCGAGTTCACGAGAATTAAATACCCCGTTTCTGGTTGTACGATTTAAATGTTACCATTCCATGCAAATTACTACATATCTGCATGTTCAACAGTAATTATATTAAGACTTTGTATCATAATTTTTACCAAATAGTGTAATTAATCATAATTATTGCCATTTAAATCTTAATAATTTTAAAAACTTGAAAATTCCATCGTTCGTTAATGTGCCTCTATTTCGTACCACTTTCATAAAATAAATTTTTTCGCGGCAATATTTTTTTCAAAAAATTATTAAGTTCAAAAATAGAGTCTAGTTTTTCTTTTACTAAACGATAATTTCTAAAATTAGTTAACCTCTAAATTTATATAAATTTCAAAATGAGATATTTCAGGCTTAAAACCAAAATTTTTTTCATTCCAATCCGTTACTTCAAATCCAAGTTACAGCCGTTTTTAAAATAAAACTGCGATCCAAGGTCGGGACTTCGAATCCCGTGGGTAACTTTTAGAGAAAAAAATTTTTTTTTCTTCAATTTTGAATCTCTGGCTTCAAAAATGACCTCAAATACTTCCTATAATTTATTATTAGCAAAAAAAAAAAAAAATTTGATTACCAGCCCACCCACGAAGTTTTAATTTATCAGCGAATCGATACCGATACATCTAGATATCGTGTGTCCGCGATTACCATACAAGTTGTACATAAACTTATTTACTTATTCCGTAGTGAATTGTCGGTAATATAAATTTAATCGAGTAGTTTTATCTCAGCGAAACAAGTTAAATAATGTCCAACATACTCTTGCACTTATAAATTTTTATAATATATATTTTAACATAATTTTTTAATTCAAATGATTTTTAATCACTCAGTTATTTCTTAACCGTAAAAATAAATAGTTATTAATGTTTTGTGTGAAATTAGAAATGTAAATAAATATTAAACGAAACGGGGAACAAATAAATATAATTATGTGTGCTGACTAGCTCGCCGTGGGGTTTCCTAAGTTATTCAAACAAAGAACCTGTTTGGCTCCAAAGACCGATATCTGACTCTTTGTGAACTGCCTCTTACTTATTTCATTTTATTTATGACTTTGTCGTCTATAATTTTTTAATTTTAAATTTCTCTCCGTAAAATCCAATTTTTTTTTTTTTTTTTTTTTTTTTTTTTTTGCTAATTTTTAATTTGATTTCAACTTCGCCAAAGATCAGAGGCGTCTATATGACTTCTTGTTATCGTAATTCAATATAAATAATTTATTTGCAAATTTTGAATCAGCTTTTTTTCTCTGCAATCAATTTTGGACATTAATGATTTTTTGACTAAAATTCGAATCTCTCTCTTGGGTTAGAATATACGTAAGAAAATGTAAATTCAAAAAACTTATATTAAATTTTAAATTGCCAACGCTGAAAAACAATTTTCCGATAGCTTGATTGGGCGCCATTTGACTTTTTTTGAAATGTCGTTCGAGGGTTAGGGGCGGAGATGAAAGAAAAATTGAGTTCGGTGATAGTCCGAGTAAAAAGGGAAGAAGGGGTAGGGAGAAATATTTAAAATAGGGTAGATTGTAATATATAAATAGTGTATAATAATTATAACAAGGATATAAAGCGGAGTAAAACAATGGAGGAAAGAGCTCAAGTGAAAAGCTATAGGTTTCCGTTTGCCGGTAAAATTAAACTGTGCCACGGGTCGTTTTCCTCTTTCTAGTACTTTACTTGTGCTTAAACTTGTATTTCTCCAGTACCAGCAAGTACTATAAACTTGGTGGGTTTATTGTTTTCCCTTAGCTAGAGAGTAATTTAGAGGACCGAGCGCCCAGAAAATGTTAAAGGCTTCCACTGAAACTCGAATCGATTTCATTTTATTCCGACAAAAAAAAATAAACTAAAAATATAAATTAATGACCGGGCTTTTACCCAAAAAGCGCGTTCATTTCTTTTCTTTTGTTCCGACATCAATTATTCAATTCTCTTAATTAAAATAATCCATTCTGTTACTACAGAAATTTACAAACGAAAATTTTATTACTCACCTTCTAATCGATCGATTTAATCGACTTTTTTTTTTAATCGATACGCCAGAGTCTGAAAAAACTATTACAAATATTTTCGCGCCTTTATTTTTTCATGAATTATTTTCAAAAAATGAATTCGGGCCATTTTTTGACTTGTAACTTTTTTAAAAAATTTTTTTGGCTCACTTTGACTCTCGAGCTATGATTTAGGCCTCATAAAAAAGGTGTAAAAAAATAATTAATCAAAACGCGCATTTACAAGCCGAGTTATTCGAAAAAATGCATTTGGTGAAAATCCGAATTTTTTTTAGTTATTAATTGATAACTTATTTTTGGGAATAATTTTAATGATTTTGGCTACTGGATCTTTTTCTCCAGACTTCGGGGTATCTTAGGAAAAAAAAATTGATCAAAATTGACCAATTACAGGGGGAATAATCCGAAAAATAAAAGTGTTCGTCGAAATTGCTTATAAATTTAATATTTATGACCCTCAATTAATTTTATGGATTTTAATAGCCAACATCGCACGTTAGCTTCTGGTGTTGATGAAAAAATTCCATGGGTATAATGAAAAGAAAAAAAATATTTAAATGTAACCTTACGCCCATCAGCGGACCCAAGAAAAAAATACCTTTGGGCGCATGCTGAGTAGAGCGTTTAAGTCCCAAGAATATTTTCTTGATAGATCCTGGCACGCCTTCTTGATTTATAGCCTCTTACTAAGAATTTAAAATAAACAAAAGTAAAAGAGAACTGATTTGACGCGAATTTTTTGTTTAAGTAATTCCGTTGCATAAAAAATGTCCGTTAAAGTTCGGAATTATTTAAGATCGATAGTGGGTGTTGGTAAACACGCAAGCAATGCAACAAGATAGTTCTGGACTTGGTTAATTATCAAAGACTCCAAGCTCGTGCACCCGGAAGCGGAAGTTACTGTCGTCAGGTGTAAGCCTCTACGAAGCTTACTTACATTTTATATCAGCTCGTATCTGCCTGAGATTCAAATTCGTACCGGGATCGCGTGCATGTCGACGAGAGGAAACTTTTCATAGTAATACCCAACGTTTAATTTATCCACCAAAACTTTTTCTAATTTACTATCCATCAAAATTAAACAGCTGTCGAACCTAACAGTTATTTTATCAAGGGGTAATATGGGCAACTCATTTAAATCGACCATTTGGGAAATACCTCGCATAAAAAAGTGTATAGGTGAAAAGTATATCTCAAATTATAGTATAAAAGTAAAAAATCAAAGGTACTCACCAAAAATCAGCAAATTGATGATTTTCTTGGGTCAATTAGCAGTGGAGCTGAAAAAAAATGAAAATAGGTAATTTCAAGGTCAGAATCCATATAAAGTTTCCTTTAATGTTTTTTATAAAAAGACAATTCGAAATTTAGTGAAAGAAAATGATCAAGAAATAGAAAAAATAAAAAATCTAAACAAGTTGGAATGCAATTCTCTTTTGGAACAGAGAAAAGTTTAAGCTGAGTACGATTCAGCGGGCGGATTGTTCACGGGCGACTTGGTTATTTGGATGAAGAGAAACTAAACGCGAAATAACGTTCGCAAGAAAGACCAAGAAATAATAAAAAGATAAAAGAGTCTTTTGGCGGTTTGAGAAACAATTTCAATCGTTTTTCCGTAGCTTTGTACTTTTCTAAGGTTGCCTACGCATTCCTGTCTCGTATACTCTTTTTGGAGACTCCCGAATCGGTTATTTGTTTTAACTGCTCATTTTCGTACGGCCCACTTTACCCAACAAAGCATTTCTCCAAGAAAATTATACATCAAAATTTGGGATATTTGGGACGGAATCTGATCGAAAATTCTATGACGGTCATTTCGCATTCGCACCGAGTGGTCTTTTAAGACCGTCTTGTAACCAAAATTAAAAAATGATGGTCATTCCGCGTCATTACCTATGGGTTAATAAGCTTATGAGGATATTGTGATACTAGAAATGAAATAAAAATAAACAAGAGGTAGACAAATAAAATATTGATGAAACAGGTATTGTTAGATGGAGGACTGTAACGTCATAGCTGAGGGAACAGAGCTTACGTCAGACAATTAATGCCATTGGTGACTTGGCACGACAATGGTTCGGACTAAGGACTGAGCTAAGGACGGATACTAGAATAATGCCAGCAGCACAACCGCATCATCATTACATTAATACGTACACGGGAATCGATAGATCTCTGCACACGTGCCCTGGCTATTGACCAACTGAATATAATGTATGACATTCACGCGCTTAACCCAAGTGGTGTGTCCATGACGACTGTCATCACCAGTTCCTACAACTTTTTTTAAAAAATATGTTTTCAGAGACGGATTTTTACCTTAAGGTCTATTTAAACTCAAAAATTTTTAAAATTATCTTTTTAAAACTCACCATTTTTTTCGAATTTTCATTTTTTTTTTTATGGGCTTTCTAATTATTTTTTTTCGACATCATGGGTGTGTTTGGAAGCGGATTTTTACCGATGAATCTAATAGTATACTCAAAAAAATAATTAGCTTTAGGTCAAAAATAGGTAAATTTGTGAAATTAATTTTTTAAGTGCGTCGGGAGGATAAAAACCTTTGATGTTGGATATAAATGAAAAAAAATATGGTTTTTAAGTAATTAGATGATAGACCAGTAGATTTAAATAAATTTAGTAAATAAGGCTGCAGGATTAGCATAACCGCGATGCGGTATACAATTAAATATAGCGCTGAGTGTACGCTGAGATGTCTATAGATATAGTTATATAGACGTTAGTGTATGTACGTATGGAATTGGTCGCAGCCTGGGAGTGAGATAAATTGGGCCGCCGGAAATTTGCATTTCCATCTGCCCGGAATAAATGGATCCTCGTTAAATTACCTGCTCTCGGTCCTGTATAGTGAAATTCTCTACTAGGTGAGAGAATGCTTTCAGCAGTAAGACTATAACACCAGTTCTACGCACTCAGATTTTATTAATTTCATATTTGTATAATTATTTTTCTTTCGAATTCAGTAAACTCGGTGATTCCATGTTGCAGAATTTAAAATCAGTTAATTTTTTGAGCCAGAGATGAGATGAGGGTTAAAGTAACACTGAAATTTAAATACTTGATATTATATTAGAGGTTTTGTTGTCATTCCACTGGAGATGGCACCACGGGGTGCCCGGCGGGGTACTTGGACCTCACATGGTCAAAGGCCGGGCCGCGTCTTTAACTGTAGTCTGTCTTTCTCCCTCATCCCGTCGCGACTGACAAAATTCATTTGACGTTTGCCAAGAGATGGCGTCAGCGCGTGGCGTTTTTTTTTTTTTTAATGATTTATTAGCAATTACAGGAATCCAAGGGATACCAAGGACACGGTAAAAATGACGTATCCACAATGGGAAATACGAAAATTAACGGGCTATCGTACGAGAATCCGGTCAACCGTGATATGGAAGCGAAAACCGTAACTGGAACTAAATTGCTATCCAGGACCACAAACTCGATCTTCATCCCCAAAGTTTCTGATAAATTTTCTTTTTTATCCAATCGATTAATTTTTTTTGTCAAGGGGTAAAATGGGTCGTATCCGAATTTTTTTAAAATCACGGGATACAGTGGGCCTTAAAATTTCTTTAACATGGGGCAAAACAGTCACATTAATTTTTTTTATGTAACTCGGGGGTAAAATGGTAAAAATAAAAAACATTTTATAAAGTTGCAGTAAAATAGAATTTTTTTTTTTTTTTTAAGAGCTTAAAATAAATAGAATAAATTCTCTCACGCATACTCGTAGATAACCATTATCAGTTAGCATTCTCTAGGTACGTGGGCGTATAATCGTAAATTTGCGTGACCGTTGGTAATTTTAGCTGAGCTTTAACCTATCGAATTGCAAAAAATACATTTAGTACAATTTTACTATCGATTTCTGTTATTTGACCTAAATTTTATTATTTTTCATTACTACTATAAATACTCAGTGATATCTGATTTAATTTTGAATTCTCTATTACAAAAATATATGTATTTTTTTTTAAACTTCAACTGACGTCACCTCAATATCTATCAGAAATAAAGGGGCGTTGTTCGTGTTATTTCGAAAGGAAATTTAATTCTCTACAATTTAGGTCCTGAGAGAAATTATCTTAGGACCAATGGTTTTAAAGTTACCGCCATTTTAATCGTAACCCTGCAAATAATTGAAATGAAAAAAAAAATTAGTATCATTTAAAAATGGCTCTAACTTTTAAACTATCGATCCTAGGATATTTTTTCACAGGACTAAAATTGTAGGAAATTAAATTTCCTTTCCAAATCACATACACAATGTGCATTTATTTCCACTAGTTACTGCGATAACTTCACTCAAACTCACGGCAAATAAAAAAGTTTTCAAATAATCTATTTTTCCCGCAAAATAATTTAAAAATAGCCAGTTTAATTAAATAATCGGGCAATCAGCTTCGAATCAACCGTCTCAATTAAATTCAATCTGTTAAAGTAAACAATAAAGAATTTTATTGCACCAGAGAATTTACCAATTATTCAATAACGAGTTTATTTTCTCGGCTTTAAATAACAAATATTGCAGCTTGAATAAATAGAACGTACACGATAAAATAACATTGAAAAATATTTCTATGTCAGTTATTAGATTTTCTTTTATTTCAAAGCTGCCTGCAATGGCAAAATAAAAAAAAAATTAACTTTATTTTTTTTTTTTTTTTTTTCAAATACGAGGCCGGGATTCGAACTCGCGACCTCAAAAGTTTAATTAATTATTAAAATTGCTGTAACTCGGGTTTAAATTAACGGATTGGGATAAAAAAAATTTTGTTTTAAAGCTCGAGATGTCTAGTTTCAAAGTTTACAATAATTTAGTTTTTCGAAAAATATTTAAACATCATAGAGGGCGGGATTTCAACTCACGGTCTCAGAAGAATTGATTATTAAAATTGCTATAAGCAAATAACATGTATATGGGAAACATTAATAGAAAAATCCTTTTATGCCAATGTCACTTCGATGGCAATTGAAAAAAGAAATAAAATAATGACGATAATAATAACAACGAAATAAATGCTCGGGATATAAGTTGGCAAGTAATCTGTCATGGTTAAATAACTCCATGAGAATCAGCGGACTCTCTCATTCTCGACAATCAGAAGTTAAATAACAAAACATTTTCTTTGTGGTTTCGCGTGACTCGCTCCGATTGCCTTTTATAGGCCTCTTGTTCTTTTATAGTAAGATGACCATTTTTTTTTAAAACTTACAGAAATAATTATCTATTTTTTTCTCAACGTAAAATTAACAATTTAAAGTATAAAAAAAAATTATTAATTTTCGAAGAATCCGTTTCTTTGAAATTTTTGTTAGAAAATAAATCGACTGACCATATCTCGATACTTATCAGAGATAAATGGGTACTATTAATGTCATTTCGATAGGAAATTAAATTTCCTACAATTAATGTCTGGAGTAAAATTGTCGTAAGATCAAAAGTTTAAGAGTTAGAGCCGTTTGAAGAGAATGTAAAAAATCAATTTTTGATTTTCATTTAAAAAAAAAATAAAAATGGCTGTAACTTTTGACCAGTTGGTTTTAGGATAATTTTTGTAAGGACCAAAGTTGTAGGAAATTAAATTTCCGTTCGAAATGACACTAAAGATATAAACTTATCTTTAATAGTTACTGAGTTACAGGCGTTGATAAATTTTCTGATGGAAATAAAATAAATTTATGACTTAATTATTAAAAATTTCAAAATTGATATTAAAAATAACTAGATAAGTAAAGATAAGTTGCAAGGCTTAGGGATGAAGTAAAGTAAAGTGACGTGTACTTTCGCGAAAGCGGTTCTGACAAGCGGCAAAAAAAAGTAAGCAAAGGGTAAAAAAAACTAGTGCTCTAGTTGCTGAGCCGCGATGTAGGAATAGGACAGGAGCAGAAGAGGAAATAGGACTGGAAGTGTTGGAATATTGGAGTATGAGCTACTGGAACTGTTGAGAGCTAGTAGCAGCAGATGGTGCCATAGCTAGTGCGATAGCTAGTGGAACTTCTAGTCTCCTAAAGTGAGTACATCAAAAGTTGAGACTGCCAGTCGCCGGAAGCTGAGTCTTTACTTTTGTGAGACCATTAAATTCTTGGCTGCTTCTTAAATTCAGCGTTAACTTAGCTGATACTACACACTAGCTCTATTTTTATTTATTTAAATATTTTTGTTGTCGATTTTGAGAAAATTTTTTAATGATCTTGGGAACAAAAAAAGTTAAACATTGAATTTGTCCAAGAAATCACAGAATCACTTGAGACAAAAAAAGGCTAAAGAAACTCAAGACATTACGCTCCAAAAGACCGTCTCTAAGTCTCAACTCTTAACTCTTTGAGTACAAAACCTCGAGAAAAAAAAAAATAAAATTAACTTGGAAACGCTCATTACAAGAAAACTTTACGTCATACGCTGGCACTTGGCGGTTTTACCTCAGAATGTCCCAAGTCGATGGTACTTTTACCTCCATACCCTCATATTTATACATATATATGATTTACTTCTTAATGAGTTTTTATAAATACGTAAATTCATCCGCTAGCTTTGACGCAACTTTTTTTTTTTTTTAACAAAAGAAAATTTTTTTAAACATTTGACACAAACCTGCGTCATTAAATATTTTCACTGGGATAAACAATTTTTTTTAGCAAATTTATTTACTTGCACATGAAATGTTAAAAAGATTTTTTTTTTTTTTTTAACTAAATTTTATCTAGATTTTTATTTTCGCACTTGAAATCTGAAGTAAAATAAAAAAATATAAAGTGGTCCATCTTACCCATATTTTAAGATTGTGTTATTTCTTGAGAGTTTGAGGTTAGATGACTCGGAGAAAAGAAAGTTTTTTTGGCGCAGGTTGAAGATGACTTTTTATGGCGCGATATTTGATAAATTGAATTCGAAATATGATAAGAAATTTGTTTTTTTGAAATTTTTGGTGATGGATTTGGTGTAGGAACGCGAGAGGAACTTGTCGATGGTGTGGGAGACAATGAAATTCAAAATGGCAATGGGCTGAGGGCCCACATGAGTTGTAGCTGGCGCTAGTGAAGGTTTTTTTTGAAATGGCGGGAATTTATTTAAATTTGAATTTGAATTTAAATTTTGTTTCTTAGTTGATAGCAACGATTATTAATGAATTTTATTGGACTTGGGGAAAAATGGACCATAAAAAAAAACTAAAATTTCTGATTCCAGCCAAAATATATAAAAATTTTTATTGATGAGTATTAAAAAAAAGTGAATGAATGAACTTTTGATTAAAAGAAGTTGATTAAAAGTAATAAATAACAAAATATCAGACTATTTACACCTGTCTGAAAAATATTAAAGCGGCAGGCTCCTCGTTATCGCGATTTTATTTTTATCAAGTTAATTTTTTTTTATTACGGAATATATATATTCACGTCACGAGACGACGATTCGGCCTTTTTGTATCCTTCATAAACCCGGATCCACCCTCGGATGTGCGCCGGTGATGCCAGCGAAATCCAACGCAGCAAGGGGGACACCCCACGTTACTACGATTTCTCCTCGTTTGGGACGAATTTCGTAATTAAATTGGGATCCTACGGACGAAAGAGCCTCTGTAAATGAGCGCCCATTCCCTCCTATATATTTCTATACTCAGCTGTCATTTTTTTTCTGATCGACAGTCAACCAGTCAGCAATTTTTTTTTTTTTTTCACAAAAAAAAAACTTACGCAAAATTAAATGAATACTTTTATGAAATTCAAATGGCCCTAGCTCGTAAACTATCGATCCTACGGCTCTTTACAATAATACCATAATTGTAGGTAATTAAATTACCTTTTCAATGAGCTAATTAAATATGTATTTGTCTCATATATTCATAGATATATGTGCAGTTACAGTTTAAAGTTTAGTTTTACGAAATCTCAATTGTTCATTTAATTGACAATTGGCCAGTAATTACTTGGAATAAATAAACTTTGCAAAAGGTCATCAAAAAGGATATTATATTTCCTTCCCAACAACCACTAATGCGATCTATTTATAACAAGTAAATACTTTCCAATTGTCGATTGAATAAACAATTAAGATTCTCAAAAAATACCATTTTTACTTCAACTTCATATATGCATAGAAATATATGAGATAAATATATAATTAATTACGTCATTGGAAAGAGTATTTAATTTCCTTTGTAATGATCACCAACTTAATCGATTTATCCTAATTAATCACTTTCGAATTGTCGATTGAACAAACAATTGGGATTTTTGCAAACTATAAAGTTAACTTTGATGGCACATATATATAGAAATACATGAGCTAAATATATGTTTAATTAGGTTATTGGAAAGAGCATTTAATTACCTACAATATAGGTATTTGTATAAATCCGTAGGATTAAAAGTTTATAAGCTACAGGCATTTAAACTTTGAAAAGTGTTAAGCGGAACAAAAAAACTGTTATTTAAATAAAATGTTTTTAATAATTGATTATTAAATTAATAATTAAAAATGTTGAATTAGCACGCATGGATAAATTTTGACAGAGTTTACACTGGACAGCTCGTAATTGTGTTGGTGTATATTTTAGCAATCAGCATGACAACGAAAACTACGCAAGCATACTCTATGCTAATTTTATGGATTATATCTATCACTTGTCGTTTACACATTTCATTTATGTTTTAATTTATTCATTCATATATTTTAATAAAATGTTTAACATTTTACCACTGTACCAACTAGTGTAACTTCATATAGAATATTCTACATTTGTTTAAATTTTAAATTTCAAATTGAAAGTAAAATTTTGAAAATTGGCCGACCAATTAGGCAAAAAAAGAATAATGAAAAATGAGCGAATATACAAATGTGGATCTGGTGTTGGCGAGGTTATTAAACAATTAAAAATTACACACTTTTTATGGATTAAATAAATTAACAATTTATTTACACTTTGTACAAAATTATTGTGAGAAATAATTATAAGTAGCGAATTCAACTCAATTAATATACGCGATAGCGAATGCAACTCAAGTAAAATATCACGTACAAAATTGACACGTGGTCAAATCGATTTTAATAGCGGTAATTAATTATATTATAATTATAATTAATTATTAATCAATTTGCTCTCAGTAAATAGCAGCCTTAATTTACTGACTAAGTAAAGAGAGAAATTAGCAGAGCGATTTAGAACTAATTAATACAAGAGAAATTATTAAGCGATTTCAAGCACGAGGTTACCGAGGTAAAAGCACGTTGTAGAATGATCGATTAATGGCGGAAAAAGTAGTCCTCAACGGTTTCCTTGTGACGTCAGAGCGATAGACCAATCAGAAAATTAATAACAGACGCTAACTAATTTTCAGCCAATAGCGAAAATCCACGTAGCGAGTTGAGATCTTGAGCCAATGAGAGTGTTTCACGTCGCAACTCTTTTATTCAAAGTTGGAACTAATTGATTTAAATGATGGAATTTTCTCATTGGTCAAGATCTCGCGCGTCAGTTCAAATAGCGATAGTGCTGCCGACCTATTGGTGAGGCTCGGCGTTCGCAGGTGGAAGCGAATTGGGTCTTGATTGAACATTCTCCCCAGCGCTGACGACGGAGTCGACAGGATTGTCATTTGGCGAGTGAGCTGGCAGCACACATAGCTTAGCGATTGGTCGAACAAGTTCCGTGGTAGCGGTCTTCAGCGTAACTACTCGAGTCAGGCCATCTCTGCCTGGATGTAATGCGAGTACTCGAGCAAGCGGCCATTTTGATGGTGGGAACCTCTCATCAGTCAACAAGACTAATGAACCCACTTTAATGTTATTTTGCGGATGATGCCATTTTGAAATAGATTGATGCCTTTGGAGGTACTCCGATGACCATCTACTCCAAAATCTCTGGAACATTTGTTGTAGTTGTTGCCAGCGTGACAACGTAGCGGTGTTGTTCTCCAGTAGCGAAGGTCCAGGCACAGCGATTAGCGGTTCCCCGATGAGAAAATGTCCTGGAGTCAAAGCGGTTAAATCTGCAGGATCTTCAGTTAGTGGAGCGATCGGTCTTGAATTTAACACAGCCTCAATCTGTGTTAAAACTGTAGCGAGTTGGTCGTAAGTCAATAGCGATTCACCAACAGTTCGTATAAGATGGAACTTGATTGACTTTACGGCTGCTTCCCACTTGCCACCAAAGTGAGGAGCGCTTGGCGGATTGAACTTCCAGTCTGTGCCATCTGTAGCGAGTAAATACTGAAGTTCTTTTAGCTGTCTCGATCCTGCTGCGAATTCTTTCTTTGAAGCGTGGCGTCTGCTCCTACAAAATTTGTACCACAGTCCGAATATAGGGTACTGCAGGCGCCTCTTCTACTAGTAAATCTTCTAAATGCTGCGACGAAAGCGTCAGTAGAATAATCGGTGACAATTTCAATGTGGATAGCGGAAGTAGCGAGACATACGAATACAGCGATCCAACCTTTATAGGTTTTCGCACCTCGACCTTGAAAAGTCTTCAGTGTTACTGGCCCAGCGTAGTCTATTCCCGTGTGTAAGAATGCTTTAGATGGTCTTACACGAGCGGATGGCAATTGTCCCATTAATTGTTGTGCACGAATCCCTCTATGTCTCGTACACACGACGCAGCGAAGAATGTGTGATCTGACTGGAACTCGACCACCTTCTATCCAGACAGATCTCCGTAGATCAGCGAGTGTCAATTGAGTTCCCCCGTGAAGCGTTCTCTGATGCGAATGATCTATTAGTAGCGTGCTTAAGCGTGATGATCTCGGTAAAATAGCTGGATTTTTCTGTTCATCGTCCAGCAGCGAATTCTTCAATCGACCGCCGACTCTGAGTATTCCATTGTAGTCGACGTAGGGAATCAATTTAGCGAGATGATGATTTCGATGTAGAGAATCACCATCTTTCAGTAGCTTTAGCTCTTGTGAATAGTACTGACTTTGAGTATACTTGATCAACAAAGTCTTAGCGAGTTCCAGGTCAACTGTAGAGAGTGGTGTGGCCAATGAGGACTGTGGCACTTTTTTAAATTTAGCGATGGCACGAAGACAGATTCCAAGAGTGCGAAGTAACGGTGACAACTTAGAGAATTTTTCCAGTAGCGTGTATAGCGGGTGTGAATCTGCCTTGAAGATGGTAAAACCAGACCTGGACGTTCTTCAAGATGTGATACCGTCTGCGTAGGGATATCAAAGGATGGCCAGTTTTCTTTTGATTGACTGAGCCACTTTGGTCCCGTCCACCATAGCGAATGCTGTTCTAGTTTGGCTGCTGATAAACCTCTTGAAGCGCAGTCAGCTGGGTTAAGTTTCCCAGGAACAAAATCCCAGTTGACACTTGCAGCGATTCTTGAATCTTGGTCACTCTGTTGCGAATGTAGACCTTCCATCTTGCAGGGTTGTTTCGTATCCACGTTAAGGATACAGCGGAATCCGTCCACATGAAAACTGGAACGTTTTCAAGTTTCAAGACTTTCTTCACGTAGAGCACCAGTTGAGCGAGTAAAACAGCGGCATTGAGCTCCATTCTTGGTATAGAAATTGGTTTCAGTGGTGCGACTTGTGTTTTGGCACACACTAGCGAAATATTGGAGCTTCCAGTAGCGTCAGTAACTTTCAGATAGACAACAGCAGCCATAGCGAGTTGTGAAGCGTCCGAGAATCCATGTAATTCAATTGATACACCAGTTTTTACATGATTCCAGCGAGGTATCTGAATCTTCGAGATCTGATGTAGTTCATCTCGAAACAAATTCCATTCTTGAAGCAACAACGGAGATAGCGTAGCATCCCAGTCGAAGTTCTGAAGCCAGAGCTTCTGCATAAACATCTTGGCTCTTACGATGATCGGAGCCAAAAACCCCAGAGGGTCAAACAAGCGAGCAATTTCAGATAAAATTGTGCGTTTAGTAGTTGGCGATGCTTCTGGAAGCGAGTAGCCGAACTGGAATTTATCCTGTGTAGAATTCCAGGTTAATCCGAGCACTTTTACGGTAGTATCCCCAAGCTCTCTTGGTGTATCTACTTGGGTTTCACTTGGAGCGACTTGCGATAGTAATTCAGTTGAATTACTTGCCCACTTGGCAAGCGGAAAACATCCTGTGGCACACATATTTTTTGTGTCGAGAGCAACTTGGATTGCCTCAGCGAGTTCATCTGCACCTCCATAGATGTCATCAACGTAGCGTGTATTTGTCAGCGGTTCGACAGCTTTTGGAAATTTATTTCCTTCATCGTCAGCGAGTTGTAAAAGTGCTCTCCCAGCGAGATATGGAGCTGAAGTTGTTCCATATGTAACAGTAGCGAGTGCAAATACTATTGGGATGTCATCTTCGTCAAACCAGAGTATGCACTGTAGATGATGATCTTCCTTGTCAACTGCGATCTGACGAAACATTTTAGTTACGTCAGTAGCGAATAGATAGCGATGGCAGCGGATGCGAATAAGTACGTCACTGATGTCAACTTGAATCTTTGGGCCCACATGAAGTATCTCGTTGACCGATACGCCAGATGTTGTTTTCCAGGACCCATTGAATACCACCCTGAGCTTGGTGGTAGTGCTCTGCTCTTTTAAGACCCCATGATGAGGCAACAGGTAGCTGTTAGGTGGTAAGTCCTTTAGTTTTACACGTCTCATGTGTCCCAAGTCTTCATACTCCTTCAAGAAGTCGAAGTACAACTTCTTGTAGACTGGATCAGCCTCCAATCGTTTGCGAAGACGTAGTAAAGCGTATTGTGCAGCTCGAAGCGAATCACCCAGTTGACTTGGAGAAGATTTAAGCGGCAAGCGAACGACATATCGACCATCAGACTGTCTGTAGTGTGTATTGACAAAGTGTTGTTCACACTCTTCCTCTTCTTCAGTATAGCGTGTAGCGAATTCTGTCTGTGGCTCTTCTTGATACCAAAACTTGCTTAACAAGTCTTGTAGTTGATCATCAACAGTGACATGATGACCATAGGCTGTCAATTTTGATGTAGCGGTGTCCACAGATCCATAAATGATCCAACCAAGCGATGTTGACTGAGCGATTGGGTCATTGTCACTCCCTTTCCGTATTTTAGCGTTGATTATATGTGCAACTGGTGCTGCACCCAGAATGATGTCAATAGGCCGTGATGTTAAGAAGTCTGGATCAGCGAGTTGTAGCCCAGTTATATGCGGCCATTTCCTTTCAGTTAGCGTAAATGACGGCAAGTTTACCGTCAATAGAGCAAGCACATGAGCTTGGATGGTAATAGAAGCGGAACTATGTAGCGAATGCAGCGTCATCTTGCATGAACCAAGCGAATGCCCAGCTGACACATTACCAATCCCACGTAATGGTACAGCTGCCTTATTTAGCGGTATATCCAGCTTCTTAATTAGCGAATGCGTCACGAAGGATAACTCCGATCCTTGATCAATAAGTACACGGGCAGTACATGTACTTCCTGTTAGCGAATGCAACTTAACAAGTGCGGTAGCGAGTAATACATTGAGCGAATGAGCTGAAAGCAGACTAAGTTAGCGAATTCAACAACAAAAGTTACCAAAATTGGAACTATTTGTTACCTGGTTCAGTAACAGGAGCGTCCTGTACTGGTGTAGTGGCAGCACCATCGTCAATGTGAGTTGACGTGTGATGTGGCTGGTCACAATGGCGGCACTTCTGCTTAGTTCTGCAGTCAGCAAAGCGGTGGCGTCCCAGGCAGTTAAAGCAGAGCCGGTAGTGCTGTACCATCATTTTCCGGTTCTGTGGCGTCGCCCTCTGGTAGCTAGGACAAAAGAGAACAAAGTGTTTCTCTTTGCAGATTGGGCACATGCCCGGTTCACTCGTACGATCCTTGGGAGTGAAAGCGGTGTAACTAGCGGAACTAGTAGAAGTAGCTGGAGTAGATGTAGTAGCGGGTCGACTGTTGCCAAACTTCACCTGTTTATTTGTAGCGGCTGACTTTGCGTAGGACTTCGGAGACGGTGGTCTTTCCCGGACACTCTTGGTTTGCGTAGAGGTCATTTTCGCGCCAATTTCAGAATTTTCCCACGCACGAACTTTTGCTTTAAGCATATCGTGTAATTGTTTGTACGTGGGAAATTCATTAGAAAGTCCAAGCGACGCCATCCAGTCCACACGGAGATCTGATGGCAAGCAGCGAACAGTTAACCTAATCAAAAATGGGTCCAACTCACCAATTGGAATTCCCAGTGCAGCGATAGCGTCCAAGGATTTTTTGTTAGCGAGTAGCAGCGCGTCCAGATCAGCAGCGGAGTGTGACGTGAGCGGTTGACGATCCAGCAAATCATCGATATGCATATCGAGTAATCTGCGTGGATTTGTGTAGCGAGTGTTCAACAAATTCCAAGCTGGTTGGAAAGCGTCATCTGTGATCTGGAGGTTAGCGAGTAGAGCAGCGGCTTCACCTTTGACCTGAGTCTTCAAATAGTGCATTTTTTGAGACCCACTTAGCGAATCTTCATTAATCACCAACGAGGTGAACAGGTCCTTAAAGGAATCCCACTCTTCATATGTGCCTTGAAACGTCGGCAACTTAATTTGAGGCAAGTTAGATTTATGTGCGCCACCAAAGTACGCCGTTTGGTCAGGATTGACGGCAGGAGCTTCATGAACCGGTTCAGGTGCAGGCCTCGCAGCGCTGAGTCTCACTCTAAGAGAGGTGTAAGCAAGGTTAGCGGTTTCATAAGCTTTACCTGTATGATATTCATTAGCGATGATCTCAGGTACGTCCTCATACAGCCTCTCATGAGTGGTGTTAAAGCGGTTCCACAATTCCGTCAGGATAGCGAGTTCAGCGTCAATAGCAGCGGCACCTTGAGTAGCGAGGACATCATCTTTCAAGCGGTTGGACATGTTGCGCATCGTGTCGATGCGTTGCATTTGAAGAGCGACTTGAGCTTCGGCGGCCATCTTGGATAAATACGTGGCACAAAATGGACGCGATAAGTGAACCCGACGCTAAGTTTTCGATCTAATTTTTGGAATAAAATGTCTTTTTACACCGGTGTGTAAATGATCACCCCGGGCAGCACTCTAGAAGTGCTCAGCAATGCCCACGGCACTTAGCGATTTTCACTGCACAACACTCACACTGCACTTTTTCTCACAATTTTTTAGGTTTTTAATTTTAAATAATTTTTAATTGTTTAAACTCGCCAGATCCGGCTCGAAGGACCAATGAAAAATGAGCGAATATACAAATGTGGATCTGGTGTTGGCGAGGTTATTAAACAATTAAAAATTACACACTTTTTATGGATTAAATAAATTAACAATTTATTTACACTTTGTACAAAATTATTGTGAGAAATAATTATAAGTAGCGAATTCAACTCAATTAATATACGCGATAGCGAATGCAACTCAAGTAAAATATCACGTACAAAATTGACACGTGGTCAAATCGATTTTAATAGCGGTAATTAATTATATTATAATTATAATTAATTATTAATCAATTTGCTCTCAGTAAATAGCAGCCTTAATTTACTGACTAAGTAAAGAGAGAAATTAGCAGAGCGATTTAGAACTAATTAATACAAGAGAAATTATTAAGCGATTTCAAGCACGAGGTTACCGAGGTAAAAGCACGTTGTAGAATGATCGATTAATGGCGGAAAAAGTAGTCCTCAACGGTTTCCTTGTGACGTCAGAGCGATAGACCAATCAGAAAATTAATAACAGACGCTAACTAATTTTCAGCCAATAGCGAAAATCCACGTAGCGAGTTGAGATCTTGAGCCAATGAGAGTGTTTCACGTCGCAACTCTTTTATTCAAAGTTGGAACTAATTGATTTAAATGATGGAATTTTCTCATTGGTCAAGATCTCGCGCGTCAGTTCAAATAGCGATAGTGCTGCCGACCTATTGGTGAGGCTCGGCGTTCGCAGGTGGAAGCGAATTGGGTCTTGATTGAACAAATAACAATTCCAGCTATTGTAGCAGCCTACGGCTTTATTTACTCGCTAACAAAACCCATAACCCATAAAAATAAAAATAAAATACGGGATTTATGTTCGGAAAAGGTGTTTTATCAGACAGGAATTATCAAAACATCCAGCTCTTGGATCCTTGCTCAGTGAGCTCGTGTCAGAGCCATACTCGATACCATCACCAATTATTACTCCGGAGTCGAGAACGACTCGAGAAGACCTTAACTTACATTAGACTTAAACTGGTTCTCATTCTCTCGCACGAGCCTGTCAATTACCTCCAGTCTCCAAGACTTCAATCACGACCCTCAATTCCGCGGGACGAAGGACAAGGGGGACGAAATTATCCCGACTGGACAACCGTGACTAACTTTTAACTTTTATATATACTTTTTGTCTTTTTTTATTCACTCTAGACACTCAGATCCTTAAGGCGAGATTAAAACCTAGACATTTATGATATAATTCAGAGTATTCTTATTTAAGAAAACGAGATTTTTATCGCGAGACAATAAAATACAGTCGGATTTATTTATTCGAACGAATTATAAGTGATCAGAGCTAAGTCGGCTTTGTATTTTTAATTTTTTTTATTTGAATACTTGATTCTAAAATATGTAAATATATATATTGGTTTAGATATGAATTGAGAAGAATGGGTCTAGATCAAGGTCTGATTTACAATCTAGCGGTCTTTGAGTTGGAAATTTATTTGTTGGGATATTTTAAATATGTTTTTAACTTCGATTTTTAGAATTTCGATTAATCGATTTATGAATTAAAAAAAATAATAATTTCTTATAAAATTTGAAGATTAATTGATAGCCAATAGATAAGGGTACAAAATCCTCAGTGGTTTAGGTTTCAACAAAATCTAAAATCCACAATCTATAAGTACACGAGTGATAGTCGTAGTAGGTATTACCCATATAAAGGATGTGACTTTATACGAGCGATAAGCCTCCGCACTCGTACTAATTGAAACGGGCTATCTTCTATCGTGAGTGTCCACTCACATCCATTTAATTCACTAGAATCTCTACGATCGTGATATTAATAAAACTCAGTTCCTCTTACCCAAAAAAGAAAATAAAAAGAATTCTACAAACTATTAGTTTTTTTTTTACACAGTATTTAAGACTTTGACAATAAAATAAAAAAGAATTGGTGAATCGTAACGGAAAAAGTTTCCAACAGATATATAAGTAATTACTTGTAAAACTAGACTTTTTTTTCCAATCTGTTGAATCAGTACTGGGTAAATTATTGCTAATAGATTCTCCAGCTCAATCGAAATAGATTTTTTTTAAGCTGAAAAAAGTTTGACATTTACCTCGAATCTTTCGTTTATTTTTTAACTTTTCTGCTGAATCCAACAAAGAAAACTTGCTCAACTTTAAATTAAACTATAAACTGTATTTTCTATCATTTCTAATCCCAACGATAAAATATGTTTTTTCTAATCTTGATAAAAATGAAAATCGTCCTTATTACTGAATTCTCAACCCGATTTCCTCTAGTTTGAGTACCCACAACACTATACTTACTCCAAAAAAAACATTACTAATTATTACGTCAAAAAAATATGTGCGCTGACCATCTTATCTAAATATAGGCTTGTGGGTACTCACTGAACGTGAAATCGCCTTGAATACTCATATATGACATTCATTTAAACAAAATATATTTTTAGGCAGCCCATCTTACCCCTTTTATTCTCCGACGTATTTTAAAATGATAGAAAATAACAGTATAATTTTATTTGTTACAGGTGAGTTAATAAAATGGCAATCCTTTGAATTATTTTCTTCAGTAGGTGAGTGACAGCTGTCAGAAATTATTCAGTTTTATGCACTAGTTAATTTTTATTCTGATAATAATTGATATGATCAAACGTTTGCTGTATTTGATTAATAAAAAAAAAAATTTATTTAATCATCACAAATATCCTTTGACAAAAATTTTTATAAATATTTTATAACGATGATTATTTCAAATTTATCGGGTGCAAAAAGCGCAAAAGTTTTATTATTTTTACCAAAATATTAACAATAAGTATTTTACAAAATCTCTTAGCAGCGCGAATGCGTCTTCGTATCTCTCGGCGACGAATCTTGTACAGTTTAATAACCAACTCAGTGATAAAGCAAAACAAAGAACAAAGTAGACCAGAGCCCAGCAAAACGAACGCAAACACGAGGTCCCAAAATTCAACTGGCCGATAATAATCATTTTTCATAGTAAAATCTTTCATAACTTTAAGTTTATTACTCGATTTAATTGTTTTTTTTTCAACAGTTTTCCCAAAAACTCCCGATTGCATGACTCTCATGACGACCGCATTGATTCGGGATTTAAGACGCCAATTTTTTCTTATCCTCAAACCACTGAACCCGCTAAAGAAATTTGGTCGAGTGTAATGGAGGTTATAATTGATAATCAGGTGTTTTAATGATGAAAATGATCCTACGCAAGCAACAGAGGTATCGTTTATGGTATGTGAATTACAATCGTATTTTCCAAAGATTGTTTTGTTTAGTAATTCATCAGTTATATAATTTTTCGAGCCGATATCTGCGTAAATTTTAGTGTATCGCGGATCTTTTAGATCTTCTAGAGTCTCAACATTTTTTCTGTACTCGGGTTTTGTCAAAAATGCCGCAAGGTGGCCAGAAAACGTCGCCTGTATTATCAAAAAATATAAAAATACAACGGAAAAAAATATTCGCATCTTCGCTGTGTCCATTCGGGTGTAAATCGAAATGTTTATCAGAAGTCTCAAGCACTCGAAAATCGAAAATGATAATTTCGAGTTTGATTTTTTTGAAATTGAAAAATAAATAACGACAAATACCATCAGCAGGATAATTATTGTTGCGATAATGGTCAACCAGCCGTAAAAATTGAACATTTTTTCTAAAGGTGTCGAAAAGCCTCGATTATGGGTTACTATGACATCACTTACAAAATGGATGGGGCTGGATGTCTCGAAATAATTAAATAATTTATCATCGGCAATTCGTTTAGGAAATACTTTTAGATCCAAAGATTTATCGATCGATTTATTTACTAATAATTGAGAGTCTTTTCTAACCGAATATGACCTAACAATAGTATTTAGATTAATAGATACTTTTAATGAACCGATTATTGAATCCACCCAAAATTCAACCATCGGCAATAAAATATTATCTGTATTTCTACTTTGCTGAGTTATTAAATAACTTGATTCGAAATAAGGCTCCAAAGCGACAGGAATATATTGCATGCCGTTTATTTGGTAATTTTCGAGGTACTGCGTCCTGTCGAATAGAAGATTTGAGCAGATGCCTGTAAATTTTTAGTTCATTTTAATTATGTCTTTAATTTTCTCTTTCTGTAGGTCAGAAGTTTTAAATCTGGCGCCCGGTGTTGTAGTAAATTCACTGCGGTCTTTATAATTCTAATGATAGGTCAAAAAGTTGCTAACCAATTTTGAAGGGGATTGTATAGGCTACAAAAATGGTCGAATAAAAAATTTTGATAAGATTTATATTTTGTGAGTTACCAGCCTTTGATTGACAGCCCAAAATTTATAGTTTCAGAGCTATGATTTAAATATGACTGTAACTTTTTAGCGATTGGTTTTATTGAAATTTTTTATCAGACCTTTTTTGTAGCCTATTAAATTTCCTATGAAATTGGTCAGCAAACTTTTTCATTAAAATGACAACTGTAGCCGCTAGGGCGATTTTATAAACGACGCCCAATTTAAATGGCGCCCACTTTCACCAATAATATTTTTAATTCACAAACTACTGACCTACGAAAACTGTAAATTAAAAATTAGTGATCAAATGATTCTTACCAATTTGGATTTTCGAAAAGCGCCCAGAATAAATTGTCTTATTGTTATTCTTTTTATATTTAGACCAAAATGCTGGCGCGTAATCATTGAACGGATTGTAAGTAAACAACTTGAGTGAATTTTTCGATTCAAAACAAATAACAACTTGGGAAGATTCGCTGGTATTCCAAAAATAATCGAAAACATTTATCAATTTGTCATACGACAAATTATTTTCTTTAATTACGACAAAAACTGTATTTATATTCGTGAGTGGACTAGACAATTGTTTGATGTAATTACTGTCCAATGTATTAATAAAAATAATTAATAAATCGTTAGGATTTTCTGGAAATTGTCCAATTGAATTTGTGAACCTCAAAATTTTTTTTCCAAAATTTTCAGTCAACCCTCTAATTAATTCTCCTTCCAAATCACCAGCGAAACTAATTGTTTCAAATTTCGGGCACTCGGTCAATAAATTTCCCTTGAAAAATAAAAATCGGCACCTCAGTTATGAAAATCGGCTTCACTTTTCTCCCGATTTAACCAATTAATTATTAGAAAAATTTATCCCTATCCTCAGAGAACTGTTAGAACTAAAGTCTGCTCAAAGTAACCTCTAAATTTTTATCAAAAACAAAATGACGGTGGAAGTAAATATGGTTAGATTCCAAGAAAAGTGAATAAAATTATTAGTTAATTTCGACGAAAAATTTGATATTAATTACCATCATTTTATTGAACAAAATCACTGCACTGTTATCGAATAAATTAACTTTTCCATGGATAGAAATGAAAAAAATAGAAAATGAAATTATTTTCATGACTGTATCAAAATTTTTTGTACTGCGTATCAACGCGAATGAAGTCAAATGCGTTCTAGCAGTCATGAGTATTTATGTTACGTCAATTAAACGACAAATTTGTTGATTTACTATTAACATGTCCTCCATCTCATATTTATACATATAAAGTATACGTAATTTTTAGTTTACTTCTATAATAGGCATCGATATAAAGCATAATATTGATTTTCCCACGATATGGAGGATAAAAATAAAAAATCGGTAACTTAAGGAACCGATTTTTTTTCAAGCAACGATAACTCAATAGCTAGTAGACATAAGTAGACGTCATGTATGTGATATGGACAGGAAATTTAATTTCCTATAAATTTGGTCCTCATAAAAATTACGCTAGAGCTGATACTTTGAAAGCTACAGTCACTTAAATAAATCAAAATTGAAATTTCTATATTGTTAATTTCGTAATTTTATATTTTTAGCGGAATGTAAAATTATATCGTCAGCTATTAAATATATATGCAGATTAATGGATATCTCGAATTATATAAAGATTATCTTTGACTTAAACTCAATATATCAGCCGGTGAAGATTTCATTAAAATTTACTAGGGTCAAATATAAAAATAAAATGAATTTTTAATTTTCAATGTTTGGTTGGTTTTGTATCGAAATTAAAATAGATAGTAATGTAAAAAAAGAATATATATATAAAAGTTTTTGCAATCAGTTCGTTTGATTCGTTCTTGGACACGACCTTCTGTTACAGCTACGACACTATTTCCTTTTACTTGTTTCTATCAAGTCTCGAGTTAATTCTAAGACGATCGTAAAGTTTCGAGACACCCCGATACCC
This sequence comes from Microplitis manilae, assembly GCA_030273425.1. Classification (NCBI taxonomy): domain Eukaryota; kingdom Metazoa; phylum Arthropoda; class Insecta; order Hymenoptera; family Braconidae; genus Microplitis; species Microplitis manilae. Next base: position 183,984 of record CP092727.1, read on the forward strand.
TTGTCTATTTCTACTGGGCAACTTTTTTTTACAGGAAAATCGGAGAAAGTTTTTTTAAATTATCGTTCAAAGGCTTTCGACTTAAAGAAGTCTGTTATCCGGATAATTTTTTTTTTTTTTAGTTATTTGAGTTATAAATTTGAAAAGTGTACATTGCAAACAGTGAAATGAATTTTTTAAAAATGAAATCCGTCGATTTGAACCAGAGTTACATCAATTTTAAGTCTGAACTCAATCCCTGAGGTCGAGGGTTCGATTCCCGGTCTCTGTTTTTTTTTTTTTTTTTTTTTTTCAGTGACTTTACTTTATATTGAACTAATTTTTAATGAGAGCCATCGAGACTGGATCGTAATTTTTCGATAAAAAAAATATTGAAAAAATATAATTTAAGAATTCATTGACTTTTTAATTATTTAGACAACGAATTGAAATGAATAATAACTAAAAATATGAATTAGCAATGAAAATAACAGAGAAGTAAAAGGAAAAAAAAAGAAAAGGTTGAGATTGGGATTTGGTGTCGAGACAGATTGTAAAGTGCACGTCACACCCACATTTCATTCCTACGTCTTGATCGATCTTCACCTCAGTATTCAAAAGCCCTTGTGCTTAACATCCGAGCACACACTGACGAAAAAGCTTTTTTATTCTATCCACTCCCATCGGATCTTATTCCGTTTCTTTTATTTTTTTTTCCCGCATCGGGTTTTAGCCGACTCCAACTTGGATCCCACCCATCCTTTACCCGTCCCGATAAGGCAGCATCATTGCGACTGATTGTAAAAGGGATGGCGTGTCCCTTTTATCCTTCTCACCCTCTTCTCATACTCGTCTTCATTTCGTCTGATAAAAAAAATTCTTTTTCAAGTCCTATCAAACGAACCACCTTTGTTACTTCCGGCTCTGGATAAAATTTTGCTGAATTGATAAAAGGGTAGACCGGCTAAAATTTATCTAATGGGATCAATATCAATCATTAAACTAAAGTAATTACTTTAGAAAACTCATAAACTCATCAGCTAACACACATTCCATGTTTGCTTTCACATCGGAAATGTCAGTTAACATTATCGTACAATTTTAAAAAATATTTTTCAAAGCTAAAGAACTCTACTTTCAAATCTTCGTGATTCCGAACCGGAAAAAAATGTATTCACGCCAACTTTAGAAAAATTCATCACAAGATTATTTGTCAGTTTTCGGACTCTGCAGATACCTTAGTGCTCCATTTTACTCCAGGGGGTGTAATTAAATGAAAGGCACTTTTTGGGGCCTTAGTCGGGGACCCAAAGATGTAGGAAAAAAATAGATAAACTGATTTAATTGAAAATTATCAGCGGTAGAGTGTCTCCAATTAGCGACCAAACGCACAAATTTTGAATTTTTTCGTTTAAAATGGACTATTTAATTATAATTTCAAATTACTATTGAATTTATCTATTTGAAGCAAGCTTTGGAGCATAAAAAAAAATGTGCTAACTCACAAAGTCTCCAATTTGCAAATTCGCATCCGCAGATCCCGGATTTTTATAAAACCACTAGTCATATAACTATCGTCTAATTCTGTGGATCAGTCACTTCTTTTCAGTCTTCTCTTTTCTCACCCTCTCCTTCTCTCTTATTCCCAGCTTCTTACCATTTTTATCCATCCCCTATTACGTCAGATATTGAACAGAATGAGCCCTCTTTCTTTTACTTTCCCCTTACTCGTCATTTATTTATTTAAACTTTTTTTTAAATCCTCCTCCGCTCGCAAGTATACCGAACTAGGAAACAACAGTTTCGGTATTTTTAAAAACCAACTGAAAAATTTATTCGATTTTCTTTTTCCAAGTTTTCTAAATTCATTCGCTTGACGTAGATGTTCTCTCTTTTACGTTACTCCGCTGATAAAACTTTCATGTAAAACGTCAATACCGAGTAGGTGAGATATAAATCCATATGTTACGTCAGAATTCAAAGGTTGGAATCTTTAAATTTTTTTTTAACCATATCGCTGTCAAAATTACAAGAAAAATTTATCCCCAGGTTATTTTGATTCTATTTCTAAAAACGAACCTTCAAAATTTTTGTTTCTAAGATTTTTTAGTATAAGTTATTAAACTACATATCTGAAGCTTGAAAACCAAATTTTTTTCATTCCAATCTGTCAATTCAAACCAGAGTTACAAGAGTTTTTATTTTCAAACCAACTTCTGAGGTCGCCGGTTCGAATCCCGTCTATTGCATTTTCCAAAAAAATTTTTAGCACCTTTTTTTATTAAAAAAATTTACCGGGCACTAATTGCAGATGATAAATAACAAAAAAAAATTTATAAGAAACTAAAATAAAATATTTTTTTAAAGTGATAAAAAAAAAAGTTAAAGCTTCTATCCATCAATTTTCTGCTATAAGTCATTAGAATGACAAAATAAAAACTGACGAGTCATCAAATTTCGACAGAGCTCCACTTAAAAATTTAAATATAAACCCACAGTATAAATAAATATTTTTCTATAGAAAAAAAAAAAAAAAAAAATAGAATTTAATTGAGTGAGCAAAGAAAAAAAATGAATCGACCAGGACGCGAGTAGAATAAAAAGGTTATTATACAAGAAGTATAATAATATAACAAGCTATTGGAATTTGTTTTATCTCGGGACATGTTTGGTGTGGGCACCTCGCACCTGAGAGCCAGCAAGCGATTATGTCAGTCCCAGATCCCAGAGTAACCTCGTGTTATTTTATCTGATGGCGCGTCTTAACAACTGAGGTCTTTTTTTTTTCCTTCATGGTTCTATTGAGTTTTTATTTTTTTTTCGTTTTGGGTCTTATTAAACTGGGTGTCACGACGCTCGCTGGACTGTCACGATTAATGGATCGAATTGCAAGAACCAATTAAGGATTACGGGTAAAGAAACGGGTGGTCAGGATGCTGATTATCGGAAATGCAATCGTCAACAAATGCTCGTTTGATACTTTTATTAATTTATATTGGAGCTTAAACTGTCTAGTTTATGATCCTTTTATGTTTCGCCGATCTCAGGGGCACTAAAATTTTTTTTTTGACTAGTTTGCAAAAAAATTTTTTACACAAATAGAATCCACGGGAACGAACAGTAGGCATTTCAAGCTTTGAAATAAAGTTTTTTTTATCTCAACCGTTCAATTCAAACCCAGGTTACAGCAAATTCAAGTCGAATGTCAAGTTTTTCCAAACTTAGTCCATGCTCAACTTCAATTTGAAGTTCGCTCAGTAATTTTTCCATGCTACTTATTCTATTAAATAAAAGCATGGGAGTAAATCTATCGTGGGAAATTATGAAAATTTTATTTCCATATTCGAAAGCATTTTTTTCCAAATTTTGTCCATGCCTAATTTCAATTCTAAGTTTTCTCAGTAATTTTTTTTTGTAAATTATTATATTGAATAAATGCATAGAAAAACATTTCCAAAAAAAGAATACAGTTCATTTTTTTCTATACTCGAGTAGAAGATGAAAGTCAATTTCGAATTTTTACCATGAAAACACTTATATGGAAAAAATGTCTGAAAAATTGTTTTTTTTTTTTTCTATTTTTCAAAGATGGATCGAAATTTGATAAATGGTATTATGAATTTCTGGCGCCCAATCAGTCATTTGAGCTCATAAAGTTAAACAAACCCTCTCAGAAACTCTTAATCCCGTATCCATCCATCTAATTCTTGAGCATAATACTTTTAGTATCGGGGGTTGCGTAATGCCGATTGTCGGGTTCGGGTAGTGAGTACGTAGTCTAGAGCCAAGGGACAGAACGTCAGCCGGTGATAGACGACAGAATAAAATTCGTCTATATCTACAGCCTATTCAGCTCCATACCCCTATTCTACAAACTCCACCGTAGTAGAGACAGAAACAGAAGAATTATTATTATAGAGACGGCGCAACTCGTAATAATGACCCGCGCATGCGCGCGTGGGAGTCGAACGTTGACTCGGGTCGAACGAGGAACTAAATCCAGCCCGCAGTGCACTCTCTGCTGTCTTATTGCCAGCAATACTCTAACTATTTTCAAGGATTATTTACTTTTATCACTAGGGAATCACTTTCGATAACAAAATTTATTTATTTTAACCCTCGAATGAACTAACCTCGAAAACTGGTGCTAGTGTCAGTGGAGAATAAAACTGTGATTTTTTTTTTTTCATTCAATCTTAAGCATTATTATTATTTTGTTAATTATTTAATTAAATGAAATGGTGATTGAATTGTGCTAATGGTTTCACGTGCAATGATAATTGTTAAGATTTTTTTTGAGGATCAATGTACCAAGCAGGTAATTATCCGCCGGTTTTATATATACGATTTGTTTATCTGGTGGGAGGAGAAGAGGGAAGATTTTTTTTTTTAAAGATATTTTGTCTCGTGCGGACCCGCCCCAAACTAAAGCGCACTCGTTTTTTTCGGTCTCTGTCAGTCTAATCTATTTTACGTTCACTTTGGAAACACCCCACTGCGCCCTCTCAATTTCGTTTGTCATTAAAATTTTTTTATCAGATAATTTAAAAACTTCATTTATGCTATTTTTTACATTAAAGTTCACTTACGAATTTATCTATGCAGATTTTCTTAATATATGCAAAAATGTTTTGTGAAATTTTACTGAGTCTAAGGAAAAATTTTCCATGCTAATTTTCAGGTGAAAGGCAACTAATTTTTTTTCCATGTGAATTTTTCAGTAGATAGCTTTTTTGATAGAATGTCATTTATAGAATCGTAAATTTTCAAGTTTTTTCTCAACAACATTGCGGAAATATTTTTCTGAAAACGGCGTGGAAAAATTTATCGGAAAAATATATATACAATAATTTTAAATTTTTACCATGAAAAAATGCCCCATGGAAAAAATTTCCAGATTTTAATTCTGTGGTTTTTGCATAAAAAAGTTTGTTTAATTCACAGTACAGTTTTTTCATAAAATTTTCATGAAAAAAATGGAAAAAAAAAAAAAAAAAAAAAAATGAAAAACTTTTTATCAGAAAAAAGTAAAAAAAGTCTTTCACCCTAAATAAACTTTCCTCGTTCTCGTTTTCTCTCGTCCGGGCAAAGCCTTATCGATTCGCAAGCACAGATTGGAACTCAAGCGGACCCAACCAAACGTCTAGTCTAGTCTCTACTAGTAACCATCAACTATATAGACGACTCATAGGGATCAGACGTCAATAATAACGAGCAACTATTCCAAAACTTAATTCCCACTCCACTATAATATCAAATTTTTTTATTTTTCCCTCCATAACAAAGAAACTTTCAACGCCTAAATATTTTTAGTCCAAGGTTACGGTCCTAAATTGTCCCGCATTAAATATATTTATTAAGACCTTTATTATTTCGAGGTATTTCTGTCAACGCGGTGAATTTAAAACACTTACGTGACTAAAATCCCAATGGGGATTAAATTTTACCATAATTTTCTCTTTTAATTCAAATAAAAATGATAATTTTATAATATGTCATAATTGATGGATTAATATTTGAATATCTACTGAAATATGCGGATAGAAAATAATCAAACAATGACTGCGGCACGTGTGAGAGAGGATATTGCAAATAAATGACATCTGCCGAGAGCATTTTAATGAAAACACGATTAGAGATCTTTGCTATTATTATTTTTTTTCCCGCCTATTTTTAAAACTAAAATTTTCAGATTTATTACGACTCATTGCTCCAGAATTGGTTAACGATGATTAATGGTCATTAATCCACATCAATTTCTATTAATAAAAATTTTTAATTGAAGTATGGGGTAAAATGGGCCGTAAAGTTTATAATCCCTGTAAATATTTAAGTAAAAAAATAATATTCGACGTATGGAAGTCTTTTGAAAGCACGTGCCGTTACTAAAATAGTTTGAGCTAAATAATTACACATGTGTTACACGTTACATGTGGGGTGTATGAAAAGAACGTCACAAGGGTGGTCTCAAAAAAGTATTAATATTTATCAAAAGTATTGATATTTAAATGAATAACAAATACCGTATGTAAATATTGAGTGTAGCAAGACAGATAATTTTGAAAAAATTGCGATGGATCGAATGCGCAGAAAATAATTACTCTCCTATTGAGCTCGAGTTGGCTTGACATAGACGGCGATATCGCGATATATATACACAACGCGGTACAAAGACCGCTGTGTGTACAAGTGGTTCGACGACCCCCCTTGTATTCTAGCGACTGCTGGTTGCTGGTTGCTGGTTGCTGGCTGATGGTATGCTATGCTTTGCTCTGAATTAACCATTTTAATAGGCGGTAAAAGAGTAAAGACGATTGTTCTGTAAGTTAACTTGTAGGAGCAGCATTGCACGGACACGGGACATAAGAATTGTGTATTGATTCGAGTTGTGGACCCGCTGAATAACTGCCTCAGCCTTAGCTACTGTATGCTAATGCTCAAAGATACCGCCTATGACTTTTTTTTTTATCTTCATTTTGCATTTATTCTATTATTTAATTGTATATTTATGTCCCATTTTACCCCATATGTTTCATTTTCATTTTTATTGATGGGCATTAATTATAATTAATGTGTATTAATCATTATTAATAAATTTATTGAAGTGTTAAAAAGTAGTTAAAAAAAATTAAATACTGCATTACATTAGAGTAATGGAGTAAAACGTATTGTAATAAATAATACTCACATGTTAATGCCTAAAGATAAAAGTTAACTAAAAAGGTTGGGTGTAGATAGAGGTCTTTGAGAGTCTATATCTATCAACGACAAAGTAAAGTTAGCTTGGGTGGTAATGAAAAATGCAGAGACTGAGAGAAAAATAAGGTCAGTCATAAAACTCACTCACTAACTTTTACTACCTAGACTCGGCATACGGGACCAGATGTCACGTCTATAATGCATTGTGTCATTTTTTTTATTTTTAATTAACTCTAGTATTATTAAAAAGCTCCAAAAATCACTTTAGTGCTCACATATTTTATTCAAATCCCCTAAAGTTTTTGTTTTGGACAAAAAAAAAATTTATTAATTTTTTTTGACGACCCTTCTTACCCCGGTTGCCTCCGGAGATGCTTTTTATGACAGAGAATTCAATGCTGAGAAATATAAAATTTTGATCGAGTAAATCGGGCTATTAGTTCCTGAGTTATCGTAAAAAAAAAAATTTTTGAAAATTAATATTGAAAATAAGGTCGCGGGTTCGAATCCGCGGGTCATTTTTTTGGAGGTCTAATTTTTTTTTTTTTTTTTCTATTTAATTGGCATTCAGAAAGTAAATTAATGATGAGTATTAATTATTATGAGGTAAAATAGACCAGAGATATTTATTTCTCGGGCGTAAGCTAAAATTATAACAAAGTATAAAAAGGTCTATATATAAATCTGTTGTAGGCTTTCATGTACTCTGTGTGTGTAATTGCAACATGTAAAACATTAATTAAAGCTTTGTAACCCTTTTGAAGTTAAATCCTTACGGGCGGAGTGACTTTATCGTCTTTCTGCAAATGAATTTAACGAATCGCTGATTAATTATTACCGAGTATGAGTCAAAGTTGATTATTATCAGTATTTATGTTACCTTACCCACTAAATGAAACACAATATGTATTAAAAAATATGATAAAGGGTGCATTCATTATTCATGCTATGATTATATGTATTTTTCAACACGATATCCTTCACACTAAATTCATTTTATTATCGTTGATTCTCCGGTTTTTACTTTATATATTTACTGCTAACTCATGTTTTTTAGTTGCTAGTTAACGTTCATTAAGATTATTAACTATCACATCTAAAATCAACCGACAATAAATATTTAAATTTCCAATCCTACGACTTCCGGTCTTTTCTCTCCACAGACTAAAATTATAGAAAAATCAATACCTACACTCAAGTCCTGACTAAATTTCCTCTAGTTTGAGTACCCACATCACCATATTTTGATAAGAAAAAAAACCAACAATTTTTATAAATTTTAAATTAACAATTTTCATGACTAATTTCGACTTTATCGAAACCTAGGGTTGTCGGTACTCATTTTCCGCGGATTTTTATCGCCTACAAGGAAATCATACTCATTTATTTTTTAAAAAATTCTAGTTCAAAAAAAATATAAAATTCGTCTGGTATACAATAAGCATGAAACTCCATAGAAATAACAAGTAACCGCGACGAGAATTGTATAATAAATTACTCCGATTAGCTTCGCTTGTAAATTTGATGTCTAAGTATTTTAAAAACACTAGATTTTTATCCGAAAGAGTTTTAGTATTTTTTTTTCCGCATCAGCCAGCAAGTCTTTCGCTCCGGCGCCCTTTTTTTCTTTACACTCTATCTCCCGTCCCGGCATATCAAGCTGTAGGATTTCTCATCCACTATATTTTTCATACCCACACACACTGTGCGCACATGTAACTATACATTAGCTCTTACGACACTCTTATCTAACTACTAGCTTACTAGCTGGGTGGCATCTTACTTTTTTTTTTTTCAAACATTAAATCTAATGATTTTTATTACTTTTTTACGGCCCATTTTGCCCCGTAACCTCTTAAATAACCAATTTAATATTACAGTGCATTAATTTTTATTAAAACTTGTCTGTAATAATTATTTTTGTTAAAATATGGGGTAAAATGAGCCGTATAAAATTTCTAGATACGGAAGATTGAAAAGTAGAGGAAGAGTTGGCTATGAAATAAATTATACATATGGTGAAAGTAGTATTTAAATAAATAAACAGTACGACACATTGAAGCGTAAAGATGGCGGTTAGTAACAAGTATTGAATGGACATACGCGTCGGGAAGGGAGTAATAAAAAATCTGTTGATTTATCTGATGATTCAGTGAGGGTCTTAAGACTTGACGTCTTTGGTACGTTAAGGAGTAATGTGAGAGTAAGGGAGAGAAAGAGTTTTAAATAAACGATAAATTTGGATTTAAGAAAACACATCTCGAGACTAATTTCCTAGCAAAGCCGCACGAGGATTTAAGTAAGATGCTGGTATTGGAGTGATTTGTGACGTGCCATCAAGATTTTGTTTCTTCTGGTGTTATCTCAACTACTCAAAGATTCTTAGCTTTCTGTGTTTCTTTAACCCGAGTTGTTTATTTTTAGAAAAATATATAAGAGTTTAATTTATAAATTCTTTTATTTTTTCTTTTATAAAGATTTATACTGCCCATTTTACCCCAGGTCTTTTGTAAAATAGATATTTAATGACTGCAGAGTAGAATTAATTCGAATTTTATTATTAATTGATTTTTTTCAATTTGGGGTAAAATGGACCAGTGAATATTATTTTGTTTTTAATTTTGCGGACTCAGCAATTATCGTATTACAAGTGAAAGAAATAAAATATAAAAGATAAAAATTGTTGAGCGCAAGTTATTAAGTTTGAGAGCGAGTTTAAATTGCAGAAATACAACTCCGTACTTTGTTGGTTGGTTCGTTAGTGATTTTATAATAATGAGAACTCGGAAACTTTCAGAGTAACGGAAAAAAAAATAAAAAAAAAAAATTCTTTAATCAGCATTTTTAATTTTACGAAATACGGATTGAGTTTTATATTCGATTCAAAAATAATAATAACAATTTATATAAATTAGTTGAGTTTGAAAGTGTGAGGTTATAAAAGTTTAAATAGATGAGCCATAAAAAGTTGTTCACTTAACTTATAAAACTCTTAGCATATAGAACATGTGAGTTTTGTAGTGTTCTGAAAAGGTTTTCTGGGCTCACTGCAGTCTGCAGTCTGGAAAATGTCTATGGGTGGGTGTGTAGCAGTTACCGAGGACGAGGAGCGAACAACCAACAGCCAACAGCCAACGGTTTTATAAACTCGGGGTATATTATACTTTCGTGTCCTTACGAGTTGATTGATCGGAAAGCAATTTTGTGCAAAGTTGCAAACTCAGCAAATTGAGTGAGAAAATTAATGGTCTTTTTAAGTCACGCATCATCCAAACTGTTTTTTTTTTTCTTACAACTTTGAAATTTTTATTTCTTATAACAAAAATACTTTTCACGATCGATTTTTCTCAATAAGTTTAGAAAAAATTTGATTAAGTGGACCATTTTACCCCAGTCTTTTATTATAAGGTAAAATATGCTGTTAATTTTTCTAATACGGTCTATCGTACTACTAATTTAAAAAATTTTGATCAATATGTAATATTTAGTATAGATTAATCATCATTAATACCGATTAATCATCATTAATTTAGATTTTGGTAAAGATGAGGTGAAATAGGCAGTTAAATTCTTTTTACCCAGCCCATTTCACCCTAAATTTCCAGAACATTGACTAATATGTAGTGATTAATCCACATTAATCATCATTAATACCGATTAATCATCATTAATTTGGACTTTGGTAAAGATGAGGAAAAATAGGCAGTTAAATTCTTTTTACCCAGCCCATTTCACCCCAAATTTCCAGAACATTAACTAGTACGTAGAGATTAATTCACATTAATCATCATTAATACCGATTAATCATCATTAATTTGGACTTTGGTAAAAATAAGGCAAAGGGGCCATTGGATTCTTTTTACACGGCCCATTTCACCCGAAATTTCCAGAACATTGACTAATACGTAGTGATTAATACACATTAATCAACATTAATCCAGATTTTGGTAAAGATAAGGTGAAACAGGCAATTTAATTCTTATTGTATGGCCCATTTCACCCCAAATTTTAAAAATATTGATCAATACATAGTGATTAATACCCATTAATCATCATTAATTGGCATTTTTATAAAATGAGTTAAAATGGACCGTTATATTCATTTTGATACCCATTTTACTCCCAATACTTGAAATATTGATTAAATAGTCGTAATCAATACATATTAATCATCATTAATACCCATTAATCATTGTTAATCCTCATTTTTGGAAGCTTGAGGAAAAATGAGGCGTAAAATTTTTTGTTCTACTGCGAATTTTGTCACAAATTTTCAAAATATTGGTTAACAAGTCGTATCTGATGCATATTAATCATCATTAATACCTATTAATCATTAATGATTCTCATTTTTATAAGCTTGAGAGAAAATGAGCCGTAAAATTTGTTTATCTGCTACTCATTTCACCTCAAATTATAAAAATATTTATTAATAAGTTGCAATTAATGCATATTAATCATGATTAATAACCATTAATAAGTATTTATATGACCTGTTAATGGAAAAAAAATAAAAATTAATGAACTCATGTTACCCCTGGATCAATAAATCACTAAAAGCATCTTAGCTGATCTATAAATACCTAATGGCGCCTATAGTTTGTGATATATATTGTGCTAGAAGCTATAGATGACATAAATCAAATAGTAATCAAAGAGCAAACCAGTAGCAGTAGCAGTAGCAGCAACCAGTAAAAATAACTATAGAGTTGTAGTACAATGATATGAAGGAGTTCACTTACCTCGAAAAGTGGCTCGAGTCTTCTCAGTCTAGTCCTCCAGTCTATAGTCCTAATAGTCTATAGTCTAGTACAGTCCTCAGTATTGTCCTGAGTTCTTGATTTTACGTTGGTTAGCACACTGACAGAACTGGAATCCACACAACCATACAATATACTGGATTATATTTAAAGGTGTAGGTGTGCGCTATACCGTGGGGTAGATCGTCGCTAGGGAGATATAGCCGACGCTACTGAGGGTAGTCTGGTTAGCGATACATAAATAACGATATCGGTGTTTTCGCAAGCGTACGTCTTCTCTCTCTCTCGAGCTAGAGTAGAGCAGAGCTAGAGGAGAGTGAAATCGAGTGGCTGGGACTGGGACTGGGACGGGTCGGGGGTTGGGGCTCGGGGCTGAGGTTAGCTTGTATGTGTAGAGCCAGAGGTAGATCCCAGTAGGGTATGGATCTACATCAGTACAGCAGGGAATCGTGGTGTACTGACGTAACGGCATTGCACGCTAGCCCTCGGTTATATTTATTCACCCGGTTGAGAGTTACCAGTTGTCTGTGTAACTGGTGAATAGTCACCTAGTCTATGCTTGGATAGTTCGTATCCTGGAATCGATTTATTGATCTCGACTAGGACCTGCGACAACTTTAATCAATTCTAAGGATTTTCACACCAGATTTCTATTTTTATCCATTTAATTTTAGGTTACGGCCAAATTTTATTTCGCGGATATTCGTTTTGGACGGAGGTAATTGGGAGGCTGTATCTCGGGAGGAAATTGATATTTTGCTATCTTATGGGAGGGTTTTGGTTAGCCAATGAACCAATCTTTAAAGTAGCGTCGGCTGATCCGTTAAATTTTTAGTTACTTTTGGTTAATGATAATAATAGTAAAAAACGAGATTTTCATACCTGAGACAAGAGAATTTTTGAGGGTCTGTATCTTGGGAGGAAATTAATATTTTGTCAACTTATGAGAGGGTTTTGGTTAGCCAAGAGTCTGAATTCGAAAATGGCATGAGCAGAATCAAAATCGAAAAATAAGTTTTGGAATAATTGACGTCTGAGTAAAAAAATTGATATTTTTGGTGAAAAGAAAAATTAATATAATAATATAAACACAGTGTCTTTTATCGAATAAGTTTGCTGTATAATTGATTAGTTCTAGAGTATAATCAAAACTATAGACTAGGCTATAAACTGGATATTTTTATTTTTAGACCTCGTAATGATTTAGAAATAATTAATTTAGTTCTTACATTTTATTCAATTAAATCTACTATTTATAACTAATAAAACTTGTAAGAATCGCGAAAAGCGTTTAATTAAAATTTCATCCCCGTTTTAATGTTCAACCGCGGGTGCAAAAAATCCCAGACTATAATTTAACGATTTAGTACAGCGGTCTCATTTTTTCATGAATTTTTTATCGCTAATTATGCAGTTATCGATTATTTTTTCGTAAGACGTGGGGTGAGAAAATTTGTAGCCAAGAATCTGATGAATTTTTTTAGCGCCTACAGAATTCTCTCTTTTGATTACGTCATAAGGTATAAATTTTAAAAGTCAATATCTAAAATTAACGACTCAAGTTCTACGAAACAAAGGAAATAATTAAATAATGAATGACGTTATAAATAAACTTGAACTTGGTAGGTGTAAATAACAAACAACAAAGTTTTAAGTACAACTGAGTCCATAGAAATACTAAAAATATCACCAAGTTAATTCTAAAGTCAGTAAAAATAATGATATTTACAAAATTAAATTTAGCAGAAGAAGTTAAATGTCATAGGGTCGATGAATATTATTTAGTGGGTGTTATAATCAGCGCGATTAATATAACAATGAATGGCGGAGTTGTTATGAAGTTATAGAGTGAGTCAAGTGACCTAATTCGAAATTTGTTTAGGTAGATTAGATCGCGTTTAGCTGGAGAGAGCAAATACCTGATTAGTATTTAAACCAACATAATTTACAAATACAGCGTGTGCGTGCAAAAAGGCTCGAGGGGGGGAGAGGGGGGTGACATATGGATACGTTGCGTTACGTGATCAGGTAACGAAGGTTTAAACCCTTCGACATAGGGATCACGCAATTAAATTCCTTATTTATTTGTTCTTTTAAGTACCGGGTACCAAATACCGGATACTGAGTACTGAGTACCGAACAAGGGTTGTCGAGTACTGAGTACAGAGTAAGGGGTATCAAATACTGAGTATGATGTGTTGAGTACCAAATACAGAATACAAGGTAATAAGTACTGAATACAGGTTACTGAGTACCAGGTTCAAAGTACTAAATACAGAGTACCGAGTACCGAATACAAGTAAGTACTGAATACAGGTTACCGAGTACCAGGTTCAAAGTACTAAATACAGAGTACCGAGTACCGAATACAAGTAAGTACTGAATACAGGTTACTGAGTACCAGGTTCAAAGTACTAAATACAGAGTACCGAGTACCGAATACAAGTAAGTACTGAATACAGGTTACTGAGTACCAGGTTCAAAGTACTAAATACAGAGTACCGAGTACCGAATACAAGTAAGTACTGAATACAGGTTACTGAGTACCAGGTTCAAAGTACTAAATACAGAGTACCGAGTACCGAATACAAGTAAGTACTGAATACAGGTTACTGAGTACCAGGTTCAAAGTACTAAATACAGAGTACCGAGTACCGAATACAAGTAAGTACTGAATACAGGTTACCGAGTACCAGGTTCAAAGTACTAAATACAGAGTACCGAGTACCGAATACAAATTGCTGGGTATCGAGCATCAAATACCAGGTACAAAGTACTGAATACCGACTACAGATTGCTGAGTACCGAGTACAGGGTATCGGATACAGATTACTAAGTATTGGATACGAAATACCCGATACTGAGTAGTGAATATCAAGTATAGTATACAGAGTACCGACTGTAAGATGTTAAATACCGAGTATTGAGTATAGAGTACCGGGTTAGAATGCACAAAGTACGGAGAATCAGCTAATTTAGTAGTGAAGATTCAAGTAAATATTTAACGCATTAAAAGGTTTAAATTTTCGTTTCTGATCTTTTTAAAATGGGATTGGTATATAATTCTAAAATAGCATTAAAAAAAAATTATATAAGTGATATTTAAAAATAAAATGTTAAGTATATTTGTATATAATGATAAAATATACAAAAAGCTTTTTCTCTGGCACAGCTGGTTACAGTTTGATAGAGAACTAGGTGCCACTTACTGAGCTTCAAAGCTTTCCGAGCGATAATGTACCAAAAGATCGATATATATAGAGGACGGGAGCGAGAACGACGATGATGGTTGGATGGTAAATGTTAGATGGACTATAGTCCATAGACATTTTGACTTAACTGGGGAGAATGTCGTGTGTGTGTGTATGTATTTGTGAGTAACTTTAGTATAGAAAGCTTTACTTTGAGATAGCCTAGGCTAGTCGAGCTCTCAGTACAAGAAATCGTTTAGTTTAGCTTCTCTGTCATACAAACTCTTTCATCTACTCTAGACTGTACAGTACTGGCAATACAACCAGACCAACCAGACCCAAAAGAAGAACAACAAGTACAAGAAGAAGAAGAAGGAGAAGGAAGAAGGTAGAAAAGCTTTAGCCAGTCGTTACTACACAGCTACTGCAGTCTCTCTCTTTAACCCGGATAGAGAATGCGGACATTACACAGCTTGCCTCTAGAGTACAACAACTACCAACGCTGCCTTTTATTGATCGCACTCACTTTAAGATTTTATTTCTGGTTACTGGTTTATTATTCAAGCTTACGTACTTTTTTACTCTAATTATTACTCCTTTCAATCGGAACTAACTTTACCATGTTCTAAATTTGATATCTCGGGCTCTAATTATCGTGCCTACACGTTCTTGCGCTCATTCTTTTTGTCATTCAAGGCACTACAAACTAAGTCATTATAATTTTCACTGTATTTTCAATATTTTCAAAGATATATGTCTTCCAAATTACCGCTAAATTTCGGACGCCTTTTTCAAATTCGAGACTAATTTTTGAATCTCGATATCTCGGGTTCTAATTATCAAACCGAGGTTTTCTTGCGCTCATTTTTTTCATTATTGAAGATACTACAAAAAAGGTCCTTATAAATTTTACTGTAGCTATGATAGTTTCCACGGTCCATGGCTTTCGAATAATGGAAAAATTTCGGGCGCTTTTTTCGATTATTGGATCAACTTTCAAAACTTGATATCTCAGGTCCTAATCATCAGATCTAGGTCTCCTTGCGCTCATTTTCTTAGTTAGCAAACGGTCTATAAAAAAGTTCCTTATAAATTTTACTGAATTTTTAATAGTTTTCAAGATATTTAACTTCAAAACAACTCAAAAATTTCGGGCGTCTTTTTCAATTATTGAAGCAATTTTTGAAACTCGATAACTCTTATTAAAATTATCAGATCATGATTTTCATGCGTTCGATATTTAAGTTAGTTAATAAACTACAAAAAATGTCCTTGTGTATTTGACTGGTTTTTAATTAGTTTCCGGAATAAACGAGGCCAAAGTATTTGAAATAAGTCCCAACTAAATTCCGCAAACTGAAGCCCACTGCACGAAATCATTAAAGTTAATAAATAAATAATTATACACGAGGTTCAGCGAACCAATGAGGAGCCTCTGGACTCCTATTACCCAAGAAACTTTAACACAAATAATAACAAGAGTAATTTTAATGATAGCTTGTATAACTAGACCACTATAGACCCGAGCAACCACACAATGGAATAGACTACTGAGTTATATATGTTGTAGCGAAGCATTAGAATCAAATTTCCCCATAGACCTTAATGAATTCAATTATCTGTCATAACCATCATCAAAACTTTAAGAATTTTCATGAACAAATACTGATAGAGTAGGTAGGGTGGATCGTTATTAGAGTATAGAACCTCATACAACTAGGAGCCATTCGAGACTACGAGGGCGCGATATAGGCAGCAGTAACCGCGAATCGTTGAATACATTCTCTGGTAGATTCATCGTGAGACAAAAGACTGGGGTTTGAGTTGATAGAGAGGAAGGGCTGACAAATAAGGGAATGAATGCGTGTATGCGAACTAGAAATCCCAGGCGAGGACTCGGTATCAGTGTAATCGTTGCGATATTACAGCTTCCGATTGCATTGCTCAAGGAAATTTTCATCGTGCTTTGAGTGGTTTTGATGGATTGGATCGTATCGATGCTCTGACGGCACTCAGGAGTAAAATTTTATTCGGGTTTCATGTTTTTTTATAATTTTGAACGATGATCATTTTTGAGATTAAAATAACAGAGGTTGTCAAAAAGCTGACGTGATTCTGTGGAAAATGAGTACCAACAAGCCTAGGTTTTATAAAGTTGATACTTACATATTTTATGTATATATTTATGATATACTGAAATAACTCATTTTTATTAGAGACCGAATATAGTGATGTAGGTACTCATTCTACTGGAAATTGAGTTTGCTTGAAGATAAAACTAATGATTTTGATAAAAAAATTTTTTATTACTGTAAGATTAAAAAATATAAATTTATGATAGTTTAAATTTTTTTCATTCCAAATATAGTGATGTGGGTACTCAAACTACCGTAAATTTAGTCTGTAATCCAGTGAAACAAACAATTTTTCATTTAAATGTATTCAAATTTTATCGGGGAATAAAAAAAATAATCAATAAAAACAGGGTCTTAAAAAATTTATGTGGACAAAAGACGTAGGGGAGAAACGTAAGAGAAAGGGGCGAAATAGTGAAAAGGAGTTTTTTGGCAAGCGGCTTGCATTAACTATACGAAATTATGTTAAATCTTGGCGTAGAAAATTCATGGCACGTCGAAATGCATACAAGTATCCACCGAGAATACCACTCGTGCCAATACTCGTGCAAACATAAACTTAGACAAACTAAAAAGTTTGTTTTCAAGATTTATTAACCAAAAATAAATAAAACATTTATTTTTCTTAATATAAAATTAATTTAACTAAGACCCGCATTCATTAATAATCTCAAGCCCGGGCTATGAGTGTCCGTTATCTGTTATAAAAAAATAATTTCTTGTTGAGGGTCGTTTTTTGTCAGACCATCAACCAACGGCTCTCGAGTCGATCGTTTTAATGGGATTTTTAAGTGCTACGGTAGAGCGACCTTATCTACCAGCAGACTCGCTACTCAGTATCTGGGCAAGACGGATATTTTTTAGTGGAAATATTGTGAGAAAATAGAGTTGAGAAGTTGGACATTTTCCTCTTCTATTGGGTTTCTATCAAGACTCTTCTCAGAGAAGTCTGCTTGCTTGAGAAGATAACAAAAATTATCATCATATTTTTTTACTGACTTTTAACTACCGTATCTTTAAAACTAATTAATTAACCGACTAAGTCATAATGACCTTTTTTGTAGTACGTTCACTGAATAAAACAGCTATCACAAGTAGAAGTACTTCCGGTACTTAGAATCTGAGATATCGAATTTTTAAAATTAGTCCAATAACTTAAAAAGGCGCCCGAAATTTTTTAATAATTTCCAAAGTACATATCTTGGAAACTATTGAGAATATAGCAAAACTTGTAATGACCTTTTTTGTAGTACGTTCTCTGACGAAAATAATAAGCCCTTAAAAATCTCAATCCAATCATTACAATCCGAGATATCGTGGTTTGAAAATTGCTCTAGCAATTGGAAATGGCGCCCGAAATTTTTCAGTAATTTTGAAGACGTGGACCGTCAAAACTATCAAAACTACAGTAATATTCGTAATGACCTTTTTTGTAGTACGTTTTCTGATGAACAAAACGAGCCCTTGAACATCTCAATCCGATAATTAGATTCCGAGATATCGAGTTTTGAAAATTGCTCCAATAATTGGAAAAGGCGCCCGAAATTTTTCAGTAATTTTGAAGACGTGGACCGTCAAAACTATCAAAACTACAGTAATATTCGTAATGACCTTTTTTGTAGTACGTTTTCTGAGGAAAAAAATGAGCCCTTGAATGACTCGTTCCGATAATTAGAACCCGAGTTATCGGCTTTTGAATAAAATACCTCAGTTTTCTTGGAATTCACGCCTCTATTCCACTATATAGACATGCATATATAAGTATATATAGACCCACACATTCTTTCACATAATAAAAAATTTTTCAACAAAAGCGTCAGCTAACCCCTTACGTCTCTATCATCTTTTATATTTAGTAGGTCAAATAAAAAGCCAATCAATATTTTTAAAAAAACACCCTCATATCCCGTCATCCGACTACATGATGATGGCTTTCACACTACATCTCTTTTGTTTGGCTCCTCACCCTAATCCATCCAGACTACGTCATTCAATAAAATGATTGACGCATCACATGATGAATTGGCCGCTGTTACAATAACAATTATTATCATAATAATAATAATATATGTAATCACGGATAGAAAATATTAAATAGAACATTCTACTGACAAATAGATGAATTAGTTCATTCCCTTTCACTTAAAATCCCTTCAGTATTTTACTATTTAAATTTCGTGTGAGGATCAGGACACCTGGTGATTGCGGTCATGTTTATTTTTAAGACCCCCCGTGTTCTGGGTCACAAAATTCAATATTCAAAAGTCTTTTTAGTATAAAGGGACGGTTAGAAATTCGAATTCAGGTTTTTTATTAATTTGGCGGGAAAATTTAAAAATTTGAATTTCGCGCGAAAATTAAAAATTTGAATTTAGTGGTAAAATTTTCATTAGACTGGGTTATATTTTAAAAATATAAATTCTAAAGATCCTTAAGCTGAGGAATGAAAAAAAGGTTGAATTAAATTTTAAAAGCGAAATGAGAAACAATGAATCCTCTTATTTTTATTTCAGTTACAATTTAAAATTATTTTCTACATGTGCACTATTTTTTTTTGTTTTGTAAATTATTTAACAAGAGAGCACAGTAGCACTAGAATTTAATGAACGTTAGCAAGCGACGATTCAAGGGATTAAGCTCCGGACACGAGGATTTTTATGACGTTATTGCGCTCTGTTTATTCTTTACATGGACTCGCTACTGAGTAAGCAAAATGTCCAGCTCGACTACCAACTTTCAAATTATCCTCACGTTTATGTTTTTATTTAATCATAATATTCATTAAAACAATTTAAATTACAATCTATTTTAATTAGATTTTTTTTTCTTTCTATTCATTTTTTAATATTAGCTCTGGTGTCACTGAGCCAAAATTATAACTCCATTATTTATTTATCAAAAATAGATAAGATTTTTGAAATCTCAACAAAATATCCTCTAATTTGAGTACCCACATCAATATGTTCCCTTCACTTGCAAAATATATCATTATTATATATATATAAACTACAGTATGAACTATTTATCAAAACCTAGGCTTGTGGGTATTCAAACTACGCAGAATTGCGCGCTCTATAAGAATCTGGTAGTCATTTATTTTTAAAAAATTATTCGAGGTCAGCAAGTTGTATTTTTACCTCAAGTAAAAAGATTAATTTAAAAAAAGTGTTATTATTATTCATAGCAAAGGAATCGTAAAAAAAAACTATCTCAGGGCGTTTGCAGACAAAAGCCATCAGAGTTTCACCCTCACTCGATAGCTTTTCGCCCGATTTCGTCCAATCGTAACCGCCATTACTCCTCGCTCGCTATTATATGTCTCTCAGCAAATACCATTCTTATACATATATATATTTTTTTTCTATTTTTATCTCAACTGTTTTTTCAACTTTTTCTTATCAACGTAAATTTGGGTTCCCCTAAAAAAATTCATTCTCTCGGAAATAACTAACGAATAAAATAAAATAAAGACGCGATTTCGTATTTCAGTCACGTCGGATCTTCCTATTTATTGCTCCTTTTTTCGGATCACCGAATACCAACTAAATCATCCCTATAGACATTACTTATCTGTCTTATAACTACATTAAATTAAATCCATAAATTTTTTTTATATTTTAATTTTTAAACTATAAAATTTTTTTCAGCTATTAGAACTCAATGGAATTCGATCCCAGAATTGGAATTTCCTAGGGGAAAATATTCAATCTTTTTTTTTTCTCGCACTTTTTTTCGCTCCCTCTAAGCTTGCGCCGAGCAAATTCTTCTGGGAGACCGCGAACAATATCGAGCGTCAAAGGTATTCGGGGTGACTGACTTGGGGTTGAAAGTGTTAATGAAAGAAAAAAATTTTTTTTTCTTAAAACTGAAATTTTTGGTTATTTAAAAATCTGGAATTTTTTGAAAAATATATTACTCCCAGATTCTTGTTGCGGGTGTGATTCCGCGTAGAATGAGTACCCACAAGCTTAGGTTTGGATAAAATGGTCACTACTTAATATATATGATATATATAAATATGAATAATATATAGTGAAGCAAATATATCGATGTGGGTATTCAAATTACCGGAAATTTTCTCAGTAATTAGATAGTTCTAATTACTTTGTCTACTAATTGCAGGGTAAAAAAAAAAAAAAATAAAAATAAGAATTTGATTTTCTCAAAAAAATTTTTTAAAAATAAATGAGATAAATATCTGAATACAGGGCAAAATTCCATGAAGAATGAGTACCCACATCGCTGTATTCCGGCTGAGTGATAATTGTTCATTTAAATTGTTAATTAATTGTTAGCAACAATTACTCAATTGTTTATAAACTTAAAAGTAAGCTTGTGGGTACTCAAACTACAGGAAATTTAATCCCGAAAGCAGTAAAAATAAGTATAGTGACAGCAGACCACAATTATAAACGTACATATGTCGCTATTGTGGCAAAGCCTCCTCTCTTTGAACTACTGAAAAGTTTGCCAGCTTATAAGCCCATTCAATGATATAGATTACAAACGGAGCTACCTAATTGTCATTCGATAAAAGTAACAATAGATGAAAACTCCCCTCGTCTATTCAACTATTGGGGGACTGAATTAAAAGGATGAAATTCGTCCTTCACTATATTTATTACAATTTAAAGCTTAACTTACACAACACCCTTACTAATAACAAATAAAAACCTCAATGATATATTTTTCTTTAATAAAAATTACTACCAGTATCCAGAACCTGATAAATATTTCAGTAAAAATATTTTCTTTCGATTTCGATAAAAGTGTTAAATCTGCCAGAGCAGTTATTTTAAGAAATTAAGTAATTATTTGATATAACTGATCTCGAGGTCGGATTGTAGAGACAATTTCCTGAAGTTCGAGTACCCACATCACTACTTTCTGTTCGATGACACAAAATATATGAAAATAGGTATTTCAAAATATATAAATCCAAGTATGGCAGAATCAAGGCTTGTGGGTACTCATTTTACTCAGAATTCAACGTTTTGCAAGAAAATGTATCATAAATTTGTTTAAAAAAAAATCGGTATGACCCAGGAGTCATTTATGTGTGCGCTAGTGTGCCAAAATAAAAAAAAGTAAACTGAAGCAAGTTTATCGAGCGATTCCGGAGCTCCCGTAGGATTAAATGGAGATTTAATTTTTTTGGCATCCGAAATTATCAGAGCGTCCCCTCTAGCAACTGCGGGAGCGAAGTAGTCCCTTTGGTTGGTTCGGTTAGGGGATGGAATGGAATGGGATGTGATGTCAAAGCAACGCTATCAGCCAGCGTTTGAATCCTGCTTTATTCAGGGGTGGATTCGCCGAGCCATAGACAGAAACACATTTCGAGTGGTTATATTGTCACCTTGGGAATACTATTCCCTCTCTCTCTCTCTCTCTCTCTCAAGCTTTCACTCTCTCTACTGCAGCTATTTTATTTACTAGTATTGTTATTTGTTTGTATAACTATGGTTAAAATGTCAGAGAAGCCATTGGTTTATTTTTATTTTTTAATTCTCGCTCGTTCACTCGCCGGTAAAAATTGTAAATTGGACAAAGTTAATTTTAAAAATAATTTTATTTTTATAAATATTTATGATGATAAAAAATTTTACTTTCCCAGGCGAGGTGATTTATTTAATTTACGACGATGGAAGATACCCTTGATCTTGCCCCAGATCTATAAGTCTATTGTAGTTCCAGATAAATCACAAGATCTCGATAGTTATCGAGATCGAGTTCGATTGGGGGTAGATTGAAAAAATTTTTTAGGGGCTGGAGAGTCGGGGGAAGTTGACCGGTGCTCTTCGCTCTTTCAAAAATATGTGTGACATTTTACTGTGGGGCAACTAGGTCACGAGTTATGAGAAATTTTACTACTGTGTGATATTTGCTAGAATTTTTTTACTTAATTGCATACTTAAATATGACCAAGTTTGTTTTTATAAAAATCGTTATCTGCAGGCTAGAGATCAGACTCTGGCATTTCTGAAACACATCCTAAAGTTTATCCTGAGGTAATTTGGGCCCAAGTTATAGGTCCCGATCTGAAAAAATACGATTCTGTCTTTAATTACCCATAACTCGGTACCTAATTAGCGTAGAGACTTTTTTAAGGGCTCAAATCAAAGCTTAGGAATCCCTCTAGCTCTTTAGGAGCTCAGAAATTTCAAAAAAGGATGTTATCAAACTTTTCAAGAGCTTTTAAGTCAAAATACGAAATTTCCCCAATTTCTCGCGAGCATATTACCCACTCTAGCTCACTAACGCCATCTCCAAATGAATTCAAATTTTTTTAACATCAACTATAGACTCTTAGCTTCAATTTCCATATTTATATTTTAGCCTGCGATAATATTTCAGTTGTATATAAATTCATATTCTGCAGCCTCTACATTAATTTACCCGGAATATTTTAAATTTCATTCATTTCCCATTTTCCAGCAGCACCGAAAATCCTTTTAACTGCAGACATATAATGAGCACTCGAAAAAAATTCGACGCACAAAATACGGTTCTATAAATTCCGACATAATTTACCAGGAATTCAACAAAATAGTTTTTTCATTTTATTCGAACATTAATTATTATAAATTAAATTCATTGTATGGACATATATATATAAAGCAAAATAATTTAATGGGGATTGTAAATAATTTGGGGTTGAAACGCCAGAGGGCTGGAATAGGCAATGGAATCATGGAGGATCGCAAAGTTAAGCTTCAGTAAGCTCGATCGGTGGTATGATGGTCATATTGCTGAATCAAGGGATCCATAAGCTACTTCTACTCATATATGTATATGTGTATATATATTATATAGCATTTGGCGTTGAATGGATGTTAACGATTGTTTGGCTGAACGGGCTATTCATTTGTCACATTATGCGTGTAGAATTGATACTCATCTGTGTAATTCAGCTAATGGTGTGACGATCGCGATATGTCGGCTTACTTTTCATTTTAAAATATATGTGAGAGCGAGATTGGATACAAAAATCACATATGGTCATAACTATAAATATGGTGGGCAGTATTATAAAGTATAGGCTTTTATTAGTTGATAATAATTTCGTATTTTGACTTTGAAGCTCTTGAAAAGTTTTATAAAATTTTTTTTTTTAATTTTTGAAGTCCTGAAGAGTTAGAGGGATTCCTAAGCTTTCATTTGAGCCCTTAAAGAAGTCTCTACGTGTATTATTATGAATTTTACATACATGTTTATTTATTTTAAAAGTTTTCGATTGAGAAATCGAAGAATATTTTGATCTGCGGTAAATAAAATACTGTAACTAAGTGAAAAATGATCGTAGGATAAATCAAAAAAATGGAAATTGAAGCTAAAGATCTGCAGTTTTTGGTAAAAAAAGTTCTATTTCATCTGGAGATGACGTTAGTGAGCTAAAGTGGGTAATATGGTCGCGAGAAATTGAGGAAATTTCGTATTTTGACTTTGAAGCTCTTGAAAAGTTTTATAAAATTATTTTTTGAAATTTCTGAGGTCCTAGAGAGTTAGAGGGATTCCTAAGCTTTGATTTGAGCCCTTAAAAAAGTCTCTACGATAATTAGGTACTGAGTTATGGGTAATTATAGACCAGATCATACTTTTTAACATCGGGACCTATAACTTGGGCCCAAATTACCCCAGAATAAACTTTAGGGTGTGTTTTGAAAATGCCAGAGTCTGATCTCTAGCATGCAGATAACGATTTTTGTAAAAAAAATTTTGGTCATACTTAAATATGCAATTAAGTAAAAAAATCGGCTATCGGTTGATCAAAGACGATTTTAATCTTTTTTGTTGGCTTTCAAAAATTCCCGCGGTTTCTAAAAATCTTCACAAATTAATTTTGACTTCATATTGATCACCTAGACCCAATCGAAGTCATCTCTGAGCTCCGAATACTAATTATTTAATTTTCTAGCAAATATCACACAATAATCAAATTTCTCACAACTCCTGACCTAATTAGCCAACAGTAAAATGTCATAAATATTTTCGAAGGACAAAAGTCTGCTCTACAATTTTCAAATAACGATTTTAACCTTAAAATTTTTTTCATCCCCTATAAGAACGTCTTAACTACGAAGCAAATATCACACCGACTTAAATATCTCATAACTCCTGACCTAATTCCCCTACAAAAAGACTTTTCATATATTTTCGATAGATCCGTCTCCTTAATAACCTCCAAGGTCCAATTTACTTAAAAAAAAAATCCAGACTCATAAATCTCCATAAAGCAAAAAAAAGGCGGATTTTTTAATTATTCTCGACTTGGCGAACTCAATTACCGAAATAATGACTAGAGAATTAATTCCGAGTTTCTTAATGTCTGAGCCTTATAACGAAGACAATAAATAAGATAAAAAAATAGCTAGTATAAATAAAGTTGACTCTTCTCAATAATTTCTCGTGGGAGAGTCGGATACCGGGTCGTGGCGGCAGTTAGCCCTGTTAACAGTCGGATCGATTGCCTAGGGATTACTTCAGCTATATATATATACATACATACATCTATATATATTTAGGTAAGGGACCAGATCAAGTTTCAGTACTAGAGTTGGGATTTCCATGGCTATCACGATTTCTGCCCGGAATTTCTTCAGCTCGCTCGTGATAAATTATCGTTATATTCTCTACGTGATTACTTATATTTTTTTATTTATATATATAAATTATTACATTTATCTACGTTTCTTCCTTTCTAAAGTAATAAATTTACTGGATATAAATAATAATAAATAATTGAGCATTCAATCATTCAGTTAATTTTACGATTTACGAAATTTTGAAATTTGTAACTCCATAACTTACGAAGGAGTTATTATTTTTTCAACTTATGGGAGGGTTTTGGTTAGCCAAGAGTCTGGACTACAAAATGGCACCGATTAATTGTTAAACTATCAAGTAGTTTTAGAATTATCAGCATTTGAATGCAAGTCGCAATTTTTTGTGGCTGCCAAAAGAAGGATTTTTGGGAGGTTGTACTTCCGGAGAAAATTAAAATTTGTTTGGCTTATGGGAGGTTTTCGGTTAGCCAAGAACCTGGATTAAAAGATGGCACCACCGAAATTAAAAAATAATAATTAGTTTTCAAGTTTAGAGCATGAAAGTAAAAGATGAATTTTTTTTAATAGAATTGTTTTTTTTTTTATTCAAAATTTATAAATAATTATAATTTTAGTAAATAAAATAACGTTTTGATTTTTTTTTATGTTACAGGTGAGTGTGAAAAAAAAAGAGGCATAGAATAAAAACGCCAATCACGAGACCCCCAGGTGGTAACTAGTTATTTATTTTCTGATGTCAATTGCACTCTCAGTTAATTAGTAGACAGAAAAAAAAAAAAAAAAGTGAAAACAATGACAAGGTAAAAAATGTAGTAAATAATTTTAACGTTGAACATAAAAATTTAATTTTTTTCATTCCGGTAGTCATTGATTGAAGAGTCTTGTTATTTGAATACACAAGTGGAGAGTCAAGAGTTGAGAATAAAAAAAAGAGATGTAGAAATAGACGTAAGGCAATTGATGATAGACAGCGTGTTTAAGATATCCGGGACTAAAGCTTGTCTAAACAGTTTAAGTCAAGTGGATAACATTCTTATATTATTTTTTTAAATATTTTTAGTGACTGTTATTAATACTAATATTTTTCACGAGACAAATTGTTATGAAATATTATTTTAAACTCGATTTTTTAATGTTGGGGATTTAGAAATTTTTTTGGGGACAAATTACTAGTGGATATGAGTTACAGATGTTATTCTGCGTGGTTTGAATACCCACAAGCCTAGGTTTGGGTGAAATGCACACTAAGTAATTTTTGTGTGCGCTGAATAATTAGTATTTTTAATATAAAGCAAATATATCGATGTGGGTGTTCAAACTAACGGAAATTTTGTCAGAAATTCAGTAGCGACATTCATTTTTAATTTAGACTCTACTGCGAAAAAGTTGTATATGATCCGAATATTGATTGTGGATAAAATTTTTTTTAGAGAGAAATGAAACTTATTCTAGAGTTACTGATGTGATTTCACGTAGAATGAGTACCCACAAGCCTAGGTTTAGATAAAATGCACACTAGGTAATTTTTGTGTGCACTGAATAATTAGTATTTTTAATGTAAAGCAAATATATCGATGTGGGTACTCAAACTAGCGGAATTTTCATCACGAATTTAATGGTACAAGTAATTTTGTTTTATTATGTCTGAGATAAAAAAATATAAAATTAATGAGGTAAAAAAAATTTTTATTTTCTTCGTAACCTATTTCCTAGCTAACACAGAGCAATTTAATGCTCCAAACGAATAGCTATCATAAAATATAATTTTAAACTAGTTTTCGCTCTATTTTTTTTTTACAAAATTCGATTTCACGCGACAAGACACTTAACTATAAAGAATACTTAATATCTTATCACAATTTATCTCATTTTTTGTTATTTTGCTAAAAAAAATAAATGTGCAATTTATTTTTACTGTTTAACTAAAAAAGTAAATGTATTAAGTAGTAATACGAGTTAATAAAAGATAATTAGTTAGACCGGATTGTCGGATTGAGAGAACCAAGAAGGGAAAAATCTAATTTCTGATTGTGCAATTTATATTCCCTAGACAGTCGTAAATAACATTGTCTTTGAAATGTAATCGAGAGATAGGGAGAGAGATAGTCTTGTAGTTTAGGGTACAAAATAAAATAAAAAAAAAAATTACAAGATCTTGAACAAAAAGTATAATAATTCTTAATTATTATCTCAACTTTCTGATAACAAAACTTTTACTTTTTTAATTAATTTTTTACGGGAAACTTTATTAATATTTTTTCGACTCTTTGGAGTGTTTTGGTTACCCGAGAATCTGCACTACAAAATGGCGCCGGTTATTTGTAAAAGTATCAAGTAGTTTTAGAATTACCAGCATTTGAATGAAAGTCGCAAGTTTTTACGGCTGACAAAAGAGGAATTTTCGGGAGGTTGTGGCTCTGGAGGTAATTAATAATTTTTCAACTTACGGGAGGGTTTTGGTTAGCCAAGAATCTGGGTTACAAAATGTCGAAAATGGATTTCAAAAATAAAAACAACTTTTTTTAAAAATTAAATTCAAGTATAACAGTGACAAAAACTGTACAGCAATAAGCTGCAAGTACTTGGGCCTAATCACGGAGATAAGTAACGAAAGAGTAAAAAAAAGTGGCATAAGTAGGCGCTAGTTGACTTTGTATACACGCAAGATCGTCGCGTCAATTCATAGAGTCGAGGGCTTTCAGCTGAACACATTAGTGGCCATTGTTGCTACCAGTCACGTCACATCCCCCACATAAGAGTCTTGCCGTCAGCTATCACGTACCTGTGACCTCACGCCTACGGTCTAATTCCAAGTTATTTTTCAGAGACAGTTAAATATCGCGTTTTTTCGGATTCTTTTTTTTATATTTTTCAACTTAAATTTTATTTCGGTAGTGAAGCTGAGCCATTTCCTAGAGAAATAAACTCATGATTTAAAGCAGTTGCTGCTATGAAAAAAGAAATAAATAAACTGAAAAGAGGTGAGGAGAGAAGAAAAGAGGGTAGAAATAAAGAAAAAGATCTTTATTTTAGCGCGTGGACTTATTTCAAGCAAACTGTAAGCGTGCTCTGATTAATGGCCGTGTTTTAGGGGATTTTTTTTATTTTTTACGATTAATATTTCTTATACAAATAAAAATTATTAAAAAATTACTTTTTATTTTCAAAATATGAAGGCGCCATCTTCTAACTCAGCTTCTTGGCTAACCAAAACCCTCCCATAAGTCAAAAAAATTTTAATTTCCTCCGGAGATACAACCTCCCAAAAATCCCTCTTTTGGCAGCCACGAAAATCGCGACTTTTATTCAAATGCTAATAATTCTAAAACTACTTGATAGTTTTGCAATTAACCGGTGCCATTTTGTAGTGCAGACTGTTGGCTAACCAAAACCCTCCCATAACTCAAAAAAATATTAGTTTCTTCCCGAGATACAAGTCCTCGAAAATTCCTTTTGGCTCTGGTATGAAAAAGCATACTTCTGTTAGTTTTTTTATTATAATTAACGTTAATTAAAAGTAACTTGGAATTTTTGAAATAAGCCGCCATTTTGAAGACCAGGTAATTGGCTAACCAAAACCCTCCCATAAGTTGTAAAAATTTCAATTCCTTTTGAAACTACAGGCTTTTAAAAATAAAAATTAAAAAAATTAGTAATTCGAAGCTTTTAGCGGACAACAATGGGTTTAAAGTTGTCTAGTCAAATAATTGCATAAATAGGAATGGGTATAGAAGGGAAGTTAAATAAAGGGTCCATGGGCAGGTTGGTGAGCTGTAGGGGAAAGAGGGTGAGGGAGGGGGAAAGTCGAGAGGGAGAATCGTAGTCGCGATCAATTGTGTTGTGAAACTGGCGCTATAGTGCTCTGGTACAGCAACTGCTACTGCATTGTCGGTATAAAGTTGAGAATTATACATTGGAAACTTGGAATGGCAGGAAGGAAGGAAGGAAGGAAGGAAGAAAAGATAGAACCTGTGGGTAGATTCGGATATGGACGTACGTATTGGTATCCTGCAGTTGCGCCATTTTTTTTTTTTCGATTCTACTTTCATTACAACTAAAATCACAATACCGTCTTAGAGATTGTATTTCTTAAAATATACACGGCGATTCGATTCTCAGGTTAATTTTTATTCAATTACCAAAGAGCACTCGGATCCTCATTGAGAAACGCGGAATTGATGTTAGTTTTAATTGTTATCCGATTCCTGGTTCGTTACTTAATTTGAGAAATTATTCGAGATGCCGAACTAACGGTAACGATCCATCCCGTATGAAATACAATATATGGTTAAAATATATAAAATCATATATGTTTACAACAAAAAAATATATGATATATTATAATGTATATTATAAAAAATCATATAGCGATTTTGGCCGATTTAATATAAAATTATATTGACCATACATGTTACTTTTATACAAGTTAATTTATTTTGATGGGTAATCTATGAATTAACAAAAATTTTTTTAGGTTATGGGAGGGTTTTGGTTACCCATGAATCTGCACTACAAGATGGCGCGGGTAATTTGTAGCATTCATAATTTTTTGAATTATAAATAAAAAATTCAAATGAGCACCGGCTCATTTTTTGTATTGGAGAAATTAGGAATTTTGTGAAAGCTGTTTCTAGGGAAAAAGCAAAAATATTTTTGACTTATGGGAGGCTTTTGGTTAGCGAAGAACCTAACCTTGAAAATGGCTTTAACTAATTTTAAAAATGAAATTTATTTCGTGAGCTGAAAATTTTTCAAGTTTTTCAAAGAAAGGATTTATTTTGTAGATTTTAATTATTTAATTAATAAAAAAAAAAAATGAGAGACGGATGCACTAGAATGATAGTAAAGTAGATAAAAAAAAGGAAGCCGTGGGTTTCAAGGAAACGGAAAAAGTCGGGATCTATCACAAAAATGATAAACGACAAAAAAATGGGTGATTATTTAACTCGAGTTCCGGTTGAGAGTAAATATAGAATTTATGATTAAAAGAAAGAGGAACAAATAGTGTTAATTGGAGAAATAACCCGGGAATGTTTTAATTTACAATGAGATTGTGAGCGGAATCGAATCTTTATTAATAAATTACCTCGCTTTTGTTACTTCAGGAATGGCTTTTGTTTTCAACCCTTTACGCTGTTCCTTAGAGGTTGCTACCAAGTCTACTATCGATTTTCTCCGTCAAATGTTTCAGTTTCGTTATTTATTTCAATTAATACTTCTGGTAACTTTTTCCCGGCGGTAACTTTTGAGGACCTTATCTTGAGCAGGTTTGAAAATTATTTAAACTTACGGGAGGGTTTTGGTTAGCCAATGATCTGGACTACAAAATGGCGTGAGCAGAATATAGAAATAAAAATTATTTTTTTTGTAGAGGGCGATTTAGTGCAAAACCCGATTTTTTAGATAATATTATTTTTTATGAATGAAGAATTTAGTTATTAATTAATAGAATGATTAATTAAAAATAATAGATATTGATGTACTTTAGTAGTGATAGTAGAGTTTTTTATGTCAATATCACTTTGCAGAGACGATCAAAATAGATTGCGACAGATGAGGAAAAGAAACTCGAAGTAAAAAAATATTTAATCTAGTAATGCGACGTTATTTGTGAAACTTTTAAATCGCATACGACTGTATCTATTTGTTAGAGCTTCTACAAGTTTTACTTAAAAATAAAATTTTAATATTAAATGAAATTAAAAATTTCCGAATATTTTCGGTTACATTTTACCCTCCGAAAATATTCGGAAATTTTTTTTTTAATTTTTTTGACTCCCGGATCGTAAACTGGAAAACTTTGAGCTTCGATTTTCACTTTTCTTTATTTACCCAAGACGATTTTTGACAATTTTCAGTACCAAATTTTCGAACTGAGACTTGAAATGAAAGGCAGACTAAATAATGGCTACTGAATAGGAAAATAAGGTTTTATGTGATCTCTAGTATATTCTGTAAGGAACTAAATTGGCAGGTGACAGATATAAATTACTGTAAAATACGCCAGTAAATTAACAAGAAATAGATTTATTTATTTATAAATTGGATAATATAAGCAGCAAGGATATATATCGGTTTTAAACGTGACTTGGAGGTTGTCACGATAAAGTTTAGACTAGAAGACTTGGGTGTGCAAGAGATTGCCACCATTACGCGTCTTGGACAATCAGTGCAAGACAAACGGGAAGAATACTGATGATACCGTCGTCTATTTTCTCAAGAGAGAACAAGAAATAAAGAACAAAAAAAAATATATTACGGAGAAGAATGGGGAAACGGACTTTGTTGAAAAAGTTTCGGCGCTGATTTGCATCCTGAGAAAGAATGAAGGGAGAGAAAATTAGGCTGTAGTAATGCTACGACTTTCAATTGAGCTTGGACTTTTTCCAAACTTACCTTCCCTACGGCTAAGTCTGCTTACTTTATTTCTCTTATTTATTCACAAGAAAGGAATTTATTTTTTTATTTTTGATGCAAGAAAATTAGCAATTTCTCAACTTTTGGTTAAATTTTATTTTTTTTTTGTTGAGTGTTTTTGAAAATCATTGTCGAGATTACGTTCAGTGAAAAATTTGCTAAAGTTGAATTACTCGCAGGACCGCAATCAGAAAATTTAAAAATTCATTTTCAAAATTTTGATTAATTTCTAAAAATGATTTTTTGGAATATAAAGTGAACTACAGACTAGAAAATGTCGAGGCGAGTTGAATGAGTACCCACAACAATATATTTGGGTCATCAAAAATATGAGTAATTGTCATAATTAAATAAACAGCAATTTAATTGCCTAATTATCAATTTAATGTAAAATAGGGTTGTGGGTACTCTTTCGAACGGAAATTTTATCAAGAATTCGAATCTCATACTCTTACCAACGCCAAACCATATAGAAAAAAAAAATTACATAAATTTGAAAAAAATTTGAAAAATTATTTCGGAAAATAATGGATGTGATTTCTGAGTTTTCGATAAAATTCCACGTTGAATGAGTACCCACAAAGCGGTATTACGACCAAAAGATTATTCGTTAATTAAATTATTAAATAATTGTTAATAACAATCACTCAATTGTTGATCGGATTAAAGATATCGATGTGGGTACTCATTTTACTCGTCATAATATTTCATATATTGACAAAATGTTTATTTATATGAAAATATATATGGTGATTATAAAAATAAAAAAAAATAGTTTTTCATAAAGTTGTTATAGAGAGGACAATATAGCTGTATAAATTATCTCATTTCCTCTTTAATTTCAATAGCGAGGGCATTGAATGAATCGGATAACGACTTTCGACCACCCTCATCGTGCCATTAGAGAAAAATTCAATCGCTTCGATTATCCCGTCATAAATTATTCTACAAGTATCACGTCCACTGATTTTAATTTTCACTTTATCTACTCTAACAATTGCTATTTAACATCATTCATTTTTAATACTATCATTTTCAATAAATTATTAATTTTACGGTTTTTTTCCTATAGCGTTCTGAGCCCGTAACTCAGTTCCTATGGATTTTCTCCATTCCACGGAAACCGCGAGTCGGGTTATTGTCATTTAATTGATTAATTATAAAAGGAATTGTAAATAAAAATAGTTTTGATGGAATGTTATGATCAGTAAGTGTTGTAATCTGTCACGAATCACGCGGTAGTGAAATAGTACAGACAAGTGTAGGAGGAAGAGAGTGGAAAGTGTACGGAAAGGGAGAAATAGCGGATTGGAAACTATGCCTATTAATATCCTGGGGCGTCGAATTGAGACTGGCTGACCGCAGAGGGTGAGACCGACAACCGTTTTCGGGGTGAAGATTCGCGCCAGGTTTATTGTCGCTGTCAGATATATATATATATATAGCAGGGCTTAGTATTAGTGGTAGTCGAGGGTAAGCGATCAAGCGTAAACTGTCGATAGCTGATTCCTCCGAGAGAATTTATGGAATTTACTATAAATAGTTATTTTATTTTTTCATTTATATTACTTATTCATCTGAAAAAATTTAATCAACCTAATATCAATTATTTTTTAATAAAAATGGTTATATATTTTTAATAATTTAGGAGC
The DNA here is from genome assembly GCA_030273425.1 of Microplitis manilae. Taxonomy (NCBI): domain Eukaryota; kingdom Metazoa; phylum Arthropoda; class Insecta; order Hymenoptera; family Braconidae; genus Microplitis; species Microplitis manilae. The sequence continues at coordinate 217,381 of CP092727.1, forward strand.
CGGTATGATATTCAATCAAGAGCTTTGAGTAAGCAGGAAAAGATGAAGGGAAAAAAATAGGTTTAACCTTTTTATCCTAAATAATACATTTATAAGAATAGAAGGGACCAAAGAGGACGAGGATCTGAAGAAAATTAAGGATAAAGTAGTTTGCTGAGGGTCCTGGGGTTCGAAACTTTTAGAGAAAGGAAAATAAAGTGAACTTTATTTTTTTTTTTTTTTTTTTTTTTTTATGAAAATTTATATTATGTTCATAAAGATAAAATTTAAATTTTTATTCTGATGTATTCATTATTTTTAATTCGATAAATCGATTCATGTTTCGAGATATCGATTTAGTAATATCGATATTTTAAAGCTTGAATCGATGTAGAAATAAAAATTTTTAAATATCAATTCGAAAATTTCGAGATATCTCGAATTTCGATATATCGATACAGAATTCGATTTATCGACTCGGACTTGAAGATATCGATTAAAAATTCGATGTGTTGATTTAAAGTTTTCGAGATATTGACTCGAATTTCGATATATCGACTCAAATATCGAGATATCGACTCGCACTTCAAGATATCGATTTCAAAATTCGATTGAAAGTTTTCGAGATATTGACTCGAACTTCGATTAACCGACTTGAGTATCGAGATATCGACTCGAACTTCGAGATATCGACTCAAACTTCGAGATATCGATTTCAAAATTTGATGTATCGATTTAAATATTTCGAGACATCGATTCAAATTTCGATATATCGAGTTGATCTTCGATATATTGAGTTGAATTTCGAGATATCGATTTAAAATTCGAGTTATTGATACTGTATGCGATATATCAGTTTCGAAACTTCGAGATATTGGCCGAAACTTCGAATTATCGATTCAAAATTCGAGATATCGAAAAAAAAATAATTCTAACCTTAAAATATAAAAATTGAACTAAAAATTGAGGATTTGAAACCTAAGAAATGAATTTTTTTTTGTTAGAGGTATGTGTCATATTTACATCCCTTGTGTTAATCAAGTATTTCCCTAGAAGGTAATTTCGGCTCGAATAGACTAATTAACTGTGAAAACAATTGAGTAGCGTAAAGAGTAGTGTAAAAAGAATATATATATATATATATATATATATATATATATATATATATATATATTATTGTTCTGAACTCTCTTTGAAAGCGTCTTTATTAATAGTGATCCGTATAAGCAAGAATCGTGAATCATAATTTTATTTTTACCCAACGTCAAAACTTACGTTATGCTTCCTTTCATCTCGTGTGTCATACGGAACGGAAGTAAAAGCTCTCAACCCTCAACTCTACAGTCTACACTCAACACTAGTGAACTCTGTAGTCGGCGTCACTCGATTTAATCTCACTCTCTATTTCTCTCTCTCTCTTTCACTCACGCTCATTGACCCGCGCTCTCTCTGTCGGAAGCTCGTTTGTGCGCCCTCTGACTGCAGTCTGGAAACGACTCGAACCGTAAATCGCACATGACCACACGGTCTTTGCCGTTCCGCGTAAACGATGAAAAAAACAAGCGAATAAAAAATACTAGACGGCGAAAAAAATTGTAGCAAAAATTCTCTAGAAAAAAAACTGAAGCTTGCATACATTTTTTTAAATTTTCCGCTTAATTATTGATCTTACAAAAAATTTCATTCATACGTTTTTTGTAGAGAATTTAAAACTCTACAAAAAAGTTGTCATTCATTTTTTCGATATTTTTAATTGCTAAGCTATAATTCCAATTTTAAAAATTCAAATTTTGAATTACGCGCCAAAATTATAAATTACGAATTTTTAAGCTAGAGCTTCAAATATCGAATTTAGAAAAAAAGTTATGAAAACTTTTTTTTAGGAAATAAAAAGCTCTAAAAATAAGTATTCTTTGATATTTTTGATAACTCGAATACTTAAGCCATAATTTAAATTTAAAAATTGATATCTATCCAACGGAACTTTTATTTTTTTGAGACACAAGTCAGACAGGTCAACGGAGACTTATACACACTGGACGTTGTTATAACGAGAAAAGTTTGCCCCAAGCTATTCTGAGTATTGAAATAGAAAGGGATAAGTCGTCGTGCATAACCCATGTACTCGGTAGTTACCCGATCGCCCGCGGCTGTCACAAAACCGAAAAAATAAACCATCGAATAATGCTGGCTATTTTATCCTCTATACGTCAATTTAAAATTTTTTCCCTCGCTAACATTTTACTCCTCAATAATTTAAAAAAAATTCCCTTAAAAAAACATTAATTTATTAATTTTTTTTTTTTTTTATTAAAATTTACTAAAAAAATAATTTAATGTCTTAAGAGCTCGAATAATTTTGAAGGTTTTAAAATACCGACACTTCAATTTCGATTCATTTGATAATTCATTAAAATTATCAATTAATTTGACATTTATTGACGGCTTCCTCTTAACTCGCATTTAAATATTCAACATTCTTCAAAAATTTTCATTTCAAAATCATTTACGGTTCGCTTTCTATACCACAAGTCATTTATATGACCTATGGGTCAACAAAATGGCGTGCGGTTACAAAATGGCGACGACCGCGAAAATTTGAATTGATAAATTAATTTTCTCTGTAATGATTTTTAATAATTAGACATTGTGGGGGGTCACTGGAAAGGAAATTTAATTTCCTACAATTTTTGACTCATTGAAAATTTTTGTAAAGTTGATTTTTTCAAAGTTCCGGGCATAGAATCAAAAAAAATTTTTTCAATTTCTTTGGGTGGCTGTAACTTTTGAACTATTGATCCTAGGATGTTCTATGTAAGGACTAAAATTGTGGGAAATTAAACTTTCTTTCCAAAGACCTCCAATGATGTCTATCTATTTTTTATATTTTGTCAGATATGATCATTTTAAAGTGGGAATAGTTTTTCGCCGAATATATTCAATTTCTAAGGGTAAAAATATATAAATATATGTAAGAATAAATTGATAGTTGTAATGATGAATAATTTAGGTAAAATAAAAGTGAAATTAAAAAATACTTAGATGCTGTTTTAAAAGTTATCTGTTGTCTCTTTGAAAAGTTGGTGAATTATGACTTAACTTTTCTCAACAAAACTTTCATATGTATATACATATATATGAGGGTAGAAAAGTTATAACTCCCAGTTTGAGCAACTTTTCTGACAATGATTTACGATTAAATTGAAATTTCCATTCATTCATTTATTTTATTCAACTTTATTTCGAAAATTATAAAACATAACTAGGATATTAATGTCCCATATTTAGGGCTTATTCAACCCCCCCCCCCCCAATTCAAATAAGCGGGATAAGAAAGACAATTTATAATGATTATTGAATATAAGGAACTATAAGAATCGCGTTAATTGAAATAATTAATGAAAATTTTGAACGGAATGCCATTTCGGGAATTCTCTAATTGAGCGGTTTTGTTCCTCAGTTGGGCAATCTCTAACGATCGTCTGGATTTCTGGCACGTTAATTGTCATACGTAAGACGCTCAAGCATTGTTGGCTGTTAATTAAGATATCGCGACCCGTCATGGCGATAAAAGAATTTTTAAAAATTCATTCACAAGAAAACAATGGCTCCGTTTAATGATAACTATAAATAAAATTAATCGAGTAATGAACTCGATTATTTTTCGCCATCTGGCTCTGGGGTATTGACTCGGCACTTGACGATGATATATGTATTTTTAACCTCTGACATCTGGCTAATGTTTAATTACTTTTAATGTTTATTTTAATAATGGACTTTACTCCGCGTGTGAGATCGGGGGTTAGAGTATCGATATCTCGGTAAATAATCGACGTATGGAAAAGAAAAAAATTGTAATTTAGAGCTTAGAGTTTCGAGATTACAATTTAAATTAATCGCAACTCAAAAAAAAATTTTTATAACATTTTCGGGGGTGAAATAGACCGAGGAAAATTTTGGAAATTATTGTCATTACTTTGAAGCTCTTGAAAAGTTTGATAAAAATTTTTTTTTAAATTTCTGAGGTCCTAGGGAGTCAGAGGGATCCTTGAGCTTTAATTCAAGCCCTTAAAAAAGTATCTACGATAATTAGGTACCGAGTTATCGGTAATTAAAAGCAAAATCGTATATTTTTCGATCGGAACCGATAACTTGGGTCCAAATTACCTCATGATAAATTTTTGGGAGTGTTTTGGAAATGCCAGAGTCTGGTTAGAAATTTCAGAATAATGATTATTGTTTAAAAAAAAATTCACTTCGGAGCAAATGCATTAAAAATAGAAAATTAGTATATAAAGATAATAATTGCTGCTCATTAGTAATCATAAAATAAATTTTTTGAGCGAGTGACTGATAGATAATGACATTAAATGTCAATGGTAATAATATATGAGTATTGGTTAATATGATGGCGCGAAAAGTAATAAGGACAGGTGTGAAGATTCAGAGGTGAAAGCATGAGAAAGTGAGTGGGAGAGAGATATGACGGATTGCCTCGGGATAATAATCGTGCCAGCATACCAGAGGTTCTTGACTCTGATAATATATAAACGCTTAAGGATGCAGATGAAAGTCGATCAAAGCCGCCGCTCTGGGCTACTCTAAATTCATTTCTAAGTGTCGCGAGTCGGTTTGTCATTAATTTAATATTTGGGGAGTATCTAATTTTTTTTTTTAATAAATTCCTCGCTGGAGGTTATAAAACAGCTCTCGGTTTGTGAAAAATGTATGCATACTTTTATTGTGGGGTAATTAGGTCACGAGTTATGAGATATTTGGTGGAATTAAATGTTTTAAATTTAGTATTTAGCAACTATTAAACATTTTTTTGACTAAATTACGCGCTGGAGATTATAAAGCAGACTTTGATCTCTCGAAAGTTAGATGAAAATTTATTGTGAGGTAATTAGGTCAGTAGTCATAAGAAATTTCATTACTGTGTGATATTTGATAGAAAATTCACTAATTAACATTCGGAGCTCGGGGATGACTTAAATTAGGTCTAGATGATCAATACGAAGTCAAAATTAATTTTCGAAGATTTTTAGAAACCGCGGGAGTTTTTGAAAGCCAACAAAAAAAATTGAAATCGTCTTTGATCAACCGATGGCCATTTTTTTTACTTAATTGCATATTTAAGTATGACCAAAATTTTTTTTACAAAAATCGTTATCTGCATGCTAGAGATCAGACTCTGGCATTTTCAAAACACACCCTAAAGTTTATTCTGGGGTAATTTGGGCCCAAGTTATAGGTCCCGATGTCAAAAAGTATGATCTGGTCTATAATTACCCATAACTCGGTACCTAATTACCGTAGAGACTTTTTTAAGGGCTCAAATCAAAGCTTAGGAATCCCTCTAACTCTCCAGGACCTCAGAAATTTCAAAAAAAAATTTTAACAAACTTTTCAAGGGCTCCAAAGTCAAAATTCAAAATTTTCCCGATATCACCCGAGTATTTTTAGGCTCTAGCTCACCCCGCGTTCTTTCTGTCAGCTTCAAAGACTGCAGATATGCAATTTGTGTAACTAGTAATCAGCTAAGAGCCTTTTGAAGTCGAGGGCATTAGCTAGTGACATTTTAATGGGCAAAAAGTGGGCATGAGACCCAAACAACAGTAATGAGATAAACAGGAATGTTTTGAGTTTAAATGAGAAGTAAATTTTTTAACCGACTTAGATTACCTTTAAAATTGAAGCAAAGCAGGTGCAGAGAAAAGACAACCGAAGAATAATCTCTTTGCCGGCAGGTGCGCAAGCTGCGAGTAACAACATCAAATCATGATTCATGATTCATGACGGATAATGTTTATTTTTTTCTACCCTACGGCGTAATATATTGCAAGTACGCACTGTAATGCCTGGCTGTTGGCTCTCACTTGTGAGAAAATTAGTTGATTTGAATTATCGTACATCTCCCACGAGTTAACGCCTCCCCCGCGGGCTACGCAATTATTTACTAATTTTTTTTACATTATCAGGTCTTTTATTTTTTTGTAGGTCTTTACGACATGTGTGCGTGTGTTGTATATATTTTTTACCAACAGACTAAATTTATAGTATTCAGGTTTTTTAGAAGTTTTAGATCTCGAACACTTTCAAGTGCGATATCTTTTCAAGTAATGAGTTTATGAAAAAAATGAAAGAATGCTTTTTTGTAGGAAATTTCAAAAGCTACAAAACTGTATCAGTGCATTTTTATCGTAACTTTGATAGTTTAGGAGGAATTTTGATTTATAGATCCATAGCCTTCATGGAAAAAATTTTTTTTTCAAACTTTTAGGGCCCGAGTATTTTGCGGTACAATATCTTTTAAATTAATGAGTTTGCGAAAAAAATGAAAGAATGCTTTTTTGTAGGAAATTTGAAAAGCTACAAAATTGTATAGAGATATTTTAATCGTAATTTTGATATTTAACTGGGAATTTTAATTAAAAGTAAACTCAAAAATTTTATTTTAACTGAAAATTAAAAAGTTGAATAAATATATATATTTCCACTAATAAGAAAGTTCATTACCTCGTGTTTGCTCGTTTCTAAATCTACTGCAATAAACATAATCTAAACTCATTCTATACCCAAGGTATACAAATATAAACAAACATAAACATACTGAAGTTACAAGTAATTACAAACCCGAGTTGAGCGAATCCTTTGCTAAGCATATCCGATGTTTGTCATTTTTTAATTACTTTTTTTTACATTCATTTTTTATACGTATTAAAAATACATGACCTAATTCGTGAAAGTACGATGATATTAAATTACCAATTATTTAAATACGATAAAAAATTATTAAATTGGTAATATGTCATTTTAGATATTAATAACCTACAACAGATAAAATATTGAATATTATGATCAATTCCACTCTGACATGAAAGGTCGAATGTTACAAATTACCTACATGAATTTATCCCAATTATTATTACTATTGTTATTATCATTATATTCAATTATTGAGCAAAATTTTTTTTTTTTTTTCACTCAATCCACAATTTTTACTAAAACTATCAGAGATAGATAGGCATCGTTAATGTTATTTCGAAAGATAATGTAATTTCCTTAGAAGAATTATCCTAGGACTAAAAGTTTAGGAGTTAGGGCCGTATCAAAAACAAGAAAATAAATTTGACTTTTTCCAAAAATCATTATGAATGTTTGGGCGCCTGTAACTTTTAAACTATTAATCCTAGGATAATTTTTCAAAGGACTAAAGTTATAGGGAATTAAATTTCCTACAATTTTGGTCCTTAGAAAAATTATCCTAGGACTAAAAGTTTAGGAGTTAAGGCCGTATCAAAAACGAGAAAATAAATTTGACTTTTTCCAAAAATCATTATAATGCTTTGGGCGCCTGTAACTTTTAAACTATTGATCCTAGGATAATTTTTCAAAGGACTAAAGTTATAGGGAATTAAATTTCCTACAATTTTGGTCCTGAGAAAAATTATCCTAGGACTAAAAGTTTAGGAGTTAAGGCCGTATCAAAAACAAGAAAATAAATTTGACAATTCAAAAATCATTATAATTGTTTGGGCGCCTGTAACTTTTAAACTATTGATCCTAGGATAATTTTTCAAAGGACTAAAGTTATAGGGAATTCAATTTCCTACAATTTTGGTCCTTAGAAGAATTATCCTAGGACTAAAAGTTTAGGAGTTAGGGCCGTGTCAAAAACATGAAAATAAATTTGACTTTTTTCAAAAATCATTATGAATGTTTGGGCGCCTGTAACTTTTAAATTATCGATCCTAGGATAATTTATCACAGGAATAAAATTGTAAGCAATTAAATTTCCATTCTAAAGACCATATACAATGTATGTTTATTTTTTATAGTTAACGAGATATAAAGCCATAAACATTTTGGTACAATAATATTAAATTATCTGTTTTCAAATTTGTTTAAATACTTTTTCAAATGAAGATAAAAGTATGTAATGCATGAAATAAATTGAAAATCGAAAAGAGAATTGATGAAAAGTTCTTAAGGGGGGGTCTGTTACGATTAAATGATAACGTCTGAGGTTATAAATCAAAAATACAAAGGATTGTACATATATATAGATGTATATACATATATATAGATATATATGGTAGTGACTGGCAAGTTGCAATTGGTAAATATAAAATTTAAAAAATATCTTTAGTTAGTCCTCACATGCAGATATCAATCATGATAACAAAAAAAATGCTTCAAGTTCAAGACGTTTTTTATAAATCGCTTTCGCACTTTTACTTGGCGGTAATGGGGAAGCTCCAGGGGAGGGGGGTGAGGGTGAAAAGAAGATGATATATTAAATTTCGAACGTGCGTTGGGTCATGACAGATTCACTTAACATGATTTATCGATATTTTTTGTATATTGATATTTTTTTTTTACTCGCCAATGGATTTAAATTTTTTAATATTTTTTTATGAATTTTTGAAGGAAAAAATTTAATAAATAAAATTTCAAGGATGATTACAATGGTTTTTGATATTTGGACATAGGAAATTAAAATTTTGAGTAAAATGACTTCAATATTCTTAGAGTTGATGAAATTCTGCGTAAAATGAGTACCAACAAGCCTAGGTTTGGATAAGATGATTAATATATTATATATATGTAATATATATGTTACATATTTTATGAGTTAAGCGATTGTAGTGATGTGGGTACTCAAACTAGAGGAAATCGTATTTCTGAAAAGATGGTGATGTTCATTTTGTCCGGTTATTAGGCTACAAAAAATTTAGTCTGTTGTTCAATAGCGAATTCGAGTTGAAATTTTTTTTTGACAAAATGGGAGTAGTCAGAAGGTTACAGATGTAATTCTACGTAGAAAGAGTACCCACGACCTAAGGTTTAGGTAAAATGGTCGCAACATAATATATATTGTATATATGTATGAATAATATATACCGAAGTAAATATATTGATGTGGGTACTTAAACTACCGGGAATTGTATCACGAAAAATAATATGTTTGTAAAATAAGTAAATTTCAAAGATAATTAAAGTGACTTACCACCACAGGGGCAGGGATGATATTTTGAAGCCAGACCTGAAAAAAATTCGTTAACTGAAGTTGCAAAATGTTTTTATTTTTAATATTAATAATGAGACAAGATATCATAAATGTTAGAGTAGTGCATTGCGGCAAAAAACACTAGGATCATTAGAGAAATGAAAAGGGGGAGTGGAGAGGGTGGGAAGTGAGTCATCTGCGATCACAATCCCATGAGTAAAGATCACGTCCCCTGGCATACACTGGGAATGGAAAGCGCATTTATATATATGTATATGTATATGTATGTATAATAGCATCCCAGCGCATTGATCAGTGTCCAGGGACATCCCCAGGCCTCCCGTACCCTAGTAACAGCAACATTCGAGGTTATGTCACACGAAATCGCATAAATAACAAAATTCCTGGGTGATTCTGCTCAGAAATGGATACAGGTGATTAATTTGATATTTGTCACTGTTCATAAGCTATCTTACCCATCCCCTCGTGATAATTAATCATCCTAATTAATAATACATTAAAACTTGCAAACTTTTTTGCTTTACTTCTCACAGAGTTACCGATTTTTTTATATATTTAAACTTTGACTTTCGATACATCGAAAAGTATCAGAGATAAAAAAAAATGGGGGTGCTTAAAATTTTTGTCAGACTTTTGGCTACAATTTTGGAAAAAAATTTATCGAAAAATTTTGAATAAATACCGAGATAATGAATGGGAAAGATTGGAAAGTGGAAAAAATTGTTAACTACAGATAAAATTTAAAAAAAATGTGGGGTATATATGCAGGTATTATAAATGTAATTTATATATGAATAACAGGGTATATAGTTACTAGAGAGCGTGTTCATGTAATCCGCTTACTGAATGCATCAACAAGCATCAGAATCCCGAAACTTACAATGAAGCGAAGCATCAGCCGGCTTTCGGGTGATCCGAGTTTGCGACTGTCATCCTTGTCTGCGACTCGAATACTCTGTTCTGTTAAGCTACCGTTAAGTTGGACATCTTAATCTCTAGCGAAAGAAATAAAATATAAAACCGATCTTATGGACCGATGGATGTGTAATTTGACGACGAAATATTTTTTTTCACTAAGTACCAGATAAAGATTATTAACGTGATGTAATTCAATAGAAGACGAGCCGATTCTATTTCCTCGCCGTAATAACGCATCTTAAACTTTATCTTTTTTCGAATTTCCAAAAGACGGAGAATTTAAATTTTAAAAAAAAATCCATAGTTTGTTTTCGCGGTCAGATTTTTACTATACGCCAACTATTTACGGCCCTGAAAAAGTATTCTAAGTATTTTTGCGACAATTGTTCAAAAATATATCAAGTGTATCGATTAGCATTAAAATAAAATTTTTAGGTTAAGTTGTGCTCTGAATATCAACAATAAGATAACACACGATACAAAATCTTAAAGATCGAGTTGATAAAAAATAATTGGAAATCCTCCCGATTGCATGCGACCATTTTGTGGATAATAGAACGTATATACATTTATATTTATATTCGTTATAAATATATGCTAATGCTCGTCTGTTGTTATTATTATTCGTTAATATGACACAATACAGTACACAATAGGACAAAGGAGTATCAAAAAGAAGGATAAAGGAAATAAAAGTTTGAGACTTAAAATATATATATGAAATTTATATTCAAAGCCAATGACCCCCCGCGGATAAAATAAGGGACCCGAGCTAATTTAACGATCGACAATACACGATATGTTTTGTGTACTTTGTATCACGTCGTTTCGATAATAATTGGCAGTATAAATTATTTTGCTCAATGGAAATATGTAACTACGGGTGCATTGTATTGAATAAACGGGCTGATAGGGCTCGCGACAAAGTCAAATATCAAATGACCGTAAAAACCTTTGTGTTCAATATTATATTTTTTGTTTTAATGAGGTTTCAAAGCGGAATTGACGACTTTTTGGAAAAAAAAATTCTTTTTATCATGTTAGGAGGTAGTAAATTAATTTTTCTAGTAAAATGACTCCGATATTCTTAGAGTTGATGAAATTCTGCGTAAAATGAGTACCAACAAGCCTAGGTTTGGATAAGATGGTCAACATATTATATATATGTAATATATATGTTACATATTTTATGAGTTAAGCGAATGTAGTGATGTGGGTACTCAAACTAGAGGAAATCGTATTTCTGAAAAGGTGGTGATGTTCATATTGTCGGATTGTTGGGCTACAAAAAATTTAGTCTGTTGTTCAAAAGCGATTTCGAGTTGAAATTATTTTTTGACAAAATGAGAGTAGTCAGAGGGTTACAGATGTAATTTCACGTGGAACGAGTACCCACAACCTTAAGTTTGGGTAAAATGGTCGCAACACAATATATATGGCATATATATGTATGAATAATAAACATTGAAGTAAATATATTGATGTGGGTACTTAAACTGCCCGGATTTTTATAAAAATAAAAAGCGTGCTAATGATTTGATAATCAGAGCAATTAGTAAAAAATAAAAATAATATTTAAGCAAATTGTCGATATTTAAAAGCCGGATATTAAAAAATATAAATGACATAAAAGTGTTATCGGGCATTAAAAAATAGTAGAGTAAAGTGCTCGGTCGATTGGTTGCATTAAGGCATCATTTTAAATGAATTTAATCGAAAATATCTTGACTAGACATGAAAGCAATATAAGTCTGAGAGTGATTCGAAAGAGTCATAAAGACGCGGGTTGATTACTTGGTAGCATCTTGGAGTCTCGAAGAAAGCGGTATCAGGGGAAGCCGCATAAATGACTAGACGGAAATGACTTTATCGTTGGCTACGTTCTCGGCTACTCTGCTGGCTATCTTTTCCCTGTTCTGCGCCCGCTTTAGTAGCTAATGGACGGAAAAGCTAAGTATACTATTTAGGACATTGCAACTTTACTAATAGAATTCGTTTATCGTCTTACTTTTAAATATATATTATACATATATATCGATTACAAATGGGCTAGTTGGGTGGAAATTCATATTTTTTTTTTTTTTTGCTTTTTTAAGAAGTTGATAGTTTGAGGCTTCAGCGACTTTTCGAATTAATAGTGCAAGCATCTTTGACTGAGTTAAGAAATTAATTGAATTTTGAGAAAAAAAGAAAGTTAACGAGATTAAGGTTTGATTGTGAGAGAAAAGCAGAATTGAAATGTATTATGATAAAAGAGACAGGATAAACTTTTAGTTAGCATTGTTTCAACATCAGTTAGTTTCATTAATGTAATTCCTATAGTGTGTAGAGGTGGATGAAGAGGAGGCGGTAAAAGTGTAGGTGGGGGTGGGGATGGAGAATGATGAGTAGAGAACAGCGGCATCATCACCCGTATTTACTTGGTTTCCTTTTTAGCAATATCTATTGTCAGTGCTCTGGTGATGGCGCTAGCATTGTTCTCTTCATTGTTAACAACTGACTCGGGAGTTTAAAATTCAATCCTCACCCTCACCTGTACCTCACCCACGACCACCCATTACCGATCCATTCAATTCAAACATCTACATCGTCAACACAAATCCACCACCAGTGGTCATCTCTTCTTTAGCTTCTCTACCCTCTCTACCCGTCTCTTTATTATTCATTGTTGTTATTATCATTATTCATCCATATATATACTATACAATACTTTATACGGTTCTACTATATATGGACTTGTTTTACTTCTCTAATCGATATCACCATCAATTTTAAATTTAAATCGATACATCGATTATTAAACTTTTATCTATGGATTTATAACTGTTCTATATCGATTAAAATCGGTAAAAAATGGTTATTCATAAAAATAACCATAGATATCGATTTAAATTGATATATCGAATTTCAAAATCTGTATATCGAACTTCTAAAACATTATATTGAACTTCAAAAACGATATTGAACTTCAAAATCGATATATCGAACTTCATAATCGATATATCGAACTTCAAAATCTATATATCGAACTTCATAATCGATATATCGAACTTCATAATCGATATATCAAACTTCAAAATCGATATACCGAACTTCAAAATCGATATATTGAACTTCAAAATCCATTATCGAACTTCATAATCGATATATCGAACTTCATAATCGATATATTGAACTTCATAATCATTATATTGAACTTCATAATCGATATATCGAACTTCAAAATCGATATATTAAACTTCAAAATCAAAATATCGAACTTCAAAATCTATATATCGAACTTCATAATCGATATATCGAACTTCAAAATCTATATATCGAACTTCATAATCGATATATCGAACTTCATAATCGATATATCAAACTTCAAAATCGATATACCGAACTTCAAAATCGATATATTGAACTTCAAAATCCATTATCGAACTTCATAATCGATATATCGAACTTCATAATCGATATATTGAACTTCAAAATTCATGTATCGAACTTCATAATCGATATATTGAACTTCATAATCATTATATTGAACTTCATAATCGATATATCGAACTTCAAAATCGATATATTAAACTTCAAAATCAAAATATCGAACTTCAAAATCTATATATCGAACTTCATAATCGATATATCGAACTTCAAAATCTATAAATCGAACTTCATAATCGATATATCGAACTTCATAATCGATATATCAAACTTCAAAATCGATATACCGAACTTCAAAATCGATATATTGAACTTCAAAATCCATTATCGAACTTCATAATCGATATATCGAACTTCATAATCGATATATCGAACTTCATAATCGATATATTGAACTTCAAAATCCATGTATCGAACTTCATAATCGATATATCGAACTTCATAATCATTATATTGAACTTCATAATCGATATATCGAACTTCAAAATCGATATATTGAACTTCAAAATCAAAATATCGAACTTCAAAATCTATATATCGAACTTCATAATCGATATATCGAACTTCAAAATCCATACATCGAACTTCATAATCGATATATCGAACTTCAAAATCGATATATCGATCGTTAAATTTCGGTAAAATAAAATCGATTAATAAATTAATTAAAAGAAATCGATTAATAATTTCGATATATCGATTATTAAACTTTGATATTAAAAAAAAAAAATATGAAAAAATTAATTGTTATTTTTTTTAATGAATAATAACCTTATAACCTTATAAGACAACTATAAATAGCATTGATTTAAATCTTGCGAGTCTGAGTATTGCATACATTCTATACCATGATACATTGATATAAGTAGAAATGTATACACATATATATACATATATATATATATATATATATATATATATATATATATATTTTAAAAGCCTCTAGCAATTGAACGCCTCAAATTATAACCAGCGGTCACGCAAAGTTTCTCTTGCTTTACTCGTTCTATCCAAGTTAAACTGCCTCAACCTCCTCAACCTTCTCAACGAAACTCAACTCTATATCCGCGATCTTAACAATAAGAAAATAAAGCTAATTTTTATATTTTTATTTATATCTATCACGATACGCCGACGGCTACGAAAAACTGAGAAAGTCAGACTTTCAAAAGGTTATCACGATATATATCATATTTTTATCATCTCCACATATTTCCTACCATTTATTTATTTACATCTCACTGCATTACTTTTTAACAATTGTTTATTTCAAATTAACAAATCCCTTCCGTTTATTTTATTCTGTTTTTTATTTCATGCGGGTAGAGTCAGAATTTACTGAGTAAATTTAACTTTTTTTCGAGTCGACTGAATTTTAAATAACACAGAATTTTATTAACTGGAAATTTTTTTTAATTCTAAAAAACTTTATTTAATTTTTTTTTTAGATTGAAATAAAAAAAAATTTGCTTATACTACTGAATTTGTGACTAAATTTCCTCTAGTTTGAGTACCCACAGAGATATATTCAGTCAACTATATATTTTTACATGATATATATAATATATATATATTGAAATGACCATTTTACCCAAACTTAAGGTTGTGAGTACTCTTTTTACGTGAAATTACATCAGTAACCCAAATATTACCCTCATTTTGTCCAAAAAAAATTATTAGCTCACTCACGCTTTTTTTTTCAACGAACTAAAATATATAAACTCAATAATAAAATGAAATGATTATTATTACTTAATTAGAAATGCGATTTGCTCTAGTTTGAGTACCCACATCACTATTTTTTGTCCACAAAAAAATTAACTAATTATTAATATTACTTATATGACATATATATTACATGATGACCATCTTACCCGAACCTAGGCTTGTGGGTACTCATTCTATGCGGAATTTTATCAGCTTTGAAAATATCAGGGCAATTTTTAAAAAATCTTTGTTTCTACCATTTTTTTCAATTTTTTTACTAGAATCGTTTTTTAAAAATAATAAAAAATTTTGTTTAAATTAAATTTTTATCCAAATATACCCAACAGGCTAAAAATATATAAAAATATTTATATATAATTATAATATTATAATTTAAAAAAATTGTTTGTCGTTCATAAATACGGAGATATTTTAATATGACTTTTTATCTCTGTATGACTGGTTCGTTAATTGGCCTCTTCATTATACTAATCAAAGAAAACGTCGAGCAATTCGTCACGTTTCGTTGAACAAGCAAATCTAATTCGAGATTTACTCGTGAACCTCAAAGATAAATTTTTTTTATTCATAGAAAGAAAAAATAAAAAAAATGAATTTATTTACAATTAGCTTTGAGTCGGATTTTAAAATGTTGAATTTAAAAATATGAATTCCAATTCCCATTTATTTTAGTCAGACAAAATAAAAGAGATAAATGTGACATGTGCACGTTACTTATCTTCGTCAATCGCTCAATATGTCGGTTTTTATTTTTTTAGGATACAGATATACAGTTTTTAGATAATATATGTCATTGAGTATTTGTATCCGTTGATATGAATATAAATAGTATGATTTTAAAATAAAAAAAATTTTAAATATTTAAATTTTCTGAAACATCGGTAGGTTTAGTGAAGAAAGATATGAAAGGGATGATTTGAAAGGCTTGCTGGGGGGTAAAAAAAAATTTTTTGTAAAAATAAACAGTAGGAGGCTGTAGAGAAGCCTTTGATCTTTAAAAAATACTGGCACTTTTTTAATGTGGGGTAATTAGGTCACGAGTTATGACGTATTCGAGTCTCTCACAGCAGATTGCCGATTTTTGTACTTGATCGCATATTTAAGTATGACCGAATTTTTTTATACAGAAATCGTTAACGGCAGGCTAGAGATCAGACTCTGGCATTTTCAAAACACACCCTAAAGTTTATTCTGGGGTAATTTGGGCCCAAGTTATAGGTCCCGATGTCAAAAAGTATGATCTGGTCTATAATTACCCATAACTCGGTACCTAATTATCGTAGGGACTTTTTTAAGGGCTCAAATCAAAGCTTAGGAATCCCTCTAACTCTCTAGGACCTTAGAAATTTCAAAAAAAAAAATTATCAAACTTTTCAAGAGCTTCAAAGTCAAAATACGAAATTTCCTCAATTTCTCGTGACCATTTTACCCACTCTAGCTCACTAACGCCATCTCCAAATAAAACAAAACTTTTTTTACTAGAAACTGCAGATCTTTAGCTTCAATTTCCATTTTTTTTATTTATCCTACGACCATTTTTCACTTAGTTACAGTATTTTATTTACCGCAGGTCAAAATATTCTTCGATTTCTCAATCAGAAACTTTTAAAATAAATAAATATGTATGGAAAACACGTAATAACACACGTAGGGACTTTTTTAAGGGCTCAAATTAAAGCTTAGGAATCCCTCTAACTCTCCAGGACCTCAGAATTTTCAAAAAAAAAATTTATCAAACTTTTCAAGAGCTTCAAATTCAAAATACGAAATTTCCCCGATTTCTCGCGACCATATTACACACTCTAGCTCACTAACGCCATCTCCAAATAAAACAAAACTTTTTTTACTAGAAACTGCAAATCTTTAGCTTCAATTTCCATTTTTTAAATTTATTCTGCGACCATTTTTCACTTAGTTACAGTATTTTATTTACCGCAGGTCAAAATATTCTTCGATTTCTCAATCGGAAACTTTTAAAATAAATAAATATGTATGGAAAACACGTAATAACACACGTAGGGACTTTTTTAAGGGCTCAAATTAAAGCTTAGGAATCCCTCTAACTCTCCAGGACCTCAGAATTTTCAAAAAAAAAATTTATCAAACTTTTCAAGAGCTTCAAAGTCAAAATACGAAATTTCCCCGATTTCGCGCGACCATATTACCCACTCTAGCTCACTAACGCCATCTCCAAATAAAACAAAACTTTTTTTACTAGAAACTGCAGATCTTTAGCTTCAATTTCCATTTTTTAAATTTATTCTGCGATTATTTTTCACTTAGCTACAGTTTTTATAAGCCGCAGTTCAGAGTATTCTTCAATTTTAAAATCGAAAAGTTTTAATATATATAAATAAATTTATGGTATATATGTGATTGTACACGTAGCAAGTACAAATAGTGAAAGGAAAGCTTTTGAACTGTCTTTCTACTCTAGAAATACGATACATGTACCGTAATGTCACTCGGGCTATTACATTAGCTATTTACAGAAAATCCCACACTACAAATAGACAACAACAGTCTCTGTCTTTATATCTATTGCTCAGTAAAATGTGTTTTCTATCTCATATAGCTGTTGTGTTGAAAATCGAACCAACATCAGAACCGGAAACAAATAAAAGACAATTTCAAATAAAAAAAAAAAAAAAACAATACAAATAACATTTTATTTTACTCTTTTTGTTTTCCCCAGTGTCTGGAAAAGTTAAAAATAAATATAAGTTTGCCAAAAAAAAAATGTTATTTATTTTGATGAAAAATAAAAAAAAATTTAATCTATCATAAGATAACAAAGTACGAAATAACTTATGAAAGCATTAAAAAGCTAAATGACTTGCATTTAATGACCCTCTTTTGAAACGTCACCATCAATCATTGTATGAATGTAGTCTATAAATCTTCCATGGTGTAGGAACTCATTAAATTTGATTTTTATTTAAATAAACCTGAGGTTATTTTTATTTTTTTTGGACTAGAATTTTTTTTTGCAGAAATGAATTTCATTTCGGAAGAGTTGATGAAATTCTGCGAAAAATGAGTACCAACAAGCCTAGGTTCAGATAAGATGGTCAACATATGATATATATGTAATATATTTGTTACATATTTTATGAGTTAAGCGAATGTAGTGATGTGGGTACTCAAACTAGAGGAAATTGCATTTCGAATCGAGTGATATGATTTATTTTATTCTGTTATTTTATTTTCAAAAATTCAGACTGGCGAAAAAATTATTTTGGGCAAAAATAATTTTTTTGGAAAATAAGAGTGATATTTGTGCAAGTGATGTAATTTCCAGTGGAAAGAGTACCCACATGACTAGGTTTTTATAAAATGGTAATTATGTCATATATATATGATTAATATATATGGAAAATTCATGAGTGGAGTAAATATATTGATGTGGGTACTCAAACTAGAGGAAATTACAATAGAAATTGAGAGATAGTGGTTTTTTTAGGGAAAAAAATAAATGGAAATAGAGATGCGTAAAAATTTGGAAATGATTTTAATAAAATACAAAAGATTTTACTGAATAGATAGTGATATTGTGTGAAAAGTAGTGAGTCATGTGCTATAGTTAATGATACACATTTATGGTCGAGTGGATTTTAGTTACGGTTTAATGATTAAATCAGTATATTTATTTTCATAGTGTGGATGGTCATTGAGACCGAGGGGAAATTGAGTAAATAAAGGGTAGATTATAATATTCTTATCTAATGACTAATGTTTTTTTAACAGTCACGGAGAAAGTTAAAAAGAATCTTACTACAATATTCTGGAGACGATTTACTGATGTTTGAATACCCACATGAAAATATTTTTTTTTTCAAAAAAAATTCCAAAAATTTTTGTAAAAATTTTTTATATATTTTTTCTTCATCCCCATGTGATTACGAGTCACATGAGTACCCACATCCATATTTTTATTACACATCCCTTACTCATATATATATATTTATATACAAATATGACAATTGAAATGTATTTTTTAACCCGGGCTTGTTGGTACTCATTTTTCGGGGAATTTCATCAGGAATTTGAGTATCTCCCTCACTTTTTCGAAAAAAAATTTTAAGTTGACTAAATAATCAAAAAACACGATTTTGAGTAAAAAGAATATTTACAATAACCTCAGCTGAACTTTCGAACCAAGAAGAGTCTCTAGATAATTTATAATGTCTAAGTATAGATATCTATAGCCTATTGGAAACTCAACACAAATAATTCCTATGGAGCATTAAAGAGTAGAAAAGAGAGGAGGGGAAAGTAGACATAATATGGGTGCGTCTCTATAGTAGATGTCCACGATGAGTAGACTTTTCCGCTTGAGAAACTACGTCTCAACGTGTGGTCTTATATTTTTTTTTGAAAAAAGAAGATCCGAGCGTAACTAAATGGATTCGCGGACCATAAGAATAATTGACGTATTTGCGTTTTTATACTCGGTAACATTATGTCGGTCTATAGAATTATCTACGGTCTTTATTTAGACGTATCATCTTCAGTATTCACTTAGTAAAGGTGCAAAGAATAAAAAAAAAATAAAATAAAATTTACTGAAATAAATTTTGTGATTTATTTATTATATTTTTAATAGAACGTAATTTATACAATCACTGGTAATGGGTTAATGCAATTTACTGAAAGAGTATTTAAGTTCAACGTCTCTTTAATTGGCCAATCGAGTTTAATAATGCAGCGAATTGAGATTAGTATAAACTCCAGTTACAAAAATAAAAATGCGTGTAAATTAAATCAAAGCCAAATTTTGTATTTTGACTTTGAAGCTCTTGAAAAGTTTGATAAATTTTTTTTTTGAAAATTCTGAGGTCCTGGAGAGTTAGAGGGATTCCTAAGCTTTAATTTGAGCCCTTAAAAAAGTCTCTACGTGTATTATTACGTGTTTTCCATACATGTTTATTTATTTTAAAAGTTTCCGATTGAGAAATCGAAGAATATTTTGACCTGCGGTAAATAAAATACTGTAACTAAGTGAAAAATGGTCGCAGAATAAATTTAAAAAATGGAAATTGAAGCTAAAGATCTGCAGTTTCTAGTAAAAAAAGTTTTGTTTTATTTGGAGATGGCGTTAGTGAGCTAGAGTGTGTAATATGGTCGCGAGAAATCGGGGAAATTTCGTATTTTGACTTTGAAGCTCTTGAAAAGTTTGATAAATTTTTTTTTTGAAAATTCTGAGGTCCTGGAGAGTTAGAGGGATTCCTAAGCTTTAATTTGAGCCCTTAAAAAAGTCTCTACGTGTATTATTACGTGTTTTCCATACATGTTTATTTATTTTAAAAGTTTCCGATTGAGAAATCGAAGAATATTTTGACCTGCGGTAAATAAAATACTGTAACTAAGTGAAAAATGGTCGCAGAATAAATTTAAAAAATGGAAATTGAAGCTAAAGATCTGCAGTTTCTAGTAAAAAAAGTTTTGTTTTATTTGGAGATGGCGTTAGTGAGCTAGAGTGTGTAATATGGTCGCGAGAAATCGGGGAAATTTCGTATTTTGAATTTGAAGCTCTTGAAAAGTTTGATAAATTTTTTTTTTGAAAATTCTGAGGTCTTAGAGAGTTAGAGGGATTCCTAAGCTTTAATTTGAGCCCTTAAAAAAGTCTCTACGTGTATTATTACGTGTTTTCCATACATGTTTATTTATTTTAAAAGTTTCCGATTGAGAAATCGAAGAATATTTTGACCTGCGGTAAATAAAATACTGTAACTAAGTGAAAAATGGTCGCAGAATAAATTTAAAAAATGGAAATTGAAGCTAAAGATCTGCAGTTTCTAGTAAAAAAAGTTTTGTTTTATTTGGAGATGGCGTTAGTGAGCTAGAGTGTGTAATATGGTCGCGAGAAATCGGGGAAATTTCGTATTTTGAATTTGAAGCTCTTGAAAAGTTTGATAAATTTTTTTTTTGAAAATTCTGAGGTCTTAGAGAGTTAGAGGGATTCCTAAGCTTTAATTTGAGCCCTTAAAAAAGTCTCTACGTGTATTATTACGTGTTTTCCATACATGTTTATTTATTTTAAAAGTTTCCGATTGAGAAATCGAAGAATATTTTGACCTGCGGTAAATAAAATACTGTAACTAAGTGAAAAATGGTCGCAGAATAAATTTAAAAAATGGAAATTGAAGCTAAAGATCTGCAGTTTCTAGTAAAAAAAGTTTTGTTTTATTTGGAGATGGCGTTAGTGAGCTAGAGTGTGTAATATGGTCGCGAGAAATCGGGGAAATTTCGTATTTTGAATTTGAAGCTCTTGAAAAGTTTGATAAATTTTTTTTTTGAAAATTCTGAGGTCTTAGAGAGTTAGAGGGATTCCTAAGCTTTAATTTGAGCCCTTAAAAAAGTCTCTACGTGTATTATTACGTGTTTTCCATACATGTTTATTTATTTTAAAAGTTTCCGATTGAGAAATCGAAGAATATTTTGACCTGCGGTAAATAAAATACTGTAACTAAGTGAAAAATGGTCGCAGAATAAATTTAAAAAATGGAAATTGAAGCTAAAGATCTGCAGTTTCTAGTAAAAAAAGTTTTGTTTTATTTGGAGATGGCGTTAGTGAGCTAGAGTGTGTAATATGGTCGCGAGAAATCGGGGAAATTTCGTATTTTGAATTTGAAGCTCTTGAAAAGTTTGATAAATTTTTTTTTTGAAAATTCTGAGGTCTTAGAGAGTTAGAGGGATTCCTAAGCTTTAATTTGAGCCCTTAAAAAAGTCTCTACGTGTATTATTACGTGTTTTCCATACATGTTTATTTATTTTAAAAGTTTCCGATTGAGAAATCGAAGAATATTTTGACCTGCGGTAAATAAAATACTGTAACTAAGTGAAAAATGGTCGCAGAATAAATTTAAAAAATGGAAATTGAAGCTAAAGATCTGCAGTTTCTAGTAAAAAAAGTTTTGTTTTATTTGGAGATGGCGTTAGTGAGCTAGAGTGTGTAATATGGTCGCGAGAAATCGGGGAAATTTCGTATTTTGAATTTGAAGCTCTTGAAAAGTTTGATAAATTTTTTTTTTGAAATTTCTAAGGTCCTGGAGAGTTAGAGGAATTCCTAAGCTTTGATTTGAGCCCTTAAAAAAGTCTCTACGATAAATAGGTACCGAGTTATGGGTAATTATAGACCAGATCATACTTTTTGAGATCGGGACCAATAACTGTGGTCCAAATTACCCCACCAAATTGATCTTTGACGTCCAGGTACTGATTTTTTTGAAAACAAATTCCAAGCAGTAAAAATTTATTTTAATAGATTTAAAAATAATAAATCACAGGACAAAGTTTATCACCTCGATAAAACAAACCGATTTATTATGAAAGATAAAAAGATAAATTCATGAAATAAATAAGTCGAAAATCAGGGCGATAAATGAATAATCCTTATCATCGGGGCCTGGTCTATGTCCTACAGCTCCGGATGTGCCGGGGGTCACAAGATCCCGATAAGAATAAAAACCGATAAACTTTTTCTCACAATTATTTATTTTAATAAAAAAAAATAAAAATTATTATTTCTTTTTTTACTTACCAAGAAAATTTCCAGACCCGCGTCCATTTGAATCTCGAGAACCGCTTCCTGATTCCACGTTCAAAAAATCCGCCAGCAATTAATTAATTTGTCATCTTTTAATTACCGAACTGTTTTATAAATAAAATACTAATTAATTTAATAAGTGATCAAATTTATGTTTAATTAATTTATTATTTTTAATTGAATAATTACCATTGTCATATATTTTATATGCGAGTAAAAATCAAATTACAGTGACAGTTTTAATGATAATAAATAAATTTAATTCAGCATGACAATTAACTCAAGTTCTCTCTCATTAATTTATCGTTACATTTAAATTTTAATTAAAAATATAAACAAATTAATTAATTAAATATTTGACTGCGTCATTGCTGTTTGTCATTGACGCCATCTTGTAAATGTCGCCATTGTTGTAAAAAAAAAGAAAAAAAGACATGCGTGGTATTTTAATTTTATTTTTTACTACAATGTAATTTACAACAATTAATTATGTTAATTAATTATTGATAATTGATAATTACAAGTTGAAAAATAACCTCTAAGAATTTTTTAAGTGCGGAAATAAAACTGCGCTCTGTCTTTATTTTAAATGATTATGAAGTTAGCCGACGACTAGTAATTTTTTTGTTTTTTTTCTTAAATCGATACATATAAAAAAAAAACATTTGAAAAAATTGCACATATAGATTTTTTTGTTTTCTACATGTGCATTTTTTTATTTTTTTTTTGTAATTAATTTTAAAAAAAGAATTCAAAATTTTTAATTTCCTAACTTTAGGATCATTTATTTTTCAAGTTTTTTTTTAATTTTTTTGACAGTTGGTAGCTCATGATAATAAAAATATAATTTTTTAAATAATAATATATCAAAAATATAAACAAAAGTTGTATTTAATAAAAATAAATTAACGCGGGAATTCAAATTTATTTAAAATAAAAATATTTTATTAAATACACAATATTAAAGTTAGCTGCGAATAATTTTTTGAATTTTTTTAAACAAACAAAATATTAAAAAAAAAAATATTTTAAAAAATTGCACATATAGATTTTTGAATTTTCTCCATGTGCATTTTTTCATTTTATTTTTTTTTAAATTGCGTTGTTGAAAAAACAAAATTCAAAAGTTGTTAATTGTCTGCTAACTTCAGCATCATTTAAATACGCGCCATTTTTAAATAAATAAATAATTAATAACCTAAAAATTAAAATTGAAAATTCCACATGTAGATAATTAAGTAATAAATAAAAAACATAAATTTTAATTAATAAAACTAAAAAGATAAGTGAGAGCTAAGATTTATGAATTTGAATTTTACCCGCCATTTTGATTTCCTTGCGCTGATGCTGCCGCGGTAGGAAATAAAAGTAATATTGTAATAAAAATTTAAAATTTATGGTGACAACCACCAGGAGTATTACCAAGCTTAAAAAAAATATCAATTAGTAAATTATTAATTAACTAAATAAATATTACCGCTCATTAATAATAATACCGAAGTTAGCCAGCTAATAATTTTTGAATTTCTTTAAAAATAATAAATTATAAAAAAAAAAATATTTTAAAAAATTGCACATATAGATTTTTTAATTTCCTACATGTGTATTTTTTTTTTTTTTTAAATTAATTCGTTGCAAAAAAAATGAAATTATTAATTGTCTGCCAACTTCAGGAGCATAAATAATAAACTTTGAATAAAAAATCTAGAAATTTGACATTTTTTAAATTAATCAAAATGGCCGACATAGTTCTAATTTGAAATTTAAATGAAACGAAAAAATCGCGAAAAGTCCGATATTTAAAAAAGTACTTTTTTAGAAGATGAATAAATTAAAAGTGAAAAAAATTAGCCGGCAATTAGTTAAGTGTCTAGACAACTATCGAAAATCGAGAATCTGCTAAAAAATAAAATAAACTTGCGTAGATCTCAGTGCGATGGGATTTATATATAAAATGGTACATCTGTCCCCTAAGCGATTGTTCCGCATCACGTATCGGCATGTCGTTGTTAGTTCTGGCTCCAGGTTTTTGTATTTAGTCTTTCAGTCTCCGTCCGAATACATCTACACTAAATCCGGACTGTTTCAAAGTTATACGGGATCGGCACGTGGTCGGAGGAATAAAAGAACCGGCAAAAATATATTATGCCAGATTCCCAGCTCACAACCAACCGTACCCGGGATAGAACACGATGCACACAAGACTTTTTTTTTCTTTTTCTTTTTTTTAAGTACCAAGTGCTCAACACATTTTATAAAACCACCCAGAAGTTTTCTGACTCGAGATCTACTGATTACTCTATTCATTGTTTTCATGTTCTTTTTTTAAATAAAATATAAATAAAACAGACAGTTGATATCTCAAAATATTTATGACGATAGTTAATTTTTTACAATGCGGGTAAGATGAACCATCTGCTGATTTTTATATTTTTTAACAAAACTTTTTTTTCTGTTACAGGTGAGTCACTAAATTATCTAGCATTGCGGCTGAAAAGCAGTAACGTAAGATCTTCAAATTTTTTACTATTATGGTGATTTTTAAAAATAGCATGTTGAGGATTCATCTAGGATTAAAATCACTCACATCATTGAATTTGTGACAAATTTTCCTCTCATTTGAGTACCCACATCACTATATTCGCTCATCTTGTAAATTCATCATATATATATAAATATATATATGACATATTGACTGTCTTATTTAAAGTATGGGTTGTGGGTACTCATTCCACGTAAAATTGCATCAGTTACAAGTATCTCATAGTCATTTTCTCAAAAAAAAATTTTCGCTCAAAATAATTTTTTTCCTGTCACTTAGTAATCAAATAAAATAATTATCACTAGTCGATTACAAATAAAATTTTATCTAGTTTGAGTACCCACATCACCATATTTCCTTTACACAAAAATAAACTATATATTATAAATATATATAAATATATACTGACCATTTTACCCAAACCTAGTCATGTGGGTACTCATTTTACAGGGAATTGCATCAGATACATGACCCTCAGACTCATTTTACCTGAAAAAAATTTCTTATTTACTTATCTCAAAAAATAACAATATTCAATTTATTTTTGAATAAAAAAAAGTTCTAACAAATAAAATTTGAATAAAAAAGATACTGAATTAATATCCAAATCGGTAATAAAATGACATAGAAACCAGACAATTTACATAACATTAAAATATTAAATATTTAATATTAAATATATATAAATAATTTATGATGCAAGAATGCATGAGTTTAAACACTTCAGAATAATTACATTTATAATTCAGATATCCCTCAACCTGTGAGGTAAATTATTGATTATTTATTAAATATTCATGCATTTAACTTAACAAATTAGTGTGTTATTGTTTAGACAGTATTAAGTTTCTTTTAACTCGGTATGAAAACATGAGGACCGTTAAATTGGTTACACAAAAGACGATACCTATTTTTAAAAATACCTGAGAGTTATTGACTCTCTTTTATACCTGCCTCAAGGGCTCTGAACCCTAAAATATTTTTTTCACTTTTAAATTATTACACTAGACTATTGAAGAGTAGAAAATTGATTTTAATCTTCTTAAACTTTTTTTTTTATTTACTCAAAATATCGGTACTAAAATAAAGACAAATAAAATTTAATTTTGAAATTACTGGTACCATTTAATTTACGACAAAATTATCTCTAGTTTGAGTACCCACACCAATATATTTCGTTCACTCATAAATTCATCATATATTTTCATATATATATGACATAATGACTATTTTACCCAAACTTAGGCTTGTGGGTACTCATTCCACTGGAAATTACATCAGTTACCGAAATATCAACTTGATTTTGCTCAAAAAAATTTTCGACGCAAATTAATTTTTTTACAAAAGTTTAAATTTTTTCCATGTGATGCAAAAATAAAATAATATATACTACTCGACTACAAACGCAATTTCCTCTAGTTTGAGTACCCACATCACGATATTTGCTTTACTTAAAATCATATCATAGATATATATTAAATATATGATATAGTAATCATCAGATCTAAACCTAGGGTTGTTGGTACTCATTTTACGTGGAATTAAACATACTTTTCAAAAATAATAGTGATTTAAAGAAAAAAACATTTCGAAACTCAAAATATCGATTTTTGATAAAAAAAAATATTAGTTAAAAAAGAATATTATTTAAATAATTATAACGGTAGAGAGAATCAGAGGTTAAAATAAATATTTAAGTATAGTGATAAAAATCAGACAAGTCTTAACTCTGGGCCTAGACTAGAGTGAAAAGCTAGAGCCATCAGTGGCGTTAACGTGGCTCTTGGGGGCTCTTGAAGACCCCATTGACCTACCCAGTCGTCCGGGTAGAGGTTTACCAACGGATCTTCAACAACAACTTGTCTCTTTCTCACTGCTCGACCACCCACACTAGCTTTGTCTTTCTCTTTTTCTCAGTTTTCAGTATGTCGATCAATATAGTAACGCGTCAAGTCTCCCTCTCTACTTTCTCTCTACTCCACACAAATCCACACTCAACCTCTAGTGTACACAACCTCCAAACGAGATCTTGCCAACCAAAGTCTCCAGGGATCTATGAGGTAAAAAAATACGACCCCGATAATCCAATCCAAGGGATTTTTCTCAACCATTTTTATGCCGACTTCAAATTCATCGCCTCTGTACTCTATTAAAATTTTACTCTATCAACTTATTTATTTTACTAAATTTTCCATTTAATTTATTTTGCAGTTTCGAAGCGCGAAATTTTAAAAAAATTTACTTTTGATTTTTAAATTTATGTAACTCTGTCAAAAATCGGGTTAGCATAATGAAAAAAACTGTAAATTGAAGCTTAAAGTCTCTAGTTTACGACCCGTGAGTCCAAAAAATTAAAAAAAAATTCTTAGAACATTTTCAGTGGGTAAAATGGATCCAGAAATTTTTCGAAAATTCGTATTTTGACTTTGAAGCTCTGGAAAAGTTTGATCAAATTTTTTTTTGAAATTTCTGAGGTCCTGGAGGTCTAGAGGAATCCTTAAGCTTTAATTTGAGCCCTTAAAAAAGTCTCTGCGATAATTAGGTACTGAGTTATCGGTAATTAAAAGCAAAATCGTATTTTTTTAGATCGGAACCGATAACTTGGGTCCAAATTACCTCATGATAAGTTTTTGGGTGTGTTTTGGAAACGTCAGAGTCTGTTTTAAAGACTGGTGCTAATAACTATCGTGAAAAAAATTTTGAAAATAGAAAAATAAATTTTTGAAACTTATCGGAGACGAAATTAAGGAAATTTACGAATCGATGCTTTGAAAATTTTCGAAAAAATTAATTTTTTTAGTATTATTAGTTGAAAATATAAATACCTAAAGTAGTTGATATGAGCGAACTGAAAAAACATAAAACTAAAAATATATCTGAGGGGATTTTCATCCTTTAGTTGGGACTTTTCAATATATAATACCAATGCATCTCAATGGACTTTAGTACTTTAGGGCTACTATACGATTTTCGAGACATAATAAAATAGCCCTGGGTTGCTCTTTTTTCCTCAACTCTGAATTTTTCTTCATCGCTCTATTATTTTACTTATTTATTTTTTTTCATTCTTATGAATAACCTATAGCTGAATAAACAATTTATTGTTCTGGACATGCCAGTTAACAGTATTTAGAAGCAACTAAAAAAACACAAGCTGAAAATATCTCGAAAAAATTTATTTCAATTTAAACATTAGAATCGATTGTGTGCTTGTCATCACAAAAATTCTTTATTTTTTTTTACCAGGGATATTGTAAAGCAGACTCTATTCTTTCAAAAATGTATGTAACATTTTCTTGTGGGGTAATTTAGTCACCAGATATTGGAGCCGATCCAAAAAATATTACTTGACCTTCAATTACCGATAACTCAGTACCTAATCATCTTATCGACTCATTCAAGGGCTCAAATTAAAGCTTACGAATCCCTCCAGCCCTCCAGGACCTCAGAAAATTTCAAAAAAATTTTTATCATACTTTTCAGAGGCTTCAAAGTGATGATAAAAATTTCGAAAAATTCCTTGGCTCCATTTTACCCTCCGAAAACATTCTAAAAAATTTTTTTAAATATTTTCGACTGCCTGACCACAAACTAGAGACTTCAAGCTTTAATTTAAGACTTTTTTCAAATTTTTATCTCAATTTTTCATTGAGTTACAGAATTTTCAAAAACGACTTTCGGAAAATTTTCAACTTTTTTCGTTTTTTTCCCAAGAAATTTTTCAGAAAACCGGAAGTACTTGGATTTAATAACAATCCCAAAAGATAATTAGGGAAGTGTATCATTAGGGATGATAATGAGATCGAGCCGATCTCAGTTCTCGGGATCCTGCATTAAATTTATAAGTTTTAGGATATCCCATAAATGTTTTATCCATAATTTTAGGTTTTATAACCCGACGACATACGGAAAGCGCTCCAGTAGACACATGGATAATTTCTCATCCTTTAGCGCCCGCTTTTATTCCATTTCACTCTCTCTCCTCAACTCGGACATTTTGATCATCCGGCGATCGTTATTCTTTCAAGGCCGCATTATTGCTGTGTAACCTGTTCACATGTCCTGTGTCCAACATCTGTTCCTATTGCCGACAGATATCTATATATTTTAATAAAATAAATAATCTATAGTCTGTAGACTCATTCATTTTTTCTCCCTTGACAGTCGGTAACCTGTTTTTGTTTACAAATTTGCTCAATCGAGCTGAGATTTTTTCCACTACATTGACCAGTTCACTTGACCATATTTTTTGTAATTTTTATCGCAGTAATAAATTTTACATCTAAATTGTCATTTTTCAATAAATAAAAATACGCATTTTACAAAAAGTTGTGATTACTCAAAAAATATTGAATTTATGAAAAAATCAAAAGAATAAAAAATTAATCTACGGTAAATTTCCGGTAATTTGAGTACCAACACGCCATACTTATTTTCAAAATTTTTTTTTCAAAATTCAAAAATCGGTTAAATTTAGGCTAAGTCAAAATAAATATTTTTGGCCAGCAATTAAAATCATATAAAATTTTTTTGTACAGTAATATTTAGCAGGAAATAATAACGGCCCATTTTGCCCCATGTGTAAAAATAATTAGCATTTAAGAAAAAGTTATTAATTGAAACCTTTTATTAAAATAAGCAATCAACTGAGAGTCTCTTTACAGGAAACCTCTGAAACCTTATTTTGTTCTTCCGTTAGAAACTTTAACCATCTCATGGCTTCCGCCATTACACGGCACTCATTTATTTTAAAATTTAAAATTAAAACAAACTTTTTCTCTAAAAATATTTCTCGATAATCTAAATAGATTTTTAATCTATTTCGACTTGGACTCATCCATTCCTTAGATTAATCTTATCTAATATCTAAGCCACTGTCACTCAAAATTTCTAGTCACTGAGTCACCAACTGAATCATCGGGCCCAAAAATGCACTTGGGGACCTAAAGAAATAATTATAATCACTAACGAAACTGTTTGTTGGTACAATAGTTGAGTTGATAGTTAAACACTCTAAGAATTTTTGAGGTTATTATTGTTCGAGCCTTTGTTTAATTTCAATGCCCATTTTAATAACAGATGGACACTGATGTGTCCGTAACAATGTTATTATTAAGTGCTCTTATGAAAATGTAAACAATAAAAAACTTTATTCAATAGATTATTATTTTTTTGTTGGCTCAAGTGCTCTTTTAAAATTTTTTTCGGTGAGTTATTGTCAGTTTTAAGTCTTTTTAACCAAATTTATGTTTTTATTCCATTCTTTCATATTTAAACAGTACAATAGCCTACAATACTGATAAAATGGGGTAAAATGAACTATCAAACAATTTTTGTAAAATTATAATATACAAAATTTAATATTTTTGTAAAATAACAAGTTTTTGAAAAATTTGTGTTTAGGCATTATTGAGATTTTTTTATTTGAAATATTATTTGGGGAGTTTGCGGGTTAAAGAATATCAAATTAGGGGTAAAATGGGCCGTAACAATGAAAGTTTGAGGAAAAATGAAAAAATCGAACTTTTAGCCATTTTTAGGTCGAATGGAATCCCTAAAAAATTTAAAAAAATCATTATATAATTGATTATGGCCTTTACCTCAAAAATATAATAGAAGCGATTTTTTCCTATTTCTGAAATAAAAATCCCTAGTTATTGTCGAAAACATTATAATTATACTATATATTAGTTGATATACTACTTTCAATACAATATATCAATATAAAAAAGATATATCAAGATATATATGTTAAGGATACACAAAAAAAGTTATATTAATAAATACCCGGGAAAAAAAATTCATGTCTGACCATATATGAGCAATTATATATGATCATATATGATATACGTGTAAAGAATTTTCATGTCTCTTCATACCTGACTATATCTGATTTTATAAAAATTAAACAACTTGTATGAAATTTTATGTATTATTATATATGTTCATTCCTGACCATATCTGATCTTACACGAGTTGAGCATCATGTAAAATTTTTTTATGTTCGTTCATATATGATCATACATGACCATATAGAATCTTATATAGATTGTATATCGGTTAAAAACTTTTTATGTATCTTTATATATGTGCATATATGTCTATATATGATCATGTATGATCTTATATGGACTGAATATCGAGTAAAAATACTTTATGTTATATCATATGTGATCATACATGACCATATATGATCTTATGTGAACATGTATGACTCATATACAAACATCAATGAATCATATATGATTATATATGGTCATATATGATCTTATGTGGACTGGATATTGAGTAAAAATACTTCAGGTTGTATCATATATGATCATACATGACCAAATATGATCTTATATGAACATGTATGACATATACAAACATAAATGAATCATATATGATTATATATGGTCATATATGATCTTATATGGACTGGATATTGAGTAAAAATACTTCAGGTTGTATCATATATGATCATACATGACCAAATATGATCTTATATGAACATGTATGACATATACAAACATAAATGAATCATATATGATTATATATGGTCATATATGATCTTATATGGACTGGATATTGAGTAAAAATACTTCAGGTTGTATCATATATGATCATACATGACCAAATATGATCTTATATGAACATGTATGACATATACAAACATAAGTGAATCATATATGATTATATATGGTCATATATGATCTTATATGGACTGGATATTGAGTAAAAATACTTCAGGTTGTATCATATATGATCATACATGACCAAATATGATCTTATATGAACATGTATGACTCATATACAATCATACATGAATCATATATGATTATATATGATTCATATTTGACCTTATATGGTCATATCTAATTATATATGGCCAGATATGAATTTTTTTTCCCGGGTAGCACTTCTCATTGAACTCATTCATTCTTATAAAATCTATATCGGAATTCATGAGTATCTAATGGATTCTATGAGATTTTTTAAACAGGGTACCCACTAAAGACCACTATACTAGAACAAAAATGAAAATCAAACCTAAAAACTATAAAATGATAAATTTCGATAAAAGTAAATTGTTTCAATAGTTTATGCAAAAATGATCTATCTAAGTACTAAATAAATAAATTCAGCAGGTGGCAAGCTCAGCACCCGTTTCATAAAACATAAAGAAAAAACTTTCATTTCTATTTAAAGAAACCTCGAAACAACTCTACCCTTTTCTAAACTCACCTTTATATTTATCTTATAGCAACCCTATGGTTATTATCAACTCTCCTACGGAATTCATCCCTTTCCTTATCCCTTCGTCATGGCACACACCACACACACACACACATACACTCACACATTCGCTATAACGAAATAGTAACATGAGAGCGTACCGCCGACTAATGCGATGTAATAGGAGCAATTGTTCGTTGTCAGGCCAATTTGAGTGGCAGGCTAGCAATTTGTACCCCCCTTGCAACGCCACCCTTACAATGCCCGAGGGTTGAGGTCCTTGTCCCCTCCGGAAAAAGGCGTCGCTACTCTTCTATATACCAATATCCTTTTTAATTTTTTTTTATACCCTCTCTTTCCTCTTCCCGTTTCTCTCCTTATCCTTCGCCAGTTCACTTTTTTACGAATCATCCTTGTCACGTCACAATGGGCCCCTTAGAAAAGGGTTCATTTATAAACCGGTTTATTGTCCAGCCAGATAATTTTTCCAGAGTTAGCTTAAATTTTTAGTTTTGGATCTGATTTTAGTTAAATAATTAAATGGCGGCATAAAATATGGTTTTAAGCCTGTTCTGGTTAAAAATTTTAAGATTTCGATGGAATGAATGACTCGGGAAAATTTTTTAACGAATGCACTGAAGAATTTAACGAAAGTCCAGATGTGCCACGTGGGCAACGGAGAATTTAAGCGTGAAAATAGAACGTGCTGGTGAATTAATTGAAATAAATTTTGAAAACCGAAGAAAGTTGCTTATAAACTCGGGCATTGTTGAAAATAAAATAGAGAAAAATGTCAAGTATTTTGTATTGTATTGGATAAAAAAAGAGACGAAATGATAAATCCCCTTGGGATAAGTATAACCAGCTATTGCAGGGTCGCATACGATTTCCCGGCACAATGGACCGCGCAGACCGTGGCAGCTTTCAAAGGGGAACAAACGAGAGCGTGGGCGCAAACATTAGCATAATCGGTGAAGAGCAGCCGGCCAGATACTCCTTCACCTCCTTCATCTCCTCTACATTCTCCAGCTCTGGGTTTATTACTATACTCTGTAGTCTGTACCGTCTGTACTGACTCGGAGTCTATAGCAAACCGAGTTAAGAGGAGTGAAGAGGAGACCCAGAGAAAACCGAGAGGCTCGTGAAGGGTAAGATGTACGACTTCACCGGCAAGGTACCAACTTACCCAGGAGATTAGCATCTCGACGCTCGTAAACGACGTGAAAGCCAACCGACGAGTCCTTAGGGATTTATTCCCCTTTGTTTCTCGCCGGTCTTGATTATACTCCGTAGAGAAACGAGGGTCAGCTAAAAAAAATTATATCATTCCGAATACCCCAGTTTCCCTATCTGACTCTAAATAGCACATTTTTTTATTTTTTTTATTATTAAAAATTAAATGCCGTGACCTGGTCTCGAACTCGCGACCTTAAGTTCAATAATAAAAATTAGACTTTGCATAAATCAGAGACTAAATGACCGATTTACATGATTCAAATTTTAATTTATTCAGGATTACATTCTCTAGTGACCCAGAAAGTTTGGTTACAAACTGGGGTAAGATGAGCCATCACAAAATTTCGATATTTTTTTTTTTTTTATTTTGAAGGCAACTAAAATTTTTGTTAACAGAAGTGAATGTTTTAGCGGCTCAGGAAATAAAATTGAGTGTGAGGCAAAATGAGCCTTAAGATAAAAAAATTAGATATAAATTATATTTTCTATAAAGGAAAAGTGATAAAATAAAAAGTTGTGATGTTTATTGTAAAATAATGAAAGTTTATATATTTTGAGGTGAAGGTGTATTGGTTTGAATGGAGACCACCTGAGGTGAGTAGAAATAGAGGCCACCAACGGATCGATCGAAACTTTAGGTGGTTGATGGAAGTTTTAGATCATCGGATACCTTGAGCTTCTTGTAGCGTGTAGTGATTCGTATATACTAGGTAACTAAACCCATGGTCTCACTCGAAAGTCTGCATACTTTCCCACTGATCTAGTATATCGTTATTTATATTTTTCACTTATCCAACAATATTGTGATTTTTTTTTATTATCATTTTCGGGCAGAGTTAAGATGTGATACAAGATAGTTTGAAATTGGGTTTAATATTTTCCCGTGGGGCTTCGGACCCCCTGGAAAGCACTTTCCAAGTTTCTTAGACCGCATAAGATTATACACGAGTATCGATGTTGAATAGATTGTTGTGACTAGATATCTGATACCTTACCGGAAGTTACACTCCTTGATGACCGAGTCTTGAGTTTAAAGTTATGCCCGTGAAAAATCATCGTACAATGAATCTAAAAAACCGGAAATTGCCTCTCGGGAATTTTATTTTCGGGATAAAATCATTGTGGGAAATCGTTGAATTTTTAACTTTGACTTTGAAGGCCTCGAAAAGTTTGATGAAATTTTTTTTTTAACCTTATGAGGTCCCAAATAGTTAGAAGGATTCTTAAGCTTTGATTTGAGCCCTCGAATAAGTCTCTACGATAATTAGATACCGATTTATCGATAGTCAAAGACCAGGGCATACTTTTTCGATCGGCACCAATAACTCGTGACGAAATTACTCTAGAATGAAGTCATGGGTGTGTTTTGAATACGTCAGAGTCTAATCTACGGCTGTGACACAACGATTTTGGTGAAAAAAATTCCTGTGACGTGGAAATGTCAAGTCAAGAGTTTTTTCATAAAATCTTTCGGCTGTGAAATAGAGTCAGGACTAAATTTATATTTTTAAAAGCATTCTAGCATAAAAATATCACTTTTCTTAAGGAATTTATCAGTTAACACAAATAAATACCAAGATCTTTGACAAAAACGGGGTCCATTACCATCCATGTTTACACACCAGACGATCACCCTTTAAAGAAACTCAATATCCTGTAGACTCTCATGCTTTATCTCACCCGTATCTCTAGGTTTCCTTTCGGATACATGAGAATTTAAGATGCCCTAGCTCTTCATCCTGCATTATACGTTAATTCACATTCTATCTGAACTATAATTTTTACTTTAACCTCTACCTGCCTTTAAATTCAACTCATCCTCATCCCCAATTTTTTTTTAAATCCCGGCCACTTGCCATCTGGCTCACGGTTTTTTTTTAGTTTTCATTTAAACGCATCGCGAGTTTAAATTCTGAATGAATCGAGCTGTGATGGAAAAAAAAAATTGTTTATTTATTTGTTAATTTAAAATATAAAATTTATCTGAGCTCTGAGTCGGTCTATTATTTATTTAATCCGAGATCTCGGGTATAAAGAGTTACAATGACACTGCTATCGTAGTTTAAGATCAGCTCAAAGTCCCAATGAATGGACCAGGCTTGGATAAGGGTTAAAATCGTTAAAAAAATTTATTGTTGATTTATAAAGTGAATAAAAAAAAATCAATTGTATTTTTACGTTCAGCTATGTCATCTATTTGACGTATGGTAAAAAATAAAAAAATCCTTTGGAGACTTTTTTTTGTAATATAGAAACTCAAAATTTTTTGAGGTCAAAATGACATGAATTTTTGAAATTCTGATGCAATTTCCTGCAAAAAGAGTACCCTGAACACCACTTTTAATTTGGATGGTCATACTACCGTTTAAACGATCCCGGTTTCCGGTAAAAAATTTAGTGGCCCATAACTAGCGATGTGGGTACTCAAACTTCATAAAATGATGTCACGAATAGAAATACAGGCACAATTTTTCCTCAAGTCTCATCTGAAAGAGTAAAAGCCATAACTCAACCATAATAAAAAATAAAAAATCGAATTAATTATATTAAATATCAAATTTCTTAACATCTAGTAAATCAGGCTCTCTAAAAGTTAAAAAATAGTAAATAAAATTTTTTATTAGACAAATCCCGGACATTAAAAGAGATTATATATTTTATTACAATAATGAAATAAAATATCCATAATAATTCTCAAGTGTAATCGATACTGCGCTGTGTACTACCGTAGTATAGTATAGTATAGGTAAAATATAAAACCGGTACTATAAGTGTTATGACAACTGCTATGCTAAGAAACTCTTAAAGTATTCCGTGTTAGAGCCATGACGCCTACGTAACCGCATAAATTCAACTCGTGCGCCTTAATACTGTAGTAATTCCTTTAAAACGCCGACGAAAACTTATTCTTTGTATATATGTATATATATATATAAATATAAGCCTTTATAATGCCTGGAATATGACCACAAGTCAGATTATACACAAAGATCACGTTTATATTGGCTCTCACGCGTTTATATCCTTGCTAACTAACGATTATTATGTACTACATTCATTTTATCCAAATATTACCTCGTTACAGTTAGAAAATATTCATATCATTATTTTTTTATTTTTTAGTGCGTAATTTGAATTATGAATCTAGGCCGCAAAGTAAAATGCACTATAAAATTTAATTGTTGGCAACTATATTCCGAAATGGAAGATTTTATAGAAATTTTCCTGATAAATTGATTTCAGATACTAGTAGAAGACGAAAGCTTTCTTATTTGAGCCTTTTTATTCATTTTTCAGTTAGACCGCAGAAATAACTTTAGTAATAATTTTATTATTCGCGACTATTAGGAAAAATTTGAATATTTGAAAATTTTCTCATAATTGTTGGTTACGTTTTCTTCGAAATCAATCTATGAAATCTAAAAAACGAATTTTTCACAACTTTACTCTTGAATTGCAATTTCGAACCCATTCCGAAGTCAAATTTTGCCCAAAAATGTGAATATATGCAACCATTCATGAAAAAAGTGAATTTTTAAGAATTTTATAAAATTTTTCATCGATATCTTATTACGAATCAGTTTTAGACATCTCAAGTATGAAATAACTGTTAATTTTACTTTCCAGCCTGCCACAAAATAAATGCAACCAAAACTGAAACTTTTTCTCCCTATTCGATAATTTGTAATTTTTAAAAATTCCCGGTCAATTCTTTTTCAAAATCAATCTTAAAAACCTCAGAAAACAAATTTTTCACTACTCTACTCTTGATTTTCAATTTCGAACCCATCCCGAAGTCAAATTTTGCCCAAAAATGTGAATATATGCAACCATTCATGAAAAAAGTGAATTTTTAAGAATTTTATAAAATTTTTCATCGATATCTTATTACGAATCAGTTTTAGACATCTCAAGTACGAAATAACTGTTAATTTTACTTTCCAGCCTGTCACAAAATAAATGCAACCTAAACTGAAACTTTTTCTCCCTATTCAAGATAATTTGGAATTTTCAAAAATTCCCGGTCAATTCTTCTTCGAAATCAATCTTAAAAACCTCAGAAAACAAATTTTTCACTATTCTACTCTTGAATTTCAATTTCAAACCCATTCCGAAGTCAAATTTTGCAAAAAAATGTAAATATTTGCAGTTATTCATGAAAAAAGTGAATTTTCAGGAATTTCATCGATTTCTTACTACGAATCAATTTCAAACATCTCAGGAACGAAATAACTGTTAATTTTATTTCCTGACTAGTATTTCGAGCCTATGCCACAAAATAAATGCAACCAAAACTGAAATTTTTTCTCCTTATTCAAGATAATTTGTAATTTCTCAAAATTTCCGGTTGATTTCTCTTCGAAATCAATCTAAGAAACCCCAAAAAACAAATTTTTAACTTCCTTACTCTTGAATTCCGATTTCGAACCCATTTCGTAGTGAAATGTAGCAAAAAACTGTAAATATATGCAATCATGAAAAAAGTAAATTTTCAGGAATTTCGCATAATTTCTGATCAATTTCTCTTCGGAACCGACTTACGACGCTCTAGGGAACAAGATCTCTCAATATTTCCCTTAAATTTCAATTCCGAGCCCTAAAAAACTGAAAACCTAATTTTTCCATATTTTCTTATAAAATTTAAAAATAAAACCCCGGCGTCTCAGTAGGCAACGGCCTAGTAAATGTTCGATCGTTATGAACCAACTTAAATAATCTCCCACTATCCCTATATCCCACTACAACTTATTCTCCATCACCCCACTTTATCCCAGTCCCTATCCCCTTTCAACAACCTCCCTTGCTTCCCCTTTTCCCTCTTCATCTCTCTCCCACCCCCACCCCACTAGCTCTCCCTTTCTCCCGGCAGCTCCCCACCATCCACTCGAATGCAGACGCTCAGATGCGGAATCTTTAGGGCCGGCAGATAGAGTCAGAAGTCAGTGTTCCGCGGATCGCGCCCCAGTATAGTCATTTTTTATTAATTTTTTTTTAAAAAATCAATTAAACCTCCCATTTGCTTCACGATTTCCGTTTTACAAATTACTAATAATAGTGCGTTAAATATATAAATAAAATATAAACGTGGAATAAAACGGTCTGATGTAATTTCGTGATTTCGGGCCGTGGGAAAAATATTTATTGCCATCATTATGAATTAGCCTAGTGTAATGATATCTTTAAGTGAATGTGGTGATTGTTTGTGTGATAAGTGATATATATTTCAGAATATATAAATTGTTTAATAATATAATCATATATTAATGTATCACTACGACAACAAAAACGATGATTTTGATGTTTTGATGCTTAATTCATCAAATGAATCGTCAATAATGTGCGATCCTACGGCTTTACTTGATCTTGTACCTGACGAAGAGTTGATCAAGAGATCGTGTATCGATTATAACGAGTACACTTATTGTCACGGTGCCAGAGGTAAAATAAATAAGCCGTTTTTTTTAGATTTTGTTACAATGGGGGGGAATGTTACGTCTTATATTCTCGACTTGAATACTGGATCGATTAGTGTAAACAGTTTAATTTTAGGGTCTAATGCTAATGGACCAAGTGTTTAAATTTCTGTGTGTGTCTCTGTGTGTCGGGCTTAACTTCCGTTTGGTTTTTATGAGAGATCGAGGCCCACGCACTTACTGAATTTGAGGGCCATGTTATTTCTTAAATAACTATTATTTTTAGGGGTTACTCGACTTTTTTTTTAGATTTTTTGTTTTCTTAATAAATCTACCGGTTTAATTTAAAATTTAAAAGGAACAAATATTTTTTTTGAAACATCGGAAAAAATGACTTGGGGTAGAATCGCTCGGAACTAATTTTTAAGATTAAGTCTGTTGCCCGACTTAAAAAAGACCTTATGGTAAATTGACCGGTGTGACCCCATAGATTTTAAGTAATAAATCGCTATAAATAATCCACGCCCAAAATAATTAAAAAAATTCAATAAATCAGTCAATGACCGCCTACAAAAAAATATTTATGTGTGCCACCCAAATCGTTAAATTAAATTACCGATTTTATTTATGTTGTAAATTACTATGAGAAAAAGAAATAAACTATTGGAATTTATGATCAGACAGTTTGGCACGTGCGTTTTCGAGAATCGGCAGATTCGGTATCTAATTGCCGGGAAATTCGTGCCTTGAACACAACCAACTAAAATGTGCTGTATATATATTTATGTATGTATATATAGATGCATAAAGAGCGTGTATCGTATAAGGGACTAGGGGTATAGAGAAGCGAAGAGAGTAAAAGGGTCGATAAAATAGGGGAAGGCAACACACCCTCTTTTCAGAGGGTGAAATCGTAGTAGATATCTGTGTTCAATATCCGCGAGCTGCCAAATGCAGGACTGTCTATTTTTTTGACTTATCTAAAAGTTATTTTGCTTGCCAACACTGTTTCTCTCTGCTTCTCTCGGTGAAAAAAGCTGAGTGGTCTTTCTTGGATTACTTCAGATGTAACCAGAGGGCGACTCTTTGCTCGTCTCTCGTCTCTACGGCAACTCTCATTGCAGAACGCAGACAAGTCACATCGATCTTGAGCTACGAGCTTAACGGATTTATTTTGGATAAGGATAGGGAAGCTAAGGAGTAAGGAAGAAAAATAATACGAGGAAAGTTAATCGTGGAATTAATAGGGATTATAAGATAACTTAAATTGCTCTGATGAGACACCCGATTTATTATTTAATGTCATTTCTAGATGAGAAGCTTTAGAAACGGGGTTAGATCGGTCAGAAAAATCGCTTGGAGATATTTTTTAGGGACTGGGGTTCATGGGATTTTTTCGAAATAAAATGACTTGGATTTTTGGAATCCTGAAGCAATTCCCTGTAAAAAGAGTACCCACAACCCTAGTTTAAAAAAAAATTATCGTATTCGAGTTATAACGATTCTGATTTCCGGTCAAAAATATTTTTGCCCGAAACTAGTGATGTGGGTACTCAAACTTCATGAAATGGCGTCACGAATAAAAGCACAGGCATAATTTTTTCTCAAGTCTCATCAGAAAAAATAAAATTCATAAGTCAAGGAGAAAAAAAAAAATCTCAACTTATTTATTGCAAAACGTGAGCTTAGATAATATTTGCGGCCATCTTGCCTCGGTTGAGCAAAATGTTTTAAATAATGTCGTACGAATGCAGTGGGACATAAAGAAGGCTCCCCTTTTGATGACTCGAGCATTCCAAGCTCCAATTAAAACCATTTCATGTGTTCAGTGCTTAGGGCGTTAAAGTTTCGTGCTCTCAGCAGACTTTCATCCAATCTCCATTCGCTTTACCCTCGGTAACCTTCTTGACCCTCTCGTCTTTTTTATCCAAGATTTTTCTCAGATGCACAGCACAATAAGTGCACTTACTTACTAACGAAAATTTATTAACGACTTGAACACAAGTATTGTAAATATAAAACCTAACGAGCTCCCTAAAAATCATTACTTCAAGATCCGAAATTTTTTTACTCAAAAACAATCATCGTACCCAAGTTCTCGAGCAAATTTCCTTTCAAAAGAGTACCCACAACCCCCAGTTGAAATTTTTTATTTTTTAACTTCCTCCGCCAGCGCCATCTTGCCTCGAATTTTTCACCATTCAAAATATATCGATGTGGGTATTCAAACTTCATAAAATTTCGTCTCGAACTCAACTCCACCCACTACTCAGCTCCCAGTTCTTCGACAAACCCAAGACTTGAATTTTTCATCAGAGAATAAATTCTTCCTCGATCATTTATCACTCCTAAGTGACTCTATTAACACTTAAACATGACCGCAAACAAATTTAAACTTTAAAGTGTCAAGAAAGTTTACACCTGAAAAATTATCCAGGTGAAGTGTGCGTCTCTTGACATTATTAATGCCGATACTTACCGATGACTAGTCTTTTCTTACAGGTATAATAGTATAACTTTGCGCGAATTATGAATGAAATAACAGTCAGATGGTAGATTTATCTTCGCATGGATGGCCAGTCTCAATAGTAAGCTTGAACTTACAAATAGTCAATACTCAAACTATAAAAAGAAACCGTTTGGTCTTTTATTTTCTTTTATCTTATTGTTTAGGTTAGGTAGAAAAACCTTTGTAGTTTGTTGTCGCACCCGGCCGCGTAATAGATGCGCACTCCCATTCACCGGCATGTCAAAACGTGTAACATAATATCTGGTTTTTTTTTTCTTCCTTTTTTTGACTAAACACTGGGCATACTCATGCTGATGGTCATGTTCTTGTTCATACTCATGCTCTGCTCACTCTCACTTGAGTCTTTATTTTTTTCCATGACCAAGAGCCCGTGTCTAATGGAATTTATTAGAGATGAGGGTCCTCTGGTTTTTCCGAGAACTCAGATGGAACTTTTTTTATGGATTTTTTTAAATTTCTTCGGCTATTGATGGTCTTTTGTCAAATGCGAGGCAGTTTGTTGTTACGATTCAAAGTTAACTTAGTTTTCGTAACTAATGAGCTTTTTTTATTTTGTCGGCACAAAAAGGAGGAAAATTTTAACGCTGGTTTTCGAGTGGTGGAAAAAAAGTCAGTTTTATACTTCAGATCTTTTATTTTGAAGGCTGTAGCTTTTAAATTGTCGAAATTTGTCAGAAATAACAAATTTCGATTTTTGAATCCACGGAGTCATTTTCAAATTTTGATATCTTGGTAACTTTTGAACTTTTCTTAATAAAAAAAAATATGATTTGAAGGCTTAAAATATGTACTTTAAGATTCCCTAGTAGTTTAAAAGTTTAAAAATTGATTTAATAGTCAAAAATAACAAATTTCGATTTTTGGCTCCCTGGAGTCAATTTCAAATTTCGATATCTCGGTAACTATTGAACTTTTCTTAAAAAAAAAAAATATGATTTGAAGGCTTAAAATATGTACTTTTAAATTCCCTAGTAGTTTAAAAGTTTAAAAATTTCTTTACTAGTCAAAAATAACAAATTTCGATTTTTGGCTCCCTGGAGTCAATTTCAAATTTCGATATCTCGGTAACTTTTGATCTTTTCTTAATAAAAAAAAATATGATTTGAAGGCTTCAAATGTGTACTTTTAAACACCCTAGTAGTTTAAAAGTTTAAAAATTTCTTTACTAGTCAAAAATAACAAATTTCGATTTTTGGCTCCCTGGAGTCAATTTCAAATTTCGATATCTCGGTAACTTTTGATCTTTTCTTAATAAAAAAAAATATGATTTGAAGGCTTCAAATGTGTACTTTTAAACACCCTAGTAGTTAAGAAGTTTAAAAATTTCTTTACTAGTCAAAAATAACAAATTTCGATTTTTGGCTCCCTGGAGTCAATTTCAAATTTCGATATCTCGGTAACTATTGAACTTTTCTTAAAAAAAAAAAATATGATTTGAAGGCTTAAAATATGTACTTTTAAATTCCCTAGTAGTTTAAAAGTTTAAAAATTTCTTTACTAGTCAAAAATAACAAATTTCGATTTTTGAATCCACGGAGTCATTTTCAAATTTCGATATCTCGGTAACTATTGAACTTTTTCTCATAAAAAAAAATATGATTTGAAGGCTTCAAATGTGTACTTTTAAATGCCTTAGTAGTTAAGAAGTTTCAAAATTGATTTAATAGTCAAAAATAACAAATTTCGATTTTTGGTTCCGTGGAGTTAAATTCAAATTTCGATATCTCGGTAACTATTGAACTTTTCTTAATAAAAAAAAATATGATTTGAAGGCTTAAAATATGTACTGTAAGATTCCCTAGTAGTTTAAAAGTTTAAAAATTGATTTAATAG
Organism: Microplitis manilae; assembly: GCA_030273425.1. Classification (NCBI taxonomy): domain Eukaryota; kingdom Metazoa; phylum Arthropoda; class Insecta; order Hymenoptera; family Braconidae; genus Microplitis; species Microplitis manilae. The sequence goes on from CP092727.1 coordinate 260,791, forward strand.
TCAAAAATAACAAATTTCGATTTTTGAATCCATGGAGTCATTTTCAAATTTCGATATCTCGGTAACTATTGAACTTTTCTTAAGAAAAAAAAATATGATTTAAAGGCTTAAAATATGTACTTTCAAATGCCCCAATAGTTAAGAAGCTTAAAAATTTCTTTCATAGTAAAAAATAACAAATTTCGATTTTTGGCTCCGTGGAGTCAATTTCAAATTTCGATATCTCGCTAACTATTGGACTTATATTAATAAAAAAAATTTTTTATGTTAATTTGATAAATTGTAGATGAAAGTAGAGTTTTAAACCTTTAAATTGAAATTTTTTTGAAAACAATTTGATAATTTGAACACGAGTTATAGCAATTTGTCTAGAAAATATGAAAAATTTTTTAAAAATCATGTTATATTTTTCTATTAAATGAAATTTCTAGATCCAAGATTTCGAAATATGTAATTCCAGGTGGATGTCAACTTTTTCAGATGACAAAAGCCTGAAAAAAATAAGCCTGGATTAAAAAAAAGGGTTTGGCTTGATCTAGATCGGTTAAAATTTTTTTGGCTTTTGTTGAACCCTTTGATCGTGATATCGATCGTAATCGTGCTGTTAGTACGCAAGTAAAAAATAGGCCTTAAGTTTGTGAGTTTTTAAAAAAAGAATTTGTAAAAAATCGGTTGGCATGAAAAGAGCAACTGTAGAATTTAAAAACGTCTTGTTGTATAGACTCTTATTCAGAGTCTCAGTATGTGGGTGTATAGCAGTCTCAAGTGCATTGATGGCGGTCGAGAATATAATACTGAGAATGAAAAGAAGAAGCTCCAGGCTAAGATGTATAGATAAAAAAAAAATATATTCTTTTTAAAGTCTCGAGTATGGTTATGATAACGGGACAAAAAATATATAATATTTGTATATAATAAAGATAAACTATCGTAAAATATATTTATATTCACATGTCAGTAACAAAAAAATATGATAATCATCATAGTTGACTTTTGTTAGGTTAATGATACAGAAATCGGGTCGTGGGGCCACCAGGAATTTTTTTTTAAATAAATGGGCTTAGTAGTCATGCAAATGAGACAATTCCACGTAAAATGAGTACCCACAACCTTAAGTTTGGGTAAGATGGCCATAATGTCATATACATATATAATATATGTGATATATTTTTGAGTTGATTGAATATATTGATGTAGGTATTCAAACTTAATGGAATTTCATCACAAACAAGAGTGTCAGAGTGATTTTTAGTTTAAGGTTGACGATACTGAAATCGAGTTGTAGGGCCACCAGAAATTTTTAAAAAATAACTGGGTTTGGTGGTCGTGTAACTGAGGCGATTTCACGTAAAATGAGTACCCACAACCCTAGGTTTGGGTAAAATAGTCATAAGGTTATATACATATATGATATATGTGAATTATTTTTGAGTTGTTGAAATATATTGATGTGGGTACTCAAACTAGAGGGAATGTAATGACAAATAAAAGTTTCAGAGTAATTTTTAGTTCAAGTGAACTTGTAAAGAATGAGAGTAATAATAAGTGATAATCTTTTTCGTTATAGGTTGTTTACTGGACAACTCGGCACCACGGGGACCGCCCGATGTGCCACCTCGTAACCCTACAATGAATCGTTTGAACGGAAGACTGCCAGGTAGCCACGTAACAAGTGAGCACGAGCGTGATCTAGACTTAGAGCCTTCTTGTCTTGTTCGTACGCCGTCTGGAAATTTTTATAACAAACCACCAAGTAAGTTGAGGATTTTATACTAAAAATAACAATAATAACCATAAAAAATTGTCAGCTAGTCATAAACTTTCGACATAAAAGTCAATAGCGCCCATCAATCATTATACAAAAAGGTCGTCCCACGCTCTTGAAACTTAACCTGACCTTAAAGGAATAGAAGCACAGATGTCCTTTCACACTCTTGACATTTTCCTCTCTTGAGAGTTCACGGCTAATAAAATTTTCTATTTTTTTTTCTTAAGAAATTGACAAAAAATCTCAATGTCCAAATTCAACATTCGATATCTCCGTGAAAAATCAGCGTACACTAATTTTAAAAAAACCAAATTCAAGCTTAAATTATGTACTTTTCATCTGTCGGGTCCAAAAAAATCTAAAAAAATATCCTGTATCACTTATGGCCCAAAAACTATAACTCGAAAATTTCCATTTTTTAAAAATTTTTCTATTTTGCCTTCCAACACCCCCTGAAAATAGTTTTAAAACAAATCAATCAACAGGATCGCAATCTAGAAAGGTTACGCTGTGATGGAGATTTTTTTTTAATCCATTCCGATAATTTGAACCCACGATCCACAACTTCAAAAATCGGCCTCATTTTTCCGAAATTAAAAAAAATGTTTTCGGGCCCAAATTTTGAATCCAAAATACAATTTAAGGGTATAATGACCGGATTATTTCAAAAGTAGGTACTTTAAGCTTTAAAATAAATTTTTGGTCAAGTCGTTCCGTCAATTTGGACCCAAGTTACAGAACTTTTAAAATCGGTCTTTTTTTTCCCAAAGTTTTAAGAAATTCTTTGAGTTAAAATTTGGAACTCAAAATATAATTTAAGGGTTTAATGATATAAAGTTTTCAAAAGTAGGTACTTTAAGCTTTAAAATAATTTTTTTTTCATGTCAGTACGACAATTTGAACCCGAGTTACAGCATTCCGCCCATTATCATTTGCCCAATTTGTGAAAGTAAACAATCAGCATTTGAAATAAAAAGCGTTAAAAAAACATTGAGAAGCCATTATATGCAAACTATCAAGTGTAACAACATCCAGACTATCCCTGAGCAATGGCCATCATCCAAGCCATGTGTTTTCTCAGCCGTAATTACTTGGGGAAGGTAGAATTTGAACACAGTTTGGTTTAGTCTTGAGCAGAGGGTCGATACTTCCTTTATAGGCTTTGTCTTGTGCTTCAGGACCTCTTCTGTAACCTTTATATACCTATATATATAGCAAGCATAGCGTGGGAAGTCCATGTAATGCCCCTCTAATTGCGGGTGTGCCCAGAGGAAGGGCCATGGAATGACGAACGTGATTATGGCGTTTACTGAGATATCCGTGATTGCTCGGGCATTTAAAGAATCACGTGAGTTTCACCTCTTAGAATGCGCTCTTAAAAGTATAGATTTATTCTTTTTTCCCTACCTGTTTTAGAGCGCCCCGGGGTCGTTTAAATTCACTCATGATTATTTAGTTCGAGGGGTTTTTTCACTTTGGCATCGACTAGAAATTTTATACGGGAAATCCACTCAGATAGTCATCAAGTACGCGTGATTCTGCGTTGAATGAGTACCCACATTGATATATTTGGATATCATATTTATTTCATATATTATATGTCATAAATATGAGGCAGTTTTTTTTGTCGGCTAAATATAAGGATGTGGGTAATCAAATTAAAGGAAATTTACCAGCGAATTCATATATGCAGTCAATTCTGCCGATTTAATTAACCTGAGATGTAAAATTGAAGAAAATAGGGTTTTAAAATTTTAATTTCTTTTGTTTTCAGAGAATAATAAGAATGAATACAATAACAAACATCAGTCTACAGGAAATAGTCCAATAAAAGTAGAGTTACAAAACAATATGGACAGGTGAGTGACAAATGGCGTCTTTATAAAAAAACTCTAGACCATAAAATTCACAGTTTACTATTTTAGCACCTTTCATTTTCCTAGTCCTCGAAAATATGAATGAAAATTCTCGAACTGACTCTTGTTGACGGCATTCAGGTACTCGAACAATGAGTACTCGAAATGAATTGTCATTCCTGTTATTTTTTAAATTCCTATTCATAAGACAGCCTTACAAATAAACTTTTCATTCATAAGTTTTTTTTTTATAAATTTCCAGGGTACCGTTGCCTTACGGGCATGCGCCATCAATGATTCCAATGAGGAGACAAAGTATTAGGTGTCATTTCCGTAAAGGAATAGACTGGTGCAGTTGGAAATTGATCGCTATTGTTTCTATAACGGTCGCAATTTGTCTAATTGGTGCTTTAATATATTTAGCTGGTAAATATTATTTTTATATTGCGATAACTAAATAACTATTCGAAATACGATAAAAAAGTATTGAATCAATTATACGAGAAATTTAATCCTCTACAAAAAAGTATTGATTAACTTTTCACGTAAATTCAATACTGCAGCCAGAATATGAGTTCCAAGTGTAACTGTTTCCAAAAACAATATAATGATGACCAGACAAAATTTGACAAAATAATTTATTTTTTAATAGCGTCTAGTTCAGTTACTTGGCCGTATCACACGACTAAGGCCTGTAACGTACTGGTTGGTGATAGCAGCGAAAAGTCTGAGACTAAAAATTCGACGTCTGCATCAGCAACTTCGACTCCTGGTAGATCGCGGCAGCCGTCATCAGGAGGTGAGAATCGTGAATCTGTTGATATTAATGGTATTGTTTACAGTAGAAAACGTAGAGACACTATCCAGCATGATGAATGGAATTTAGATAATCCTCAGTTAGATAAAATGGTAACTATGCATGATAATTTGTTGCATGATGGTGGTGGTTTTTATGAAAATACTAATCTTGTTAATGGTGATAAGGTTACTTTGGGATCTAGCTTTCAAACTATTACATTTAAATCACAAAATTCATTTTATGATGATCAGAATCCTAGTTCTGATGATAAAAGTACTACTATTGCTGATCAAACTACTACTTTTGATGATCCAACTACAATTTTTGATGATCAGGCATCATCTTTAATGATTACAACTCTTCCAAACCATAAAAATGTATCAACTCTTCCAAATCATGAAAATGTATCAACTCTTCCAAACAGTGGAAATGTAACAACTCTTTCAAATCGGGGAAATGTAACAACTTTTCCAAACCATAGAAATGTATCAACTCTTCCAAACCATGAAAATGTATCAACTTTTCCAAACCATAGAAATGTATCAACTCTTCCAAACCATGAAAATGTATCAACTTTTCCAAACCATAGAAATGTATCAACTCTTCCAAACCATGAAAATGTATCAACTCTTCCAAATCATGAAAATGTATCAACTTTTCCAAACCATAGAAATGTATCAACTCTTCCAAACCATGAAAATGTATCAACTTTTCCAAACCATAGAAATGTATCAACTCTTCCAAATCATGAAAATGGATCAACTTTTCCAAACCATAGAAATGTATCAACTCTTCCAAACCATGAAAATGTATCAACTTTTCCAAACCATAGAAATGTATCAACTCTTCCAAACCATGAAAATGTATCAACTTTTCCAAACCATAGAAATGTATCAACTCTTCCAAACCATGAAAATGTATCAACTCTTCCAAATCATGAAAATGTATCAACTTTTCCAAACCATAGAAATGTATCAACTCTTCCAAACCATGAAAATGTATCAACTTTTCCAAACCATAGAAATGTATCAACTCTTCCAAACCATGAAAATGTATCAACTCTTCCAAACCATGAAAATGTATCAACTCTTCCAAATCATGAAAATGGATCAACTCTTCCAAACCATGAAAATGTATCAACTCTTCCAAACCATGAAAATGTATCAACTTTTCCAAACCATAGAAATGTATCAACTCTTCCAAACCATGAAAATGTATCAACTTTTCCAAACCATAGAAATGTATCAACTCTTCCAAACCATGAAAATGTATCAACTCTTCCAAATCATGAAAATGTATCAACTTTTCCAAACCATAGAAATGTATCAACTCTTCCAAACCATGAAAATGTATCAACTTTTCCAAACCATAGAAATGTATCAACTCTTCCAAACCATGAAAATGTATCAACTTTTCCAAACCATAGAAATGTATCAACTCTTCCAAACCATGAAAATGTATCAACTTTTCCAAACCATAGAAATGTATCAACTCTTCCAAATCATGAAAATGGATCAACTCTTCCAAACAGTGGAAATGTAACAACTCTCCCAAATCAAGAGAATATATCAACTCTTCCAAACCATAAAAGTGTATTAACTCTTCCAAATAGTGGAATCATAGAAAGTCTTCCTAATCGGGGAAATGTATCAACTCTTCCTAACCATGAAAATGTATCAACTCTTCTTAACCATGAAAATGTATCAACTCTTCCTAACCATGAAAATTTATTAACTTTTCCAAACCATGAAAGTGTATCAACTCTCCTAAACGACGGAAACGTATCAACTCTTCCAAATCGGGGAAATGTCACAACTCTTCTAAATCGGGGAAATATAACAACTCTTCCAAACGACGGAAACGTATCAACTCTTCCAAATCAGGGAAATGTCACAACTCTTCTAAATCGGGGAAATATAACAACTCTTCCAAACGATGGAAATGTATCAACTCTTCCAAATCATGGAAGTGCATTAACTCTTCCGAACTATGAAACGGTTTCAATTTCACGCCAAACTGAATCAGAGGATCAATTAACAACCGAGTCAGTGATAAAAATAACAGATGAGCTTTTCGAATCATTTTTACCAACCGAAATAAATGAACCTGACCGCGTGATAATAGAAGACGTGCCAGAAAAAGCGCAGCAAGATTTTCCCGGATCTCTTTACAATTCCGAAGTTGTCGAGATCGTAAAACTAAATCCCGACAGCCCAGAGTCACCTCAAAATACTTATACTGTCGAAGAGGATGAACATAAACTAGGATCACAGGATGATATGATGAAAGAAAGCCAAGAGTTTGAATCGCATGAGATTAAAGACTACGACGAGCATCCATCAGGAGTAAAGTCATTAGTGTCAAATAATATTAACAAATCTCAAGATTTATCGCATGAAACGCATGATTTTTACAATCCGGTATCAAATAATAACAAACAAACTGATACTGGATCACGTATTCTTGTTAACGTCACGATATCGAGCTTGGATTCATTTACATCTACATCTAAACAAATTTACGTAGTATCTGTATCTGTACCAAGTAATCCTGTGCCGGGTGATTTATTAACTCCTGGGATAATTAACATACCCGAACTTAAAACTCCTGGTCCTGATCCCGCTGGGGCTAAGCTGGAACCGGAATCACTGGAACTGCCTCCACCACCTCAGCCTCCGGGTTCTCCACCTCCCATCTGGGCTGGCGGGGAATGCGAGTGCTCTTGCCCGTGTATGGACTCGTCTGATGATGATTGGGACTCTTTTTCAGCAGATGATCAGTCTTTTGCTGATGATCATGTAGATAACTCGGAAGAAGCTCAGAGTTACAATTCCGAGTTTGAGGGAACTACTGTTAGTGAAACCGAATCAACTGATGGGTTTAGCACTGAGGGTTTGTGTGGTACTACTCCCTTGCCACCGGAACCTACTATTCTTATTTTAGAAGGTGAGGTCACGTTTCCTCTCATTCTAAAACCGGGGATCGAAATTTCGATTACGAGGCATTTTTTGCTCAAAACTGATTCAAGCCTTTTCTAAATTATTTCTCACCCACTTTAGAACCGGGCTCAACTTTCTGTAAGCAAAATAATTCAGTCCCAAGTCAATAGCGTAGCTCTGACTTTAGCGACTGGTATCTTGGCAAAAAATTTGAATAAAAGTTTTGAAAACCTCATCTACAAATCGTAAAAAAGTAGATTTAGCTGCCTGCTGCATTTAAATTTAACGAAAAAAATTTTCCAAGCCTTTAGAGCCAAAAAAAGACGAAATCGAAATTTTGGATTTCTCCGTTTTTTGAGTGAATCGAAAAAATAATGAATTATTTTACTGCTTGTAAACTTTTTGGGCTTGTTTGCATGCTTTGCACTCTAATTTATACTTTTCTCACAAATACTTTTTCAAATAAACATAGAAATAAGGCTATGAGTAAGTGGAATTACTAACAAACTAACACTTGAATAATAAGAGATGATTAAATTACAGGAAAATAGCTTCTATAAATGAACTGGTACTAAAATATAAATGTAATTATAGGTGCCAGAACATTCCCTGCCAGGTCATTTCCACCAGACGGTACGACGTTCGCTCAAGTGACCTTAGGTCAGCATTTAAACAAAGAAATTCCCGCGTACAGTTACTGGAACATGCAATTCTACCAATCGGAAGCTGCTTACGTGAGGTTTGATTACAATATACCTCGTGGGGCGTCTATTGGAGTCTACGCACGAAGGAACGCACTGCCTACACACACGCAATACGATTTACTGGAAGTATTGAGCGGATTCAAAGCCCGAACAACTCGCGCTTCACACGTAAGTTATTCTAAACGCAAACAAACAATCCATTGCCCAAATGGGCTTTTCTAAACAAACCATTTCCTGATTACAGCCTTCGATAAAAAAAGAGGTGACTCATTACATGGAACCCGGTCACTGGTTCCTTTCACTCTACAACGACGACGGCGATCCCCAGGAAATTTCATTCATTGCTGTGATAGCAGAAGACATGACTCACAACTGTCCGAATGGTTGCAGTGGCAAGGGCGAGTGTTTACTAGGTCACTGTCAATGTAATCCAGGATTTGGTGGTGAAGATTGTAGCGAAAGTGTCTGCCCAGTCCTCTGCAGTCAACGAGGCGAGTACATAAATGGCGAGTGTCAATGCAACCCCGGATGGAAGGGCAAGGAATGCTCGCTAAGGCACGACGAGTGTGAAGTACCAGATTGCAATGGTCACGGCCATTGTACCAACGGTAAATGCAACTGCGTACGTGGATACAAAGGGAAGTTTTGTGAGGAACCAGATTGTCCTCATCCAACTTGTTCAGGCCACGGATTCTGTGCCGAGGGAACTTGCATTTGCAAAAAGGGATGGAAGGGAATTGATTGCAGTCAGATGGACAAAGAAGCCCTGCAGTGTCTTCCTGATTGCAGTGGTCATGGTAACTTTGATCTAGAAACCCAGACCTGCCATTGCGAGCCAATGTGGTCAGGTGACGATTGCTCTAAGGAATTGTGCGACTTGGATTGTGGGCCGCATGGCCACTGCGTTGACAATGCATGTGATTGCGTTGCTGGATGGTCTGGCGAGCTCTGCAATCTCAAGCAGTGTGACCCTCGTTGTAACGAACACGGGCAATGCAAAAATGGAACGTGTTTGTGTGTCACTGGATGGAATGGCCGGCATTGCACGATGGAAGGCTGCCCCAATTCCTGCTCAGGCCACGGCCAGTGTCGAGTCAATGCAGATGCCCAATGGGAGTGCAGATGCTACGACGGCTGGGATGGTAAAGACTGCGGTGTTCTGTTGGAGCAAAACTGCAACGATCAACGTGACAACGACAAAGGTCAGGGTTCAAACCAATTCTACTTATCGCGCTGCATTGTCATCAGTAAATTAATGAATTGTTATTTATCTAGATGGTCTGATCGACTGCGCGGATCCTGAATGCTGCGGAAATCACGCTTGCAGAGGTAGCCAATTGTGCGTGTCAGCGCCCAAGCCTATCGACATCTTGCTCCGTAAGCAGCCACCCGCAATAACCGCGTCCTTCTTCGAACGGATGAAGTTTCTGATTGACGAAGGTAGTTTGCAGAATTACGCGCGTCAAGAAAGCTTCAACGAAAGGTGAGTTACTTATGTAATATTCATTTACAATTAGATTCATTAAATAAATTCTTCATGACATATCATATCAACAAAATACACTATTAAGACGATACATAAAGTACTAATTTAATTAGTAAAATATAATGCAATGTTGTGACCCATGTCAAAAACAATCCTAACAAAGTGTGTTTGTATATATTTATATAAATATTTATGTATGTCTGTGGTAAGATGTAACCCTACTCCCAAAATCGGTTCGCAGTAAAATTAAAATAAAGAAACGAAAAATAGGATCAATCTTTATGATAAATTTTCGGCTTTTATTGTTCTACTTTCTAATGTAATTGAGGCTTGTGTGAATAATATTGTTTTATTTTTCTAAATAAATCGATAAATTTTATAAATATTTAACTGGAATTTGTTTTATCCGTGCTGCTCGATCAGTGTGTTCTGGAATCACTTCAACACAAGGTAAGAATGAAGTCTTCCTATAAAGTCTTCCAGTTGATGACGATCATTATTATTTTTTTTTTTTTTGTTATTATCGATAGCTTCGTTATTTTTTACGTGCGTGCGTCCGTGTGTGTGTGACGTTTATCTACTATTATTTTAAAAGTACCAGGCAATAATATTCCAAAGAGTTTTTTATCTTGGGCCATATTAGTAGATACCGCGTGACGTTAGAGAACTTGGCTACGTCACTGCGGCCGTTGATTTAATTGAAATAATTATTGACTGGTACTTTTAATCTCCATATTATAAATATAATTTGTTATTTGTTGCATGTTAATTCCTTATATATTTAATTGATTACTTATAAATGTATATTCAGACGTCATTGATTTATTTTTGTCGCATGCCTTAAACTAAACTCCTATTGTGTTAAGTGACGTTTTGCATTTAAATGCTTTAAAAATAATATAAGACTTAAAAAATATACTATACATAAAATTAGTGTATCGTCTTTTGACTTAAGCTCAAATACTGCATAGATCGCATTAGCACAGTAGATAAAAATAAAATGATATATATATTTTTATTAAACAGTTAGTTGACGATGATAAATAAGATCGTTATTGTTAAAATTGTTAGCTAATTTATCAATTAATTTGACAGTCGATCAGCGGTGGTGCGTGGACGAGTAGTGACATCAATGGGAACAGGATTAATGGGCGTGCGTGTCAGTACAAGTACGCCCTTGGAAGGTTTCACATTGACACGTGATGACGGTTGGTTTGATCTGCTCGTCAATGGTGGGGGGGCTGTCACACTACAATTCGGACGATCGCCATTCAAACCACAGACTCATATTGTCTTTGTGCCCTGGAATGAGGTAAGACTGAGCTTCTAGAATCCTCACCCATTATCTGATGGGCTGATAACTGAAACTTTTATTTATTTGCAGGTGGTCATAATAGACAGGATTGTGATGAGCACCGCGGACGAGAAGCCACCGGTTCATATCGCGCATGCCTGCGCTGCTCACGACTACGATTTGATGAAGCCGGTGGTTCTCGCGACCTGGAAACACGGGTTCCAGGGCGCTTGTCCAGAAAAAAGTGCCATTCTTGCCGAGTCTCAAGTGGTCCAAGAAAGCCTACAGATTCCTGGAACTGGTCTCAATTTGGTTTATCACAGCTCGCGTGCTGCGGGTTATCTCTCGACGATCCAGCTCCAACTTACTCCAGAAAGCATCCCCCCGACATTGAATCTCATTCACTTGCGCATCACCATTGAGGGAATTTTGTTCGAGAAGACTTTTGAAGCTGATCCGGTTATTAAATTCACTTACGCCTGGAATCGGCTGAACGTATATCGGCAGCGAGTTTACGGAGTCACTACGGCGATGGTGAAGGTCGGTTACGAGTACAGTGATTGCAAGGACATAATCTGGGACGTCCAGACCACTAAATTGAGTGGCCATGATATGTCAATCTCTGAAGTAGGAGGTTGGAATCTGGATATCCATCACCGTTACAACTTCCACGAAGGAATCCTTCAGAAAGGTGATGGGTCCAACATCTATCTCAAGCACAAGCCGCGAGTGATTCTTACCACGATGGGCGACGGTCATCAACGCCCATTAGACTGCTTTGAGTGTGATGGACAAGCTTCCAAACAACGACTTTTAGCACCAGTTGCTTTAGCAGCTTCTCCAGATGGAGCAATATTTGTTGGAGACTTCAATCTTATTCGTAAGATCCTAGTCGATGGAACTGTCAAAACCGTCGTACGTTTGAACGCCACCCGAGTGTCTTATCGCTACCACATTGCGCTGAGTCCCCTTGACGGAGTCCTCTATATTTCGGACCCAGAGTCGCATCAGATTATTCGCGTACGCGACGTCAATGACTACACAGATCCAGATCATAATTGGGAGACCGTTGTGGGCTCGGGCGAGCGATGCCTTCCTGGTGACGAGGCTCACTGTGGAGATGGCGCTTTAGCGAGAGATGCTAAGCTGGCTTATCCAAAAGGCGTAGCAGTGTCTGCTGATAACGTTCTTTACTTTGCTGACGGAACTAACATCCGAATGGTAGATCGTGATGGCATAATAACAACAGTAATTGGCAACCACATGCACAAATCTCACTGGAAGCCGATACCATGTGAAGGAACTCTCAATGTCGAGGAGGTTCATTTGCGCTGGCCTACAGAGCTGGCCATAAATCCCCTCGACAATTCACTTCACATTATCGACGACCACATGGTCTTACAGCTCGCACCAGATGGTCGCGTCAAAGTTGTTGCAGGACGACCATTGCACTGTGCCAGCCCGTCAACAACTTTCGACACTGAACTCGCTACCCACGCGACCCTTGTGATGCCGCAGTCCATCGCATTCGGTCCATCCGGTAGCTTGTACATCGCCGAAAGTGATTCGCAGAGAATAAACCGCGTCCGGGTCATTGGGACTGATGGTAAGATTGGACCATTCGCTGGAGCCGAGTCTAAATGCAATTGCCTTGAGCGCGGATGTGATTGCTTTGAAGCTGATCACTATCTGGCGTCAACGTCAAAGTTTAACACCATTTCCGCCGTGACCGTATCACCGGATGGGGTCGTCCATATTGGAGACCAAGCAAACTATCGCATCCGGTCGGTGATGGCCAGCATTCCGGACGCCTCTGGAGCTCGCGAGTATGAAATCTACTCGCCAGATACTCAAGAAATCTATGTGTTCAATCGCTTTGGCCAGCATATCTCTACCAAGAACATTCTGACAGGTGAAACCTTCTATGTCTTTACGTACAACGTCAATACCAGCAACGGAAAATTGAGCACAGTAACAGACGCCAGTGGGAACAAAGTCTTTTTGCTGAGAGATTACAGCAGTCAAGTGAACTCTATCGAAAATACCAAGGGACAGAAGTGCAGACTGAGAATGTCACGCATGAAAATGCTCCACGAATTAAGCACTCCAGATAATTACAACGTGACCTTTGATTATCACGGCTCGACAGGATTACTAAAGACTAAATTAGACAGCACTGGCAGAAGTTACGTCTACAATTACGACGAATTTGGACGTCTGACTAGCGCAGTTACGCCGACGGGTAAAGTTATCGATTTGACATTTGATCTGAGCGTTAAGGGAGCGACAGTCAAAATTGGCCAGAACAACCGCAAGCCCGTTTCAATGCTGATTAAAGGCTCTTCTGTTCTGACTAAAATCGGAGAAGCCGAAGCGAGAACAACAGTAGCCGGTGACGGATCTGTTGGTCGAGTTACGTCCTGGTCACATACAGTCAGCACCGATACGCTTCCGTACGCTATTTTAGCTGAAATCGAAGCTCTGTTGGGTGAAAGTTACCCAGTGCCTGCTAAGCAGCGGACTGAGATCGCTGGTGACCTGGCAAATAGATTCGAATGGCGGTACTTTTTACGCAAGGTCCAGGGCAAGAACCGTGGCAACCCCAAAGCGATTGCCCAAGTCGGAAAGAAACTTCGCGTCAATGGTGATGTCTTGCTCTCACTGGAATACGACCGCGAAAGTAATACCGTTGCAGTATTTATTGATGACCGCGTAGAACTGCTCAATGTCACTTACGACCGAAATGCGCGACCTCTCAAGTGGCTGCCGAGGAACGGAATCTTCTCGGGAGTGGATCTGGAGTACGATAGATTCAGTCGGTTGACCAGATGGACCTGGGGTGACATCAGCGAGAGCTACGGCTTCGACCGTGCTGGTAGACTGTTTGAAATAAAGTACAGTGACAATACCGCGATGGTCTACGCGTTCAAAGACATGTTCAGTAGTCTGCCACTGAAAGTGACGACACCAAGAGGCAGCGATTATCTGCTGCAATACGACGAGGCAGGAGCTTTGCAATCTCTGACTACACCTCGTGGTCACATCCACGCGTTCTCACTTCAAACATCTTTAGGATTCTACAAGTACCAATACTACTCACCAATGAACCGACATCCCTACGAAATTCTTTACAATGACGACGGCCAGATCCTCGCTAAAGTTCTGCCCCATCAAAGCGGCAAAGTCGCTTACGTCTACGACCATGCGGGTAAACTAGAGACCACATTGGCTGGGCTATCGTCTATTCACTACACGTACCAAGAAACGACTTCCCTAGTCCGCAGCATTGACATAAACGAGCCCAACTTCGAAATGCGTATCGAGTACAAGTATCACGCGGGAATCGTCAAGGATGAAAAGATCAAATTCGGCAGCAAGAGCGGAATGGACAATGCGCACTATCGCTACCAGTATGACGGCAACGCCAGAATTTCTGGAATCGAAGTCGACATCAATGGAAAACAGTTGCCGCAGTTACGGCTCAAGTACAACCAGAACCTGGGAGTGCTTGAAGGAATTGGTGACTTGAGGATTTACAGAAACACTTTCAATAGGTCGGTGATGCAGGACGCAAGCAAGCAATTCTTTACCGTCACTGATTACGACGAGCACGGTCGTGTCAAGAGCATTGTCATGAACATCCGGTCAATGGACGTTTTCCGCATGGAACTAGACTATGATAACCGCAACAGGATAAAGATGCGCAAGCTGACTATCGGCAAGGACTCGATGGACAAAAAGGAATGGTCGCGTATGGATAAAATAACTTACAACGCTGACGGTCATGTTCTGGAGGTCGCGGATACTGACAACAACTGGCAGTACGCTTACGACGAAAACGGGAACGTTGTCGGAGTTACTGAACACAATGAAAAAATAACTCTGGGTTACGATAGTGGAGATCGTGTTGCTCAGTATGGAGACGTTGAGTTTAATTCCTACGATAGTCGTGGGTTCGTTGTGATACGCGGGGAACACAAGTACAGATACAATTCACGTGGTCAGTTGATTCATGCCTCAGAGCACAAAAAGTTCCAGATCTGGTACTACTACGATGACCGTGGACGTCTGGTATCTTGGAACGACGATCGAGAAAACATAACCCAATTTTTCTACGCCAATCCCAAGACCCCTGATCTGATAACTCACGTTCATTTCCCTAAAGCTGCAAAGACCTTCAGATTTTTATACGACTCACGTGATTTCTTGATGACCGTCGAGACGTCAGAGCAGCGTTTCTACGTCGCATCGGATCAAAACGGATCGCCATTGGCTCTGTTTGATACCAACGGTAATCTGATAAAGGAAATGCGTCGCACGCCATTTGGAAAGATTATCAAAGACACGAATCCAGATTTCTATCTACCGATTGACTTCCACGGCGGGCTCTTTGACCCAATAACCAAATTAGTCTACTTGAATAAACGGCTCTATGATCCCACTGTCGGTCAATGGATGACTCCAGCCTGGGAGCAGATGGTCAACCAACTGACCACTCCCACCGACATCTTTATCTACCGATTCCGTAACAACGATCCAATAAATGCTAAATTGAACGTCGAGTACATGACCGACTTGTCCAGCTGGCTGAAACTCTACGGATACGACATTCCATCTATGCTAGGCTCCGAGTACACAAAGGCAATGGTCTATCAGCCAACGGCAACCATAACCTCGCCCCAACTAACCCCCGACTTTGGCGTAATGTCCGGACTCGAATGCATCGTTAACCGAGTTCACGAAAAGTTCTCGGACCTTGATTTCGTGCCCAAGCCTCTTTTGAAACTAGAACCCAAGACTCGAAACTTGTTGCCACGCGTCGCGCATCGACGTGCAGTTTTTGGCGAAGGAATTCTCGTTTCACGCGTCGGTGGCCGCGCATTAGTGAGCGTCGTAGATGGCGTCAACAGCGTGGTCCAAGACGTAGTGACCAGCGTTTTCAACAATTCGTACTTCTTGCCCCTGCACTTCAGCGTTCACGACCAAGACGTTTTCTACTTCGTCAAAGACAATGCATTGAAAATGCGCGACGATATGGAAGAACTGCGCAGACTCGGAGGCATGTTCAATGTTTCCACACATGAGACGACTGAACATGGCGCTGGTACATGGAAAGAGCTGCGTCTCCACAACCCAGATGCCGCTGTAGTGATAAAGTACGGCGCGGACCCCGAACAAGAGCGACACAGAATTCTCAAGCATGCGCACAAGCGTGCCGTAGAGCGTGCATGGGAAATTGAGAAGCAGTTAGTCGGTGCCGGGTTCCAGGGGCGAGGGGACTGGTCCAAAGAGGAGAAGGATCAGTTGCTAAGTCGCGGAACCGTCGACGGGTACGAGGGCGCTGATATCCACAGTGTCCACAGGTATCCCCAGTTGGCTGACGACCCCGGGAACGTCGCTTTTACGCGCGATACCAAAAGAAAGAGACGCAAGAGTGGCAACAGACGACTCAGTAGATACCACAGGCATGACACGTGATTAATTATTGAGGGTTATAATTAAATATAAACATTTTTTGTTTTTAAGTGATTTGGTGCCATAGGCTTTTATTATTGTTTATAAAAAACAAAAAACACTAAAAATTATAAACTGAAAAAGTGATTTGTATATGGAAAAGTGTCAAAATTAAGCTAGTCCTTGCTTAGTAAAATAATTATTTTGTAGTATAACTAAAAGTTTAAAATAATGAAGAAAAAAAAATAACCTAACCTAAGATGTTATATAAAAATATTTAAATATATATGTATAAATATATTAAATGACCGAGGTTTTTTTGGGGCAATGATATTTTTTGCATCACAGGGTCTTACAGACGTAAAAAAAATATGATAAGGATTCAAATGAAAAAAAAAAATTCATTGTCCGTTCGTCCAAGTAATTAACGATTGTTGAGGTACACAAACTTACACATAGATGGCAGGAGTACTGCGAAAATATTTTTAAACGATGCAAATAATAATAATTATTAGTCATAGTTACTGATAATTGATAATTAATTAATTGATAACTAATGAGATTGAGGGGGATATTATTTTGTAAATATAACAATTAAGCGTTTGAATATATCTATTGTGGTAATTGTAGATAGTATTACTTATCGATAACAAATAAATTATATCGGTATGAATGCCGATGCTTTTTTATATGTAAAACACTCTACACTATTATGTATGTATGTATTATTTTTTTTATTGAACAAAAAATTTTTTTTATATTATTATTATGAATTTATTTTATCGCGAATTGAATACCGTGGTTATTTTTAATTTTTTTATAATTGTACATATAATCAATAAATAATTATTAAAATTATTATTTTTTGTCGCGTGTTGTTTTATTTTATTTTTAAGAAGTTGAGATTTTGGAAGCATGGTAAAAATTTTTTTAAGGTTACGTCGTAAAGTCAAATTTTGGGATATTAAATTACGATTTATTGCCCTAGAAGATTCGAATAACGGTAAATTACCGGCATTTACCGTAAAGTATCGTATTTAACAGCAAATTCGCCGTAGAGTGCAGTATTTTACAAAAAAATACCGTTTGTGGTAATGTACGGTAATGTTTACCGTGCGATTTTTCAAGCAAAATTGGATGACCCCATGGGAGAACAAGTAGTTTTTACCATGCACTAAAAATTACGATAGAGAGCTCGCATGGTAAAAATTTACATTCGATTGGAATCATCAGGAAGATTGTTGAAAAAGAAGTTGAATGCACTGTAAAAATTACTGTGTCATTGCGCAGTTTTATTTTAAGGGTAATTTTTCCATGAGAAACTACATGATTTAAAATTGGCGCGCAAATTTAAATTTTTTAGATTGTATTTAGTTTGTATGGTAAAAATTATTTACCCGGTAAAATTTACTTGAAAAACTTGTACGAAGAATGTTAATACAAGCAAAAAATTTACTTTCCATACAAATGGATGCAACTAATTTTTACCATGCAATTAAAATATAAATTTTTACTATGCCGTACTGTACTTTGCGGAGAAATTTTTTTAAAAATTTGATTGTACGGTAAATATTCCTAACCTGAAAAATAAACACGCAGTCTCAGTTTGTATAGCAACATTAAATATCACTATATAAATTTTACCGTACAGTTTTCGGATCAAAATTTGTTAGCTAAAAACCTACCATGCTGTTCTTTGGTATATCCATACTTTCTGCATGGTAAAAATTACTGAAATTTTTACCATGCAGGAGCGAATTTAGAATGGTAAAAATTTCAGTAGTTTAACCACGCGGGAAAGCATTTAGCATGGTAAAAACTTCAGTAATTTTTACCGTGCATTGAAAAAGTTAAATTTCTTATCTAAACTGAAGTACGGTTAAAAAATTCCAAAATCTCAAATTTGCTATTTCTACACGTACGTATTTTTAGGTTATAAATTTAACCACACAAACAAACAACTACATAATCATATGCCACCGATACGTAACAGTGTTAATATATAATTAATAAATAAGATTAACAATAAAAACAATAACTATAGTAATAATTATAATAGTTATAATACTCATAATAATAATTATAATACTTACTAATAATGACTATGACAAAAAAATGCTGTACACATCGAATGTATAGCGACTGCCAACGTTGTAAAAAATCAATCCATTTTTATAATTAAAATTTATAATTTATTTCTACTATTGTTTAGTTTAAATCCGTCAGTAAAATTGAATATTATATGCGCACTATTTAAAAAATATTGTAAATAACGCGCAGGGAGAGAGAAAAAAGCTTAAAGTAAATTAAGAAGCTTAAATAAAAGTAAAAAAAATAATAAATGCGAGTAGCTTGGTTTAGAAAAACACGCGACTCGGAATTAATTGAGTTAATTAACGTATAAATTAATTAAATAAAGTAGATTTTTGTGTAAGTGTTCTTAATTACCACGTATTTGGCGCCAGGAGTTACGATCGTTAATATGAGCGACTGGGTTCGAATCCCGGTCACGGATTTTTTTTTTTTTTTAAATAAAAAAAAAAGTAATGAATGAAATTTATGTAAATAAAGAGTAAATTTAAATCAAAACGGCCTGGATTATAGTAACGAGGGTGGTAATTAAGCGATATAATGATAGATATATGTAATAATATATAAAAAAAAAAAAAGCAATACTGCATAGACCTATCGCGTTTTTGTGTTTTATTTATGAGAAATAATAATAAATGAATGAGTGCCTGTGTGCGAATTGTAAATATTAAATTTTGATTTACCTGAAAATTTTTTGATGACAAAAATAAAAAATATCGGAAATATTTTCTAAGACTACGCACGTAGAATACTGATATAATAAATATGAAAGTAGGTTTTATTTTTTTTTGTTTTATTTTTTAAAAATTCATGTTAAGGTAAATTAAGATTGTAAATATTAGTGTGTGTATATATGACGTTAATTTAATTTTCAATTGGAATTATGTTGTAAAAAAATATTATTTTTTATTGTTTGTGTAATTTATATAAGACTATGTATATCCAGGTATTAGAATACGTATTCTATACTATTGAACGCTGATATCTAATAAAAAAAAAAAAATATATATATATATAAGAAATTTATTTCGTGTTTGATTTTTTATGATAATGCCAAAAAAAGCATGGGGTTACAAAGAAGGTCATAATAACAGATTTTGTAAAGTTGTTATTAACGTGGCTCGAATTGATGTCACAAGCTGGTTTTTCATACAACTAATGTCAAATTGACCTCTTACTGAGGGCAATTTTTAATATCTCACGTTCACGTAGAATATTTTCAATTTTCACATTAAATACCCTTTCAATTTGATGTCAATTTGTGATCAATTTGATGTCAACTTGTAATCAATTTGACGTCAAGTTTTAATCAATTTAATGTCAAGTTGTAATCAATTTTCCGTCAAATAGGTGCTTCAATCTGATGTCAATTGATGCTTAATTAATCTGTTGGTTGTGCTACGCTGGCTATCTGCCCTACTTTCTAGAGTTTCTCATCAGAAAGCTGATGTCAATTTGTTGCGATTAAGTTGATGACAACTCCAGCCTTTGAAAGTTGACTACATGTTGTCTCCAACTTACCCCGAAAGTTGATGACACTTTACTGTAGCAACCTGCCATCAACTTTCTAAGTAAATTGAAAGCAACTTTTCTCAGAAAATAAGCCTCTCGTCGTTGATAACTTTCCGTCAGCTCAGCGATCAGAGATTTCTTCTACTTTCTATTGATGGTAAAGGTTTCTTCTGGATTTTCCTTTCTGGACGATGGTCCTAACCCACATGTCGGTAATCAGATCATCATCATTGCCGGCTAGTGCTACTTTTTCGGCAACTTTCTACCACACTGACCTGTCCGATTATCGATAACTCAACTAATGACCAAGTTTCAAAATTCGCCGTTGAAAATAACATCTTAAAATTTTATGCATTCAGCTAACAACAAAAAGAATAATAATTAAAATAATTAAATTACCGCTAAGCGTGTCAACTCCAACTAGTTATAAGCAATAGCGAATATCATAAAACTGCAAACTGGTTTTAAATAAATAAAATTTCTGGAATAATTCTCGCAATCAATTGAAACAACAGCCACCTCCGTAAAAATCAGGTTATAAAAAATGTAAAATTTTTCGTTTCAATGAATTTATTTAAAAGAAAGCAAAAAGATGTTACTTAAGAATAGAGGATAACACAGAGTTGTTTTACGACGGGAGAGGACGGTGACGAGACAGAGTTGTGAGGCAACGCTCTTGGTAAGGGCCAACGGAGGTGGCGTGGACCGTTAGTTGGCCCCGCAACACAAGCGGGAGCGTTGTCCGGACATGGTTCTAGCTTCGACATAAACTTGCCTCAGCGCAACCAACTGTTTGAGTTTTAGATTATTATTACTATTATTATTATTCCTCTTCTAACCCCCTATCCCTAAGTCCACCTATCCCCTCCCCACCTTTCCTCTTTCCAGTGTCCCTATCTCACTGGCTATTATCTTCTTTTACATTCTCTTCTTCCTCTTCCCTCTGCTCTCCTCTCTCCTCTTCCCTCTTATCCACGCCGCTAATAAAACTTTAACATCTAAACCCCTCTACTCCAACCACCTGCTTCGACAAAATCCGTAACCTTGACTTTGTTTTTCAACTGTCATTTTTATTGTTCTATTGTATTTTATTACTTATCTAATAAATTATTACATAATAACTTCAAATGTATACAAATATTATATATAAGTCTGTTTAAATGCTTTCGAACTATTTTATTCATATTTTTGCTCTGAAAAGTTTGCTTTTTATGGCCAGCTAAATTTAAAATCCGGTTATATTTTTGACCATTATAGTAGAGTCGTACCTGGACCCTGGGTTTTGAGGCTGACCTTGCTATATTTTTAAAAATAATAAGAGCATGCAAATATTTTGCTGGATACGCTTTTCCAAAATTACTAAATGCTCTAATTTATGGCGGTTTTTTTTATGTAACAGTGGCTTCTAGGTCGCTATGGGATATTGCTTATTTTAATGATCCAATTTAAACATTGGGGTTTGTTGGAATTATTTTTTCGGCAGACGACATTTGAATACCAAAATTCAAGGATTTTTTTCTAAAGAATGAAAAAATTTACTGTGAGGTTTTTTTTAAAACTTTCTGTCGCCCAAAAGTATCTTTGTAATAGGTTACTTTTCGTAGAACCCAATGATCTACAAGATCTATATTTATTTGGCCGAAAAAATTTCATTATTCGAAATTTGGATTGAATGCAAAAAAATGGAATAATTTTGTAAATTTCTCTAAATAAATATTTTTAAATTTTTTCGATTCTGCAGCCAAAAAGTGTCATTTCTATGTCACTGTACGTAAAATTAAATATTCGAGTAGATCAATACATTAATGAAAGTCAAAAAAATTTTTTATTTATAAAAATTGAAATTACTTATTTTTCCAAAAACGCTAAACAATTTACTAGTTCAAATTTTTTTTTGAAACGGCATGAAAAAATGTCATCATCGTAGCTCACTATGCACAAAATTTCATACTTTACGTCATTTATTCTGCAAAAATAAATTTCTCTACTTCCAAAATCGGATAAATTTTATTCAAATTCAAAACTTCCTTTTTATTCAATCTTCGATGTTCTAAAATTACTTTTCATCCCTTTTAACTTTTTCCTTACTCTATACCATTCCATGCTTTTCCAAAATCACCTCCCTCCTATCTCATTGCCCCCGCCCATAATTTCAAAAATGAAAAATGCATGCAATGAATAACTCATATTGCGAAAAGTAGACTATTGCCGCCAGTAACTAAATTCATTTATTCGATGAAATTTTGATTCTACACTGAGAAAAAAAAATACTTTTATTGAGAACATTTACTTGACACAAGAACATATATTCTTGATAATTTTCAAGAATATATAAGTTTGTCTCAAGAATTCGTAGAATTAAAGGAAATAATTTTTATTTAATTCAAGTAAAGCTGTTCTTTTGTTTACTCATAATATAATATCAAATTCATATATTAACAAAAATAAATTTGATGCCCTTTTCTCAAGAAATTGATAATTAATAATAATAAAATAAATATTTTGAACGGATTTCTTGAACCAAGAAATTCTTGTTTGGAAAATAGTATTTTTTTTTCTCAGTGTATGACAAACTAAAAATTTAAATGATTTTGAAAAGATAATTAAGGTAATAAAATAATTGATGTACTATCTCATGCGTATAATTTACGATAACGAAAGTAGGATCACACAATTTTCACTCTCTGTGTTTTCGATTATGTAAGCAAAGTTCAACCGTTTATCCATATATATATATACATATATATATATAAGTATATATATACATATATTTATACATATATACAAGAGAACAGTCAGTTTACGGTTAATAAAACAGTTACGTTTGCCTACTTATAAAGTCTATCTCACTGGTTACGTCGTGAGACGACAGTGTACTCTTAGCAATACTCTCTTTTCTAACATACATAATATGTATATATATTTTTACAACACATATATATAAATATCAATAACATATATGTATATTTATACCATATTATGAACAAATAATTTTAATTTTAATGTCTGAACCGGTGAGGTAGAAATTTTTTTATGATTGTTCGAGGTTTTCAATTAACTTTATGCCGAAACTATGAGAGCTATGAATAAAGTTAATAGTAGCTTTTTTGTAGGAAATTTAATTCTCTATCGAAGTTGTCTAAGAGTTTTTTTTGTATCTTTGATAGTTTAGCCAGAATTTTGAGTGAAAATTAATGAAATTTTTTTTTGAAAATTTGGTATACTTTAGAGCTGAAATTTTGTGTTAATTTTGAATTTATGTGAAAATTCCTCAGGACCTTTTTTGTAAGAAATTAAATTCTCTATCGAAGTTATTCAAGGCATTTTTTCGTATGTTTAATAGTTGAGTCAAAAATGAAATTCGAAATTGAAAATAAATATTTTGAATCCCATCAAAATTTTTAATAAATTTTTTTCCGTGGGTTGAATGATCTCAAAAAAAATGATGAATACAAAAAAAAAAGGTTGAGTCATTAACCGGTTAAATAAAGCAATTGAAAAAAAAAAAATTTTTATAAATCTAAAAGTTGAAAAACAGGTCAGATGCCGACATTGAGAGACCAAAATGGCGGCAGTACTTATGACCTTGCGGGGTGTTGGGATTGTGTAAGGCGTAAAGCTGAATCTGAGAATACGCAGAGCAAGTTGAGTGTGAGTTAAGTAAAGGGAAAGAGTCGTATCGAGTGAGTCGAGGAGTCTAAAGAAATAAAGACAAGAGACGAGAGTTTACCTCTCCCATACTAATACTGGGATTCCCATCACTAACGCGAATAAGACAGAGATGGAAAGAGACAAGACTAAAGGAGTAAGAGTGTATGTAATATGTGGTTGCGACCAGCTACCAGCCAACTAAAGGTTAATGTCCTGACTACGGACGCGGACTCTTGTCCTCCTTCTTTTCCCTCATCCTCTTACCTGAGAATTTACTTGGATCTTTTATATTTAATCTGTTAAAATTTAAAAATCTTTCTGATTGTGATAATTAAAATATTTGTGTATTTTAATATATTTTTTTTTTAATTAATACTTTAAGCTTAATGTTGAACTCGTGGTTAAATAACGAGAGAAAATGGAGGACGTTAGATTTTAAAATGGAGAATGGGACTGAGATTGTAAAGAGGCTGTTAGAGAGTAGAGTGAGGGCCACTGTCACTGCCACGGTTGTATATGAGGTAATATCAGATTCCATCTCGTATAACTTTTATTATAATAATAGACTATTTTTTCCTTCATTATTATTGCTATTATTTTTTTTTTACTATGTTATTAAATTAAATACTCGGATGAGTTATTATTTTGAGAACAAAGGACTTGGGGTAAAGTGGAAAAATTTTTAATTATTCTCAGTAAAATATTAAAATAATGATATTTATAAAAGACAGTTTTTAGAGAATTTAATTTTGTACAAAAATACTATTTATAATTTTATCCACAAAATAGTTGACGAAAATTGAACTTGAAATAAAATTTTTGAAAATAGTGCAGTGGACGAACAATTTTGATTTAAGATTATGGCTCAAGAATCGAGGATACGATGAAAATTGGTAGAATCAATTTTACATGGAAATTAAAAAATAGGTGCTGCAACCGGACGTGGTCCTGGCGAGCAACAGGACAAAATCCTGTTGCAGCAACAGAATAAAGAATAAGATTCATCTATCAATTTTTTTTGTCAGTATAATAAAACTTCAAAATTTGAATTTTTTTTTTTAAATTGGAACTGTCTCAAAATTTGAGTTTTCTTTCAAAATTTGAACTGTCTTTAAAAATTTGAACTGTCTTTTAAAATTTGAATTGTCTTTAAATATTTGAGTTTTCTTTCAAAATTTGAACTGTCTTTCAAAATTTGAACTGTCTTTAAAAATTTGAACTGTCTTTTAAAATTTGAATTGTCTTTAAATATTTGAGTTTTCTTTCAAAATTTGAACTGTCTTTAAAAATTTGAACTGTCTTTTAAAATTTGAATTGTCTTTAAATATTTGAGTTTTCTTTCAAAATTTGAACTGTCTTTCAAAATTTGAACTGTCTTTAAAAATTTGAACTGTCTTTTAAAATTTGAATTGTCTTTAAATATTTGAGTTTTCTTTCAAAATTTGAACTGTCTTTCAAAATTTGAACTGTCTTTAAAAATTTGAACTGTCTTTTAAAATTTGAATTGTCTTTAAAAATTTGAGTTTTCTTTCAAAATTGGAACTGCCTTTCAAAATTTGAACTGTCTTTAAAAATTTGAACTGTCTCTAAAAATTTGAACTGTCCTTTAAAATTTGAATTGTCTTTCAAAATTTGAACTGTCTTTCAAAATTTGAATTGTCTTTAAAAATTTGAATTGTCTTTAAAAATTTGAGTTTTCTTTCAAAATTGGAACTGCCTTTCAAAATTTGAACTGTCTTTAAAAATTTGAACTGTCTCTAAAAATTTGAACTGTCCTTTAAAATTTGAATTGTCTTTCAAAATTTGAACTGTCTTTCAAAATTTGAATTGTCTTTAAAAATTTGAATTGTCTTTAAAAATTTGAATTGTCTTTAAAAATTTGAGTTTTCTTTCAAAATTTGAACTGTCCTTCAAAATTTGAATTGTCTTTAAAAATTTGAGTTTTCTTTCAAAATTTGAATTGTCTTTAAAAATTTGAATTGTCTTTAAAAATTTGAATTGTCTTTAAAAATTTGAGTTTTCTTTCAAAATTTGAACTGTCCTTCAAAATTTGAATTGTCTTTAAAAATTTGAATTGTCTTTCAAAATTTGAGTTTTCTTTCAAAATTGGAACTGTCTCAAAATTTAACTTTTCTTTCAAAATTTGAGTTTTCTTTGAAAGTTTGAATTGTCTTAAAAAATTTGAATTTTTTTCCAAACTAAATTTTTTTTCAAATTTTAAATTTTTGTTATACTGACAAAAAAAATTGGTTCATGATACTTCTTCCTCATCCTACTGATTCCATAGGAAAAATCTTGTTGCTGCAACACAAGTTCAGATAGAAATTAAATTCGAAATAAAATTTAAAAAAAATAATTGCAATACATAAAATTCTTAAATCTTTTATATTTTTTTATTAAAATTTATGGCTCAAGTACTAGAGATGTGATAAAAATATATAAGCATGTATTACCGAGTCTTGTACTCCAAGGTCGCTTTAATACATTACAGAGGGTTAAAAAGTACAGCAATTTTATACCTTTAGGAATGTGAAATAATTCCAAGACATATTAAATTCTCACGAGTCTTACCCACAAGTCTAACCGACCATTACCGATCCACCTTATCCATTCTATAAAAAAAAATATTTATTATTCTTATTATTGTTATTATTACACAATATTTTAACCCCCATAAACTAAAATAAGGTCATGGTCATTTTTATTTAACTTAAAAAATTTTATCTTGAGAAAATTCCATAAGTATTTTATAAAATGAGGTCAAGAAAATATATATACAAATATATGTGATTTAAAAGCTTACAACAGGTTTATTTTTATTTGAAAAAAAAAAAAGAATTCTTGGGTGAATTTTTCAAGTCATCTATTCTAGTCATCAAATGTACATTGAAAAAAAAAAATATCTGTATGGTAGGCATGAATGTATAGAATAAGGAGGAATATAAGTATAGAAGTAGAAGAAAATGACTATAAGTTAAAACGAACATAAGCGAAGCGAAACGAAACGAAACGAAGCGTACCGAGGCGAAGGAAAAGAACTACGACGAAGAACAGACCAACGAACGAACCAGTGAACGCCATAGTTGTTTTAGATATAGATATATTTATATATATTTATACATATATATATTTTAAGAATGTTAGGTCATTGACTGGCTGTGGCCGGCGATCCGCGAGTGTCCAAGGACATCCAGCTACAGCTACAGCTACATCACAGCAACAGCTCATAGTCGTTTTCACTCCGCTACCCTTTAATTTTATCTTGTTTTTTTTATCTTATGCTCATTAATTTTAGGAATTATTTATCTGCTGATAGCTTCCTGAGGGATTTAATGGAATTTTAGTTTTTTTTTAAAGCTCGGATAGAAATTAACGAGGAACCGGCTACAAAAGACAATATTATAACTTTGGAAATTTAAAAAAGGAGATTTTTTGAATAGATGCAAGTAGAACAGGTTTATTAATTTTTTGTCGAATTTACTATATATTTTTTTATATCAAATATATATTAAAAGGTACCAATAGTGATCTATAGGGCCAGGATTTTTGCTTTGATTTAAAAATAATAATTAATAATTAATTGGATCAAATTTTTGATATTATGGCAAAAATATTGGTCATATAAAAAAATTTTTCAAATAAAAGTTGTTCAAAATTTAATTTTACAAAAAAAATGTCTCTAATAATTTTTTCATAGGACTAATAAGAAAGCTGTAATTTCAAAATTAACATTTTGGTAATTATCAAACATTTGAATCAATCATTATGAATCTTAATTTTGTGATTACGGTGAAAATATTGGTCGTATCAAAAAATTTTTCAAATGAAAGTTGTTCGAAATTTAATTTTACAAAAAAAATGTCTCTTACAATTTTTTCATAGGACTGATAAAAAAGCCGTTATTTCAAAATTAAGCTTTGGTAATTATCAAAAATTTGAATCAATCATTATGAATCTTAATTTTGTGATTACGGTGAAAATATTGGTCGTATCAAAAAATTTTTCAAATAAAAGATGTTCAAAATTTAATTTTACAAAAAAAATGTCTCTTACAATTTTTTCGTAGGACTAATAAGAAAGCCGTAATTTCAAAATTAAAATTTTGGTAATTATCAAAAATTTGAATCAATCATTATGAATCTTAATTTTGTGATTACGGTGAAAATATTGGTCGTATCAAAAAATTTTTCAAATAAAAGTTGTTCGAAATTTAATTTTACAAAAAAAATGTCTCTTACAATTTTTTCATAGGACTGATAAAAAAGCCGTTATTTCAAAATTAAGCTTTGGTAATTATCAAAAATTTGAATCAATCATTATGAATCTTAATTTTGTGATTACGGTGAAAATATTGGTCGTATCAAAAAATTTTTCAAATGAAAGTTGTTCAAAATTTAATTTTACAAAAAAAATGTCTCTTACAATTTTTTCATAGGACTGATAAAAAAGCCGTTATTTCAAAATTAAGATTTTGGTAATTATCAAAAATTTGAATCAATCATTATGAATCTTAATTTTGAAATTACGGTGAAAATATCGGTTGTATAAGAAAATCATAAGAGAGATTTTTTTTAGAAAATTAAATTTCCTACAACTTTTGTTTGAAAATTTTTCTGATAAAACCAATATTTTCGCCTTAATATCAAACATTTGAATCATTCATTTCAAAAAACGAATTATCAATAATTGATGTTAATTTAAAAAATTTACCAAGTTTTCGAAATTTCGACTAATTTTTCAATTGCTCTAAATTCAAAGGTTTTATATTTAAATATTTTTAGCAATATTCAAAAATTACATACATATGTATGTATAAATGGATTTTTTTTCATGGACCACAAAGATCACCTGTCTGAACTCCCACGCTCTTTATAAGGGCTAAATTTTGACCTGAAGAAAATGGGATCGTCTTTTGTAGTTGTCTCGTATCGTATCTTTATTTGTTATGGATGAAAGGTATATAGAAATAGTATAGTAGGTATAAATACATATATAGGTATATACATTATTTTTTGGAGGTTATATTGAATGTATGAAGTAACGTATCGATATGCATTTTATTATGCGGCTTTTTTCGGGAAGTCGTTGAGTTGAGGAGGTTTAGGCCTCAAAAACATCCACGCTCTATTTTTTTTTTTTTGGTAGGAGGGGGAGGGGGAAATGTGTATATGATCGAATTACAAATTTGAAAAGAGCGGATACGGCAGAGTATACTCTCACGACTGTCGGAAGTCTCAACATCTGCATTGATCATTTCATTATTATCGGTTTTTATTGTTGTTATTGTTATAGAGGCGATGGTACTTGCGGTTATGGTAATAATGTAATCGCTAATTTCATATTATTTTTTATATTATGTAAGAAATATATATTTTTTAAATTTTCGCGTAAAAATTTAAAATTCAGAAAAAAACTTATTTTTTGTATTTTAAATTAAAATTATGACTAAACTACTGGAAATACACAAAAAACTATAAGGACCAATTTTGTTCAGAATTAAATTTTCTATAAAGTCCTCTATATCCTTGTAAGTAATTTTTATTTTTTTTCTTAAAAATTTAATAATAAGTTTGACTTTAAAAATTTTTTTAACAAAAATTTCGATTTTTTAAGTTTTTATTTAAAATTACTTCTAATCTACTCTAGATACGAAAAAAAATCACTGATACAATTTTAAAGATCATTAAATTCTCCAAAAAATGGTCTATAACTTTTTCAAAAAATTTTATAATTTAGACATAAATTTTGTTTTTTTAAAAAAGTTCTAAAAATAACAACTTTTTACTCCGAAAATTTTTAATTTGAAATTGCCGCTAAACAATTAGAGATACGACAAAAGTCAATGAAATCAATTCGATAGAGAATTAAATTTCCTCAAAAAAAGGTCTGAGCACTTTTAGTCATAAATTTGATATTTTAGGCGTAATTTTGATGTTAATGCCAAAAACTCGAAATTTATGAGTTTTAAATAAAAATTTGTTATGGGAAATAATTTCAACGAAAATAATTTTCGTGCAAGGGTAAAAAAAATTTATAAATCTACCATTGAGAGGAAGGAAATCTAGTAATTTAAGGTTCTTTACTATTATATATGAAAGCGGTTAATTGATCGTCTAGGCCTGGGTTCTTCGAGGATCGACAATATTTTATATTTTTATTTTTACTGTCTTTTTAAACTCTTTTTTTATGGTCGGTAAAAAAGTAAGGGTTGTCGGACAGACACTTACGGTTATATATATAAATATATATATTTATATATTTATACCTGTATGACAGGAAAGAGGTAAAAGAGGTAAAGGATAAAGAATGCTGAGTAAAGTTGAGGCTGTAAAAGAATTATTGCTTTTGAAATTTATAAATTTGAAGAAAATTTTTATTTTACTACCTCTTTAATTACAATTACATACAGTAGGGCTGTAAAAAATATTTATAAAAATATACGATCATTTTTAAGTATTTATGATTCGAAAAAATTTATTTTCTTACTAAATTCCGGCCAAAGACTCTAAATACGACAAAATTCATAAGCAACTATTTTAAAGATAATTAAATTTCCCAAAAATTTTTATCAGTAACTTTTTCCCGTATCTTCAATAGATTCCTCATAATTTCCACTTTAATGTCATCTTGATCGTAAATTTTGAAAATAAAGATCGGTTTAATTTTTTTCAAAATTATCTGACCCATTTTACCCCATTAGGCAAGTCTCGTCTACGAATAAGTCCCTGGTAACAAATAATCAGGAAATCGAAAAAAAAAAAAAAAACAAAAATTGGTTTTGAAATATTTTTAAAATGAAGCCAAGGTTATACAATTATTATGTAGAGTTGCAGATATAATGTGTTACATACTCTCAGTGCGGGCCAATATATATATAATATATATGTATATATTTATTCTTAAGGTACCGCAAGCTCCAGAGACACAACTTTGTTCACTTTTGCTTGCCCGTACTAATATAACGGTTAATCCGTCAGCTTGTGCTCTCTCGAGTAATCGGTAAACAGCTAAGAACTTTAACAAATATATAAACAACTAGTAACCTTAGTATAGGTCTTTGTTGTTACGTATTTTGATATTGTCCAATCCTCAAAGTAAAGGCCGATCATTGACCAAAAATTAATAAAATATATATAACCCGACCCTTTAACGCCATTACCGATCGTGTCCGACTTACGAAGGTAACATGCCTTACATATTAATTTGTACTGAATACCATCACGTAATAGTGTTACGACACTGTTCCAAAAAAAATCATGGAAAAATAATAGAATATAGCTTTGGCTCATTTTGGCTGTTTCTTGTTTTACATTTCTTAATATTTGTTTATTTTTTTTTTTTATATATATATGTAGAATGTTTATATGGGAATGGGTATGGTAAGGTATGGGTGTTTTGTGGTATATGTGAGGATTATGTGAGTAGTGAGGATCGAGTGGGTTCATTGGACGCCAGCGGCCGCCAATTTACCGTTACGTCTTCAGAGCAAAAATTTAACGCCGAGTTCTCTTAGTTATATTCACTATGTCTAGTATCATATGAGAATTTATCTTTCACGATCTAAATATTTAGGCTAAATTTTCATTGAGTTTATTATATTTTTGCGCGGTATTTTTGAAAGAGGGATTTATTTATCAGAAGGGATTCATAAGAGAATCAAAGATTTTTTTTTAGGTCATTCAGAGCTCTTTCAAAGTTGTTACGTAACTTCATTAGTCGAAATGGAATTTTGATTTCAAGATTTTGAACGATAATTCTTAAATGACAACTTTGATATTAATTTTTGAATAAACTATTGAATTTACGGTGATAAGGTCAAGGACCTTTTTTGTAGGAAATTTAATTCTCCACAAAATTGTTTTCTATACTTTTGATCGTATCTCTAATAGTTTTGCCAAAATTTTAATCCAAAATTTGATAAAATCAAAATTTCTAGTCCTATCAAAACACATTACAAAATTTTGATTAAAATTTCCAAAGAAAATATTGAATTTACAGTGATAGGGTCAAGGACCTTTTTTGTAGGAAATTTAATTCTCTGCAAAATTATTTCTTATACTTTTTATCGTATCTCTAATAGTTTTACCAGAATTTTAATCCAAAATTTGATAAAATCAAAATTTCTAGTCCTATCAAAACACATTACAAAATTTTGATTAAAATTTCCAAAGAAAATATTGAATTTACAGTGATAGGGTCAAGGACCTTTTTTGTAGGAAATTTAATTCTCCACAAAATTGTTTTCTATACTTTTTATTGTATCTCTAATAGTTTTACCAGAATTTTAATCCAAAATTTAATAAAATCAAAATTTCCACTCCTATTATAACACATAAAATTTTGATTAAAATTTCCAAAGAAAATATTGAATTTACAGTGATAGGGTCAAGGACCATTTTTGTAGGAAATTTAATTCTCTACAAAATTATTTCTTATACTTTTTATCGTATCTTTGATAATTTTACTAGAATTTTAATCCAAAATTTAATAAAATCAAAATTTCCACTTCTATCAAAACACATAAAATTTTGATTAAAATTTCCAAAGAAAATATTGAATTTACAGTGATAGGGTCAAGGACCATTTTTGTAGGAAATTTAATTCTCTACAAAATTGTCGTCTATACTTTTTATCCTATTTCTGATAGTTTTGCCAGAAAATTGATTCAAAATTTAAAAAAATCAAAACTTGTTACCAATAAAGTAGTCCACCACATTTTTACATTGACAGTCTCGTGCGAAAATACTTCCATCCATAGGTCTCGGGTTCGAGTCCCGAAGTCGGTATCAATTTTTTTTTTTTTTTTTTTTTTTTTTTTCAACATTTCAGCTGTAACACAAAAAAAGCAATGAAATGAATATAAAATAAAGACATTAGTATGTTTGAATAGTAAAAATACTTATAAAAGTCATTGATACTTTAACAAGTATCAATACTCATTATGACGTTATTATGTCGTATAAATCCGCTAGACTATTAAATATATGTGTATATGTATATAAATATATAGTATATATCCGACGTTGTAATTCCGATTCCACTCATGTCTGTTTCCTTTTACGGGCAAACGTGTTTGTAAAAAGATAGAACGAACAACAACATGAGCGAGACAGAGCTTGAGAGCGAGAGCGAGAGAAGGAAGAAAGAGAAAGAACCAGAGAGAGTTCACTGCCACTGTTGCTGTTGCTGTTGCGGACTTAGAGTTCCGCTGGCGGTCATTACATATACTATTTTATAATAGTTGTATGTTACACTAATATTATGTCTGTGTATAAAAAAAAACACACTCTTGTATTATATGTGAATAGAACGCAACAAAACGCAACGCAACGAATAACTTTATTCTTTAATACCCACCATCTTTATTTCACTCGCTAATCATTGCGCAATTTACTTGAGAATAAATTTTTTTCTTACTTTCAAATCTACAATTATCCACTGCATGTGAACTTGACAGTGGGATAGAGGAAAATTTTTTTCAATTGTTATTTTTTATATCGCATGCTTTATGTTTTATTTATTAATATGCTTCGCCATTTTGAATTGATAAGGCAATAACCGGGTACCGGCATATGTTATCCTATGGGTTAGTATTATATTTAAATGTTATCTGAAAAAATATAATAAAATATAAGAAAAAAAAAGAGGTTTGCTGATTTTAATACTATTTACTTTCAGAAAGCAGGTCCGTTATGTTTTAAAATCAAGAGTCCGCTCATATCGTATCGCGGGTGTGATTCAAGAATCCGGGTATAATGGAGGCATATTTACGTCATTATATGCGTCATGATTTAGTCACTTGAAATTAATATAGAGGTGAAAATATGAGGGATTGCGTCTAGTAATTGTAATAATTGGACTCTTTTTTTTTAACTAAAGATGATTTTTGATACTTTTGATTGGAATATTAAAAGTATGAGAATTTTGTAAGCTATGATTTGGATTTGATATTAAAATTTTTACTAAAATGACTCATCGCGCGTAAAATTTTGAGTTTATGTAAAAAAAGTCAAAGGACGATTTTGTGGGAAATTGAGTGGGCTACAAAAAATGTCTGGGGGACAAATTTATAAATGGATAATTTATTGAGTTATAGCCGTTTTTAAATTATTTGATAATTCTAAAAAAGTGAATATGATTAAAAATTATTTTTATATAGCTTTTTTATTTAAAACAGAAAATTTTATTGAATTAAGACCTCGAAATTATATTAAACATTGCGAAGATTTTTTTGAGTGCACGCTAATAAATTTACGACACGAAGAAAGTATTCCAAAATGGGCCTTCATGAAGAGAATATATAAAGCGACAACTCCCGTAATTCTTGATGGATTTAAATAAAATTTTCCACAAAAATTTCTCACAATAAATATCTCCATAAAATTAAAATACGCCAACAATATAAATCCCATTAACAAAATTCTACCAATTAAAAACTATAAAAAGAAAAAAAATCCTCCATGAATCGAGTTCTCAATGATTTTAAATTGTCATAAATAAATAAAGCTAAATATTTGTTGAATTACATCGATTATTCAAAATTATCTCATTTAAAAAAATAAACTTTTATTATTTAACAATTTAACGTCCATTTAAATCCATAAGTACGATTTTCGTCCCAGCAGAAACTTGTCAGTTCGATAGCTTACATAATTACCAGCAGATTAATATTTTATTTCCTACACCGATTCTCAGAGTCAACATTTCGGCCAAGTTTGACAACGAACCAAATCTGTCCCCCATTTGGACCCAGTGGGCATTTATAATTCAAACAATTATCAAAAACCACCAGCCGGTTGATAACAACATTTTTCGTCCATAACCTTATTCCGTTCCGTCAAACATGGCCGCGGTTTTCGGTTCTTCATTTAATTTACCTATGGATCCTTATATAGATCCACAACTTGCCATAATATGAATCTTTATAGAGTTAACGGAAAAATAATAAAATACATCTAAGCTGTAGCATAATAAAATGTTTATATTTTAATCATACTTGAGTAAATGATTGCATAAGATCCATGATCTTGGCCTTGACATTGCATCTTGATTACTACATGCAACTTATACATATTGTTGCACAATAAACCCAACATAATCCATTTCATATATTCATCTAGCCGATCATTTTACTTGCTCGTTGAAAAATAATATAAAAGTTAAATCGTCGAATTAAAGAATGAATTTTTTTTTTATTACGAAAGACATTACGTGTATTACGGGCACTAAACAACCACTAGTAAAATTACCTACCGATATATTAGAATAATGGCTGAGAATTTGTGTGCTTCTATCAAGACAGATTTAAATGGGCGGGGATTTAAAAATGAAAAATGCTTTTTAAAATACAAATAGAAGAGAAAGTCTCGCTAGACCACTTTTTTATCTAACACAATACATAATAGTAATTTGTAGATGTATATGTACGTCGGATATATAAGTGGGGTAAAATGGACCTAATAAATGATAAATTTTCGTTTTTTCCAGGAATAAAATTTTTTTTTTAATTTTGATGTAATTCTGTCTAAACAAGTGAACTTATGACAAAATTTGTAAGGAACATTTTTGTAGGAAATTAAATTCTCTAAAAAATAGTTCCTTATAAATTTTATGGTATCACTGATAGTTTGATCAGAATTTGAATTTAAAGTTTAGTAACTAGTAAATTTTTTCCAAAAGTCACAAAATTTCTTCCATTCTTCTTAAAATTAATTTTCTGATTAAACCATTAATTTTAGAGAAAAATTTAAAGAGAGCTTTTTTGTAGGAAATTTAATTCTCTACAATTTTGACCCTTACAATTTTTATCGTATCTCGAATAGTTTACCCAGAATATCAATTTAAAGTTTTGTATATTTGTATTATAATTTTCATAAAAAATGATACTTTAACAAATGAATAAAATAAGCCTACATTTTCCTACAATCAATCAAAACTCATGATCCATAGAGCTTACACATTATTTTTTACAAAAAAAATTTATTATAATGACTAACTCATCGTAATAAAAAGAGCCGGTGATTTGAATGCTCGGAACTGGTAGGAAAGACCGGCAAGACGTGAGACAGTCACGACTAACAATTTAAAACTATTATATTATATATTATATTCTCACAAAGTCACTGTCTTATATATTTTTTCCATCTATTACAATCTAACTAGTCTTCCGCATATTTTCCTCCATTAAATATTATTATAAATTATAATAATACAATAAAAAATTACTATTTTAACACTTTTACATTTCTAACCTCTATATGTATTAACAATATATATATAAATATTGTAATAAGTCAAACTAACGTTGGTTAAGCCAAGGTCAGCTGGTTTAGACCACCTTTCGATAATTGTCATTCACTACATTAATGTATACATAATTCATTTATTATATATATATATATATATATATATATATATATATACTTTTTTTATCATACCAATTATTATTAATAACTCGTACGAGTAATTTGAATATTGATGAACGATTAAATTAAAAGACGGTAAATTAAATGAAGAACCGAAAACCGCGGCCATGTTTGACGGAACGGAATAAGGTTATGGACGAAAAATGTTGTTATCAACCGGCTGGTGGTTTTTGATAATTGAATTATAAATGCCCACTGGGTCCAAATGGGGGACAGATTTGGTTCGTTGTCAAACTTGGCCGAGA
The DNA here is from genome assembly GCA_030273425.1 of Microplitis manilae. Classification (NCBI taxonomy): domain Eukaryota; kingdom Metazoa; phylum Arthropoda; class Insecta; order Hymenoptera; family Braconidae; genus Microplitis; species Microplitis manilae. The sequence continues at coordinate 297,015 of CP092727.1, forward strand.
TGTTGACTCTGAGAATCGGTGTAGGAAATAAAATATTAATCTGTTGGTAATTATGTAAGCTATCGAACTGACGAGTTTCTGCTGGGACGAAAATCGTACTTATGGATTTAAATGGACGTTAAATTGTTAAATAATTAAAGTTTATTTTTTTAAATGAGATAATTTTGAATAATCGATGTAATTCAACAAATATTTAGCTTTATTTATTTATGACAATTTAAAATCATTGAGAACTCGATTTATGGAGGATTTTTTTTCTTTTTATAGTTTTTAATTGGTAGAATTTTGTTAATGGGATTTATATTGTTGGCGTATTTTAATTTTATGGAGATATTTATTGTGAGAAATATTTGTGGAAAATTTTATTTAAATCCATCAAGAATTACGGGAGTTATCGCTTTATGTATTCTCTTCATGACGGCCCATTTTGGAATACTTTCTTCGTGTCGTAAATTTATTAGCATGCACTTAAAAAAATCTTTGCAATGTTTAATATGAATTCGAGGTCTTAATTTAATAAAATTTTCTGTTTTAAATAAAAAAACTATATAAAAATAATTTTTAGTCATATTAACTTTTTTGGAATTATCAAATAGTTTGAAAATGGCTATAACTCAATAAATTATCCATTTATAAATTTGTCCCCCAGACATTTTTTGTAGCGCACCGAATTTCCCACAAAAGTGTCCGTTGACTTTTTTTACATAAACTCAAAATTTTACGCGTGATGAGTCATTTTAGTAAAAATTTTAATATCAAATCCAAATCATAGCTTACAAAATTCTCATACTTTTTATATTCCAATCATTAATATCAAAACGTTTTTCTTTAAAAACGAACCTGTATCTGAATATACATTATGTAAAATGTAGTTTTGCAATAAAAAATATAATATCCCCCATAAAAATGAAAGAAAATAAAAATGTTGAAAGCCATAATATAATAAAAATAAAAAAATGAAAAAAGGCAACAGTATAATGCCGTACAAGAGTACAGTATTATAACGTGTGATGATGATCCAGAGGATGAACGCAGGAGTAACTAAAAGGTCCGTTTTAAAACATACAAACACGGCATGGCAATGCAGCTCAACTCTCCAGTTCTCCAGTTCTCCATATAATACTCCGTATAGTAGCCTACAGCGTACAGTATATAGTAAGCAAGTCTGAGCTCACACATGCTCATACATAAGTCCGTGCAGTATAATGATGTATACTAAGAACGTTAAGAACCAAACTGAAGAACAGAGGGAACAGTAGATGTAGAGTATAGAGAGAACCGCTTCAAGTGCGTCGATTTGAGTCGAGGCATGACTATAGTCAGCTGTATAGACGCGGGGGTAGAGACGCCGGAGGTTCAAATTGAAGAGAAGAGTGGTATGTAAGGAGAAGTGAGGTGAGGATACAATTGTGGCGGCGGAGAATCTACTCGTAGTGGTAGTTGTATTATGGGAGCCAAGGTAGCTCAGGCAAGACGTGCGAGCCAGTGCCCCGAGTCGGCTACACGGGGTGGGGAGAGGTGAGCGGGTGATCAGGTGAGAGGCTGCGGGGGAAGGGGCCAGAGTGAACCGGGGCCAGCAGGTACAAGTAAATACCTGTGCTCGGTAATCCGGTGGGGGAAAAAAATGACGACTAACTCACGGTCGGGGCCCAGGGTCCCGTCCGACATCTCTCAAAGCCCCAGTTGCTCGCGAGAGACCCTAACGTACTCTTCAGACAACGGAACTTGGACCACACCTTACATTTTTTTTGCATTTTTTTTTTTAAATTTTACGACCAGTCGGTAAATCTTTTACGTGTCACGTTACAGTGAAGTGATAGTTGCTGAAGATTTTTTAAAACAATCAGTGCCCTAAGACATTTTGTAAACTGGGATATTAATCCTAGATGTCAACAAACAGCCTGAGAAATAGCGATTGATTCTCAAGTGCTTTTGTATTATCAAAGTGCATAAGACTTTCAAGGTGATAGAAATACTTATAACGTGGACATTTATCTACATGTGGTGACTTGACACTTGTCAAGGACTATTGTGATTTATGTTTATACGGAAAACGCTATTTTATAATTGTACCGTGGAGTAAAAGTTCAAGGCCAATGTGGAATCAATTGGGGGGATCCATTGTTTGAGTAGTCTATAAACTTGTTTATCAAGGGTGTAAATGTTTGTGAAACAGGTATTTTGAACTTGAGGGGGTTGTTAAAATGCCGAAAATATTTTTAATTAAAAACCGTTTGCACCAGCAACAATTAAGGTTGTTGGAAGCACAACATTTGAGTAAATCGCCGCCTAATGGAAAGGATAGTCCATTAAGTACCGAACCACTCAGTCTTATTGTTAATAAACATCAGTGTAAGTATACAATTCTATATAGATATATATTATTTTTATTTTTAATTATACGATACTGTACGCTCGCAACAGGTGCCGACACCTGTTGCTGACCACCTTCCGGTTTTTATTCTTTACAATTACACGGTATAATTCACCTTTTATCCTTTCAACAACCACAATTTTTCATCATATTCCACTAGCCGGTGATCAGGGAAAAATTAGATAATCGGTGAGTTCAATGCTGGACCGAGCAACGAACTTTGGATTAGTCAATTTGAGTCGAAATTTAACAGAAGACTGTCATTAGTAGAATCACGTTATACAATTGCAGAATGACAGGAAAAAAAGGTTCTCCGATTTGAATCGTGGTAGCATTCCTCGGTCTTAAAATGGACGCTTGAAGCGCCGCTATAAGAGTCGCGATTTGTTGCCTCGGATAAGTACCCTTATGCTACGGTATTCCATACATACACAGTGACTTACACTGTGAACCGAACAAGTTTTATCCCTACCAGAAGATTAAATAAAAATAAAACGATACGGGACTACAGCAACCGAATAAGAGTTTATTGTCGATGCAGTACACGCGCATTCCAGTTAAATCTCACGGTCACAACGTTCTCCGGCTTCGAAACCTTCCTTTCAACGAATAAAAACAAAAAAAGCAATGAAGGTAAATCAGTAAGAAAAACGACTTTGTTTCAGATCGCGATAAAACAGAGGACGATCGTGCGACAACGCCTGAATCTGTACGCAGCAATAGTCCAGCGGTATCACCACCACCACAATGGCAACCAACATCCACACCCGCGAATCCAAGCTCGACACCAAGGCGCTTTATATCAAGTATTTTAGGCGGTGATGTCCCGTACGGAAGTCGTACGCACGTACTAACACGTGCTGAACGTAAAGAATATGGAAGTCCAGCGATTGTACCAACGGGAGACAAGTTTCCACGTAAAGCTGATAAAATTGAATTACCTAGACCACCGACTCCTCCCAAAACGCCACGAGTTGAACCTCCGACGAGAGTTTCGGTGATACAGCGGGTGCCACCTCAGACCCAACCCCCTAGACAGGAGCATACTAAAATAGAGATACCGCGAACTACGGAACCAGAACAGGATCAGCCGATCGACTACGCGGTACCGAAGAAAAATAAAGATGAAGATCAGGATGAGGAGCAGAGTCGCGAAGGGGCTAAAGCTTTGCGAATTGGTAATTCAATTGCCCGGCCGCTTTTGGCGATGAGATTATCGGGTCCTCAGACAGTAAATGCAGCCGCTGGACATGGGAGAGCTAGTTCCGGTAATTCGGGATCCAGTGGTTCGAGCGGTGGTAGCTCTGCAGGAAGTGGTGGTGGTTATTCGGGTTCTGGGTCAGGTGGAGGTGATATTGGTGGAGGTGCTATGGGTGGTGGTGGAGCTGGGGCTGGGGGTGGAGCCAGTGGTGGTGCTGGAGACGGAGGTATGAATCCTGGTGGTAATGGTGGTCGGGGTAATTATGGACCAAGTTCACCACCTTCGGGTTCACTTCCCCCGTTTTATGAATCGCTGAAAGGTGGGAATAATCTAGCTAATTATGTAAATCAATATACGGGACAGAATGGTGGATATTTGACGCCAACTAACGTTGGTATGGAATGTGATACTGGACAGCAAGATATTCAGCAGCAATTCAACTCGCAAGAGGGTAAACAATACTCATTGATGCAGAATGTATGCGCGTCCTATGGGCTAGTGCTCAAAGAAGAAACTGACGAAGACGAGTTAGGCGATTATAAGATTCAGCCCAATGACTTACTGTCTGGACAGTACGGAACTTATGATGTCACTGACTCGGGAATGATGGTTGACATGGTAACCGGTGCCGTAGTAGATCCTTTGCAGTTTACTGCAACTCTCACATTTAGCTCACCAACGGATCACTCAGCACTCCTAGAAAGCTTGACAGACGCTGCAGAATTGTTTCTGCCACGTTTGCCAGCCGATGAAGGAGGCAATGATCTACTGGAAGATTCGCTCCATTCTCCTGGATCAGCCACTAGCCTTGGCCACGATGGACAGATGACTACCCCTGTAGAACCTTCGGTAGACCCATTCCCTGAACACAGTATGGCTCTTCGAGGTTTCGATACCACAAGACATTACAACGCGAATCAATTTTCCCTGTCAAAGTTATCAGCAATAACTTCGTATCCTTCCGATGAGTCTAGTTATCAGCCGCTTGCCAAAGAACGCCCTGAATTGGCGTTACACATCAACAACCAAAATCAGACGCATCAGGAACCGCAGCTTCAACAACTGCAGATTCAGGTCCAGATGCAACAGCAGCAGCAGCAACAACAACCTGCCACATCCCCACATCAGCATCATCATCAGGGACTGTTGAGCCCTGGTCTCACCTTCTCTGGAAGTGGTAGGCCTTTTTTTTTTTTAATGAAATTTGATTTCTGATAACACCGGAAGCTAATAACGATAACTTATTGTTTTGCATACAGGTTTAGACCTCGATACCGGAAGCAGTACAGGCGGTAGTTTACCCAGTCCAGGTGCCGGAAGCTGTTCCATTGACGCAACTTCAACAAGTACGTCACCAGCGTGCGGACTTATGGAACACGCACCAAGTCCATCGGGTGTCACAGCAACTGTGAGTTCATCAATCAGCGTTGGCGACCCGTCCTTAACACAACGGCCTGGCGTACTCCAGCAGAGGGTAAGCATTCCTGATTGATAAAGGCAAATAAAAGCATTAATTAATTATGCAGTGCCAATCAACTTGAGTGCTTAATCTCTTCCTAAATATGTTATCCCTTTCCATTAATTCAATATCCGAACTTAAAAGTGATCGGAATTTATAATTATATTTTATGTTTGTATTCAGTTGGGACTTCCGGGTGATTGTCAATTGGAATTCGTGAATGGCGGTCATGGAATCAAAAATCCATTGGCTATTGAGGGACAGCGGCAGACTAGTAATCGCGACGAGGAACGCGTTAGCCGACCAGCTTCTGGCAAAGTAAGTATTGTTGAACAAAGACAATACTTCTTATTGATTTAGAATGAAAATCTTATTGATTGGTCTTTGGGTTCTTCCAGGACGATGATCCAAATCGTTTCTCCTGCCGCATTTGCAGCAAAACTTTTAGCTTACAACGGCTACTAAACCGTCACATGAAATGTCACAGTGACGTTAAACGTTACTTGTGCACATTCTGCGGCAAAGGTTTCAATGATACGTTTGACCTCAAGCGTCACACACGAACACATACTGGCGTAAGGCCGTACAAGTGCAATCTCTGCGAGAAAAGTTTTACTCAGAGGTGCTCACTCGAGAGCCACTGTCTCAAGGTTCACGGTGTTCAGCATCAGTACGCTTACAAGGAGAGACGGACAAAGGTAACGTCTTAACTCTCAGGCAAATCCTTGGCTTGTTGGTACTCATTCCAAAGGGCTTTTAATCACGAGCACTAATTTTGCTATTACAGGTCTACGTTTGTGAAGAGTGTGGACACACAACTCAGGAGCCCGAAGTCCACTACATTCATCTCAAGGACAAACATCCTTACAGTCCAGCCCTGCTGAAATTTTACGACAAACGACACTTTAAATTTACCAACACTAATTTCGCTAACATGCTACTGCAGGTGCGCACCTAAGAAAAAAATTATATATACATATACTTCTCTCGCCTACTTTCGCCCTTCAAGTACCTAATCGCGATTCTCTTCAGCGACTTATTTGATTTTTATTAAAAAGAAAAAAAACTTAACCGGAAACTAGGACTCAGTATTTTTAAATTGTTACATGATAAAAAAAATTAAGTTATTATTTTTAATGTATATAATTATCGACTATCGACTATCGGGTGGTGGCGGGAATTTCTTTAAATAAATGGGTATATTCGAAAAAAAAAAAAAAAAAAAATGGTTTACTCAGTTAAGCTGTGGATGTACGGAAAGATATTTTTTGAACGGGTCCACCGATTCTAATGATTCTTACAGTGATCGAAAGTGCCGATTTTTTTATAAGATCTCTGATTTCTGATTGCCGTGAGAATTATTTAAAAAAATATAACTCGGAGAATTTTATATACATCTCAATATAGGGCATTTTAGGTCGAAATAAAAAAAATTTGAATTTTTTGATTATTCGAAACACCCAGATATGATCATATATGATTACGTATGATCAAATATTATCATATATCATCATATATTAATTTTATTTTGATAAAACATGAATATATATGACTATGCATGGTGTTTGATATTATAAATGACATAATCTGATGATATATGATCACAAATGATATCATACGTGATTATGCCCAAAGAAATATTCAATATGATGTATGATCAGATAAAAAAATTTATCGTATCTAATCAGATATTTTATGATATGGGTGCTTATATATGGTTATACTTGATCATATATGATCAGATAATGATTTTTTTGTATCTTGTCAGATTTGAGAGTTCATGTATGATCAGATATGACTATTTCTATATGATCATGTATGATCAGATATGACTATTTCTATATGATCATGTATGATTAGATATGACTATCCCTATATGATCAGATATGACTATCCTTATATGATCATGTATGATTAGATATGACTATCCATATATGATCATGTATGATCGGATATGACTTTCTATATGATCATGTATGATTAGATATGACTATCCATATATGATCATGTATGATCGGATATGACTTTCTATATGATCAGATATGACTATTCATATATGATCATGTATGATTAGATATGACTATTGATATGACTATCCATATATGATTAGATATGACTATCCTTATATGATCATGTATGATTAGATATGACTATCCATATATGATCATGTATGATCGGATATGACTATCCATATATGATTAGATATGACTATTCATATATGATCATGTATGATTAGATATGACTATCCATATATGATCATGTATGATCGGATATGACTTTCTATATGATCAGATATGACTATTCATATATGATCATGTATGATTAGATATGACTATTCATATATGATCATGTATGATCGGATATGACTTTCTATATGATCAGATATGACTATTCATATATGATCATGTATGATTAGATATGACTATTCATATATGATCATGTATGATTAGATATGACTATCCATATATGATTAGATATGACTATCCTTATATGATCATGTATGATTAGATATGACTATCCATATATGATCATGTATGATCGGATATGACTTTCTATATGATCAGATATGACTATTCATATATGATCATGTATGATTAGATATGACTATTCATATATGATCATGTATGATTAGATATGACTATCCATATATGATCAGATATGACTATCCTTATATGATCATGTATGATTAGATATGACTATCCATATATGATCATGTATGATCGGATATGACTTTCTATATGATCAGATATGACTATCCATATATGATCAGATATGGATATTGTTATATGATCATATATGATCATGTATGATTATATAGGACTATTCTTATATGATCATGTATGATTAGAAATGATTATTTCTATGTGATCATATATGATTACTCGTATAATATGGTAATAAATGATCAGATAAAAGGTTTTTTTGAATTTTATCAGACACGAGGATTGATAAATGTTCAGGTATGAGTGTTCGTATTATATGATCTTATATGAACATATTTGGTTAGAAGAAGGTATTATTTGTATCCGGCATATATGAACATTTATATATAACCATACAGGATCGCACCGAAGCATTTTACTCGAATTTAAATAAAAATAAAATTTTTTTTTGACTACCCTAAATTGCTCTATAGATTAAAAAAAAGCATTTATACAACCGGTTAACCTGTGATACGGAATGGTTTAATTTTTCTCAATATTTTTTAAAACTTAAATTAAAATAATTATATATTTAATTTTATTTTCGCAGTGATCAAGAGGAAATCATAAATATAAGATGAGATTATTATAATTATTATATAAATATTAAAATGCAATAATTAAATTTCCTCATTCGATCATTTATTTATTAATTGATCAATTAATTAATAATTTATAATTATTAAATTTTTGTTTATGTTATGATTATTTATCATAAAGGGGGTTCGTGCAATTATATATATTTTTTTTTAATTAAAAGGTTTAAGATAATTACAATTTTGCACCCAGTTAATTATTATTGATAATAAAAAATAATTAATTGTTAGTGGGTACGTATTTTTTTTATATTAATGGTGCATAAAATTTATCATAATAATAATAAAAAATATATACATATATATTTCATGTAAATAAATAAAATATCAAAATTAAATTGAAAATATATGACAAGACTTTGTCAAAGCTATCGATGCTGTTTTAAAAGACTGTAAATAATTAAACAATAATAATAATAATAATAATTATATTTAATGGCACGGTACTTATGCAATGTAATTTTTTTAAAACTATTTAGTTTTCTGACTAAAATATTACATTTTTTTTATCACAAATACTCAAATCATTAAAAAAATTTCCGAAAAAAAAAGCTGAATGTTTTTTTTTCTACTAATTATTAGATAATTTAATTTATAATTTTTACTGTAATAGTTTATTTATTTGTTTATTGATAGTTATAATTATTGATAATAAATAACTAAAAAAATTTTTATATGTATATTAAATATATGTTCTTAATTATATTTATAATGTTTAAAATATATAATACAGATTGTGACAAATAAAAGATTGAGTAAAAAAAAAATTTATTATTATTTTTCATTTTTTTTGACAGCAAAATAAAAAAAATTTGTTTGGGATTCGAACCCTGGACCGTCAATTCAATTCAGCCTACTGTTGGTACAGTAGAGTCTCTATAACTTTTTCGTTCTGTAACTTTGACTTCCCTTTATTCCTCCTCCGACAGCAGGGGAAGTGTTCTCCTACTCTGTCACTCAACTGTACATGCGCAAAGGTATAGCGCGGTGCTGCGTATAGGCGTTGCGCGCAAACTGAGCATTCTAACCTTAAATTCGTGTACGTAAATAGACATTTAAGTTAAATAAGCTTTAATGTTGCGAAAATCATTTAAAAAAAAAAAAAAAAACTTATTACTTGATGAAAAATGAGTTTCACTGGAAAAATTGACTTTCTAAGTTTGGAAAAAGCTAACCTTAAAAATTTTAAAACTCGTGGGTCGTTTTAACTGACTCACACTGTTTTTAAGCCACGCCTTCTAGTAAAAACAAGGAGTACTTCTACAATTTTAATTCCTAGAATTTCGGATTCCTCTCAGTCAAAATTAGACTCCACTGTATTGAGTCTATAGATTTATTTTTCCATAGGATTTGCTCAGTATAGAATACCTGGTTAAATAAATAATATATGCAGAGCAACAACGCAAATGAAACTCGCTTTTACGAATATTGATAGCAGAGAATAAAAGACTTCGAGCCCTGCGGTTCATATCAAAAGTTTGTGCCATCGCGTGATCAACCCCCAAAGCTTATAGACATAGCTTACAACCTCTATTTTCTCTAACACCTGACTTTTATTTTTCCTTGATATTTTATTATTTAAATAACCCGATATAGCTTTCAATCACGCGATAAAATTTTCATAGCCCAATGCAGAGAAAAAATCGGTATCTTTCATAGATTCTACGGAAACTCTAACCCATGGGTTTATAGTAACGCCGCTTTGTAGAATAGCTTTATGAAATAATCCTTTAAATAGACAAAACCACCCGATGAAAAAACAATATTAGGTTAACATATATAAAATCATATATGTTTGCAACAAAAAAATATATGATATATAATAAAAAATCATATAGAGATTTTCGGCGATTTAATATAAAATTATATACAGTAGTAAATATATGTATTCCATATATGTCTTATATGTTTTTTATATTAAGCTATATATACATTTACATTTATCTTATAATATATTGTATTGATATATTTCCTTTTATATTCAAAAAATATATAATTTTTATATGAAATGAAATATATGATAGCATATAATTTATATTATATATGGCATCATATATTTTCTTTGTTATATTTAAGCATATATTTTATTCGGTGTATGTATAGTATATGGGTATATTATATATTCGCTTCAAATTAACTAATTTTGAAAATTTTATATGCAATTTAAAGAGTATATTAAAATTTAGATCTAATTAAATTGGAGTGGGCCATACGAATAAGAAACTTTTTTTTTCCATACACAATATAAATATATGTCTTTATATATGATCAGAATATATTTTTCGTATATGATAGAAATATATATTTTTATGTATGATAAAAATATAGTTTTTGTATATGACAAGAATATATATTTTCATATATGATGAAAATATATTTTTTGTATATGATTGACATATATATTTTATATATGCTAAGCATATACGGACTCGTATATGATGAATATTATATTTTTTAATATAAAAAAAAATATATCTGAAACTATAGTTATATTGGCCACATATATTTTCTGATATTTATCATATATTTTCACATACATTTTGACCATATATGTTATGTTCATACGGGCAAAATCAATTTACATATGAAATAATAAATAGAATACCTACCTCGAGCCAATGGTGAAAGGGTTAAATGATGTACTGAAGCACTTCCAGCGTTGTATCCAAAAATAGTAACATTATCCGGATCCCTACCAAATTTAATTATGTTACGTTTAACCGATTTCGATGCCATAACCTGATCTTTTAATCCCTGATTACCTGGCGCTTGATCATTATCCAAATCAAGGAATCCTGTTTTAATGATAAATTTATTTTCATTTATCAATTTGTATTTATAGGAAAACTTACCCAGTTTTCCAATGCGATAATTTATCGCCACCAAAATGACAGCTTCGGATTTTTTTCCCACCACGGTTTTTCCCCCACCCTTCAAATATTGGTTATGGTGAATTTGCACATGCGCAGATTAAAATGGCGCGACTAGTCAGTCAGTCATATATTGACAGCATACCAGAATCCATCTTGTATTTCAATAAACTATACCATTCTTTGCCTTTCTTTTACTGCTGTTAATTGTGATGTTATTACTTCTAATTTAAGTGTGTTATCATTGTAGTATAAGTGATATTAACTTTTCACTCAGATATCCTCAACATGTAACTAACACGAGCATTAAGCTTTCTCTGTAATCTAATTTATCGTTGATTAGTAATATCAGTATACAAATTGCAGTTATAGTCAAAAATCAGAAATATTAAATATATAACATAATTTCCCAAAAAGAAATTCATGCATCAGTCCCTGTATGGAAATAGTCATACCCGTGATTTGTTGCATGGATTCTTACATAAATTCATACTTTATCTGTTTGGATTTCTCTAGGTTCCCATGCAATTGTACATGGATATTTTTGATAGGGGTTGACTTTGCTAGCAGGAGGACGAAAAAAAATGTTAAATAAAATACAGTACCAAGTACTACCATCATACAACATATATTTGAATAAAATTGTCCATGAATATTATAAACATATGTAAGTGTTGATTATAGATTATAAATTATAGATTATAGATTATAGATTATAGATGTACGATTAATACATAAATTCATTAGATGTGTGCGAATACCTTTATATACTATAGATAAAGATTTATAAATTATTCTTCCTCTCTCAGTGAATTTATAACTGTAAAATATGACATGGTTGTTTTCATTATCTGTAAAATATAAATTTATTAGGTATTTTATTTTATTGTTATTTATTAATTATCTTATAATGTAGAATATAGTTACCGTGCCGAAACACTCCAAGGATACTCGAAAAAGTTTACCAAATGTTACAGAACAGGGTGTTTCCAACTTAACAATTACTGAAATCAGCATTTTCTGTGATATAGTTGAATATTTGTACCAATTACATTGACATCTGAACAGGCATTAAAATATTTATATAGTTATGACCTAACTTTATCTGTGTATTAATTCAAAAATGAAATATAATATAATTACGCGCAAAAATATACATAGTCACTGCTATCTATTAATTTTTGGCCATACCAACAGAGGATGAAAACATCTGCTATTATGGCCAGAGTGCAAGTTCCGAATCTTAGTACTTCATAAAAATCGTCTTTTTTTATTATAACCTGTTGATAAATAATTATATTTATTTAATGAATTACTTAGAATTTAATTTTCCCTAGCAGATCCGAATTACTGTAGTTTGGCGTTAATAACCGTAAATTACGGCAATTTATGGCGAATCGCTGCAATTCTTCGGAATGGATAAATTACGGTAATTTATGACAAACTGCAGTAATCTACCGTAAAATACGGCAATATACCGTAAATCACCGTAATTTTCGTCATTCGGAAGAATTGCGACAACTCACCACAAGTTACCGCGATTTACAGTAAATTACCGCAAATCACAGTAAACTACCATAAATTGCGGTAATTTGCAGTAACATTGCAGCAATACTGCGGTATTTTACGGCAAAAGTAACGAATTACCGTAAAATACGGCAATCTACCGTAAATCACCGTAATTTTCGTCATTCGGAAGAATTGCGACAATTCACCACAAATTACCGCAAATCACAGTAAACTACCATAAATTGCGGTAATTTGCAGTAACATTGCAGCAATACTGCGGTATTTTACGGCAAAAGTAACGAATTACCGTAAAATACGGCAATCTACCGTAAATCACCGTAATTTTCGTCATTCGGAAGAATTGCGACAATTCACCACAAATTACCGCAAATCACAGTAAACTACCATAAATTGCGGTAATTTGCAGTAACATTGCAGCAATACTGCGGTATTTTACGGCAAAAGTAACGAATTACCGTAAAATACGGCAATCTACCGTAAATCACCGTAATTTTCGTCATTCGGAAGAATTGCGACAATTCACCACAAATTACCGCAAATCACAGTAAACTACCATAAATTGCGGTAATTTGCAGTAACATTGCAGCAATACTGCGGTATTTTACGGCAAAAGTAACGAATTACCGTAAAATACGGCAATCTACCGTAAATCACCGTAATTTTCGTCATTCGGAAGAATTGCGACAATTCACCACAAATTACCGCAAATCACAGTAAACTACCATAAATTGCGGTAATTTGCAGTAACATTGCAGCAATACTGCGGTATTTTACGGCAAAAGTGACGAATTACCATAAAATACGGCAATCTACCGCAAATTACAGTAAATTACGTAGTTTACGGCAAATTTGTAGTAAATTACGGTATTTTACGGTAAAATATGGTAATTTCCCGTAATTTGGATCCACTAGGGTATATGGTGCAATTGTCAGTTGTGAGGGTCTCGAATTCAAGCTCGCAAAAACCATCGACCTAACGTATGTATACAATATATATATATATATTATAATATAGAAAATAATAATTATTCAACATACTTGTAAGCCACAAATACACAATGTTATTATACTCATAGTCATCGAAAAGCATAAAGTATTTGAATAAATACCCTGAAAATCTTCGACGTATCTAAAAAATAAATATAATTCTTTAGGAGAACCAAACCTAATAATGACAATTACATTAAATCAAGTTATATATTACCCAAGCATTCTTTGGTGCATTTGGTCACATGTAATTAAGGATTTACGAAAAAAGTCATTTCTAGTGCGATCATCTAAATGATCGTCATCCGTCCCGTCTCCGCCAATAACGCCAAGATTTCGAAGTCTATGACTGTAATTAATGTTAATTTACGATCAAAATATATATATGTGTCTCTCGGAAAAAAGCGATGCCTATTTCAAGCATCACTTCGCATGAATTATGATGCCATGCCTAATAATCATCAAAACTTATATTCAATATCATCTAAAAACAAATCTTTGAATTGTTGCCTGATCTCAACAACAAACTTGGGTAGTTTCGAAGAGGAGCTTTGTTTGTTCGACTGAAAAGTGATTGTGATCCTATCAAACTGTCAAGTGATGCAGAATAATTAAACTTGATCGAAACATTTTCTCTAATCCATTTCAAAAAAACTTATTTCGGAAAAGACTTAGTTAATGCATCTGTGTGTGAATCGAATGTTTTTAGTATGATAGAAAAGTATGTCATGTCAATAGTTCTCTAGTGAGTCCGAATTACGGTAAATTACCGTATTCACCGCAAAATACCGTAATTTACTGCAAATTTTCCGTAATTTACGGTAATTCTTCTGAATACCGTAGTTTATGGCAAATTTGCGGTAAAATACCGCATTTTTGCCGTAAAATACCGTAGTATTGTCGCAAATGTTACGCAAATTTGCCGTAAAATACGGTATTTTACCGTAGCTTGCCACAAATAACCGTACTTTACCGTAATTTACGGTAGTTTACGGCAATTCTTCCGGGTGTCGTAAATTGCGGTTATTTACAGTAAGCTACGGTAATTTACCGTAATTCGGATCTGCTAGGGTTATATGCATATTTAGATAGTATGAGCCTACACGAAAGTGCATTTTAAAAAATTTTTGAGCGTGTTATCTATAATCAGATTATTAATTATTTGATAAATAGTTATTTTTGATACATATGCGGAACTGTAGGGATTCTGATGATGAGGGAAGAATAGTTACACATATCCTGAGCATGTATGATCCATGCACGATCATAGATGCTCATGCATGTTTGAAGCATGACTTTGCATGATTTATACAGTCATGCTTGATCATGCAAAGTTATATTCGATCATGCAGATCATATATGTAATTTCTGACTTGTGTCACTCAATCGTTAAAATTTGTTTCTTTTTGCAATTATTGGCACGCGGATTCGACTAAAACGAATCGAAAATGGATTTTTCTAGTATCAGTAAAATAGTACATACCCTATTACTTTGAACATACCACAGGCATGCTGACAACAATTAGAGTACAATGATCCGGTTGCGATTATTATCATTGTTGGAAATGGACTTATTATACACTGATGAAGTATTATTACCCATGAATATTTCTTTGAATCGAAAAGGTACTCAGTGCGATATATACTCATTTTTGGCCGTGATTCATTGAGAGGCGCAAAAAAGTCCATTGTTGGTGGTATTAATGGTACGATAACCAAAAAAGATATTGCAACCGCATAAATCCAAACTAATTAATGTAATAATTTATTAAACATTATTGTATTTAGGAAAAAGAAAGTGGTATTTTGACATTAATCAACTGTGAAAAAGAAAAGCTAACATGAATCATTATAACTCTAAAATTACTAACCCGAATAAAAAATAACGAATAATCGATTTAATCGTGCGGTAGCGTCTAAAATTTCGTGCTCTTTTTTATTTAAATCTGTAGACTCATTATCGGATTTTATCATATTGAGCAAAGCTACAATCTGGAAAAAAAATAATTCCTAAATTCGATTTATTTAATACAATGTATAAAAGTGTTAGTATCATTTTACCTTATCCATATTTACAACACAACACATCCACTTGAGAGTACACGTAAGATGTATTCCTATTAATGGAAAACAGTCAGCAAACTGACTCATATCACGCCATACGTATAAGAATTTGATTATCTTTATTTTGAAAATAAAAAAAGAAATATATATATTAGGGTGTTTCATATTTAGGCTATATTTTTTTTTTCTGGCCTACCTAAAAAACGAACAATTAATAGAACAAAAAAAACATTCCCGCTTGAAAAAAAAATCTAAGTCAATTAGGGGCTTCGCGCATCGAAAAATTCGATTTCCCATTTGAATAACATGGGAAAAAAAATTTTTTTTCAGTTTGGAATTTTTTACCTCAGCAATGGCTCATTGAGCTTCTTAAAACGTCGTAAACCAACAAATTTTCATAAGAGATTCGAAAAAAAAAATAGTCGGTTTTTTTGGGCCACTACCAGAATTCGCGGGTTGAACCCTGGCTGAGGTTGTTCTTTACAAAATTTATTATCTACCCGAAAAACACCATAGTTAAAAAATTATAGAATATTTACATACGCTCGGACATCATCTCGAAAATCGTCAGAATAGCTTCCTAGGACCTCAAAACATCGAACGCTGTTGAAAGCCTGCTTTTTGAAAATCGGACCACAACCAATAACTTCCCTTTTCGATTTCCCGCGAAGAAAATCGATGATTCCAAAAATTCGGCAAGTTATAGTTTTCACCCCGATTTTTGAAAACCAAGTTTTCATCAGATGTCGACGTTGTGAGGTCCTAGGAAGCTATTCTGACTATTTTCGGAATGATGTCCGAGTGTCTGTTGCATGTGTATGTGTGCGTGTGTGAATGTGAACGTTCTATAACTATTTGAATTTCACTAATGAAGTGATTTGGATGGTTAAGGTGGCAATTGAAAGAGCTGGTTAACCCTCAACTTTCCTGATAATTTCAGATCATTTGATCAAGACCAATATATATTTAAAAAAACAATCAATGTTTTTTTTTTATTACTAAAATTATATTTTACCTCTGGTGCAGTAATGGTTTGGACAGACAAAACAATAAAGAACCCTATCACCTTTCGCAGGATTGGTTTTTGAAAAGGCCAAACACCTAAAGCACACAATTGAAAACGAACATAACGCCAGTCATCACCGGCCCAGAAATCCATGTTTAGATTTTTCCAACGGTTTATAAATGACTGATCATTTTATAAAGCCATAAAGAAGAGCTTACGTGGTGAATAGTAACCTTTGAGAATGGTATAATTAAAAAATTAAATATTCAAAAGTATTAAGATCTAACAGACTCTACTCAAAGTTCTAAAGTCATTTAATATTTAATCCTTCCGAAATAGCTTCTGCTGACGTGTGTCACGCAACAATAAATAATCAATCTAGAGTTACGGTTGTCATAACACTTGACTCGACGTTCAGTTTGTCAAGAACCCACTTAAGGTGCGAATCATATCAAGAACACTTTAAATACAGAGGGCAAACAGATGTCAAACGGTAATTTTTTTTTTTTTTTTTTTTTGTAAGCGTACATTAAATTGCATGAAAACATTTTTTTTTATATACATGTTATCAAAAAAAGGTTGAATACTCTTACTGTGTTTTACATTAATAGACTATTTTTGAACAAACATTTCATCAAATTCTATTAACGGAATGTTTACAAAAAATTGTTCAGTGTATCTTTAAGAAACGAATTTTTTTTCTAATACGTATTTCAAATATATTTTTATAAGTAATTGGGTATTTGAAACATAATTATAATCTATATATATATATATATATATATATATATATATATATATATATATATATATATATATATATATATGGGTGGCCAAAAAAACCGACTATTTTTTTTTCGAGTCTCTTATGAAAATTTGTTGGCTTACGATGTTTTAAGAAGCGGTTCAAAAATCAGCTTGATGAAAAATTTTCAGGAGGTCGCTTACGAATTTTGAAAATATCAAAAATGATCAAGATTCGAATTTTTATTTCAAATTTTTTTATTTCATGGCAGCAATAGTTTATGTTTGTGAAATCATGACTACGCTAGAAATTTAAGCCCAAAATTTAAATATTTGAACCTCGCTCAAGAATTTTGAATGTTTCCGAGTGATGTCTTTTGAACGTTTTCGAGCGACTCTTGAAAATTGATAATAAATCTTCTCGATTTTTTCACCGTCAATTTGCATCACAATCACTGAAAATATAACCCGAGAAATATCAATAATAAGTTATTTACATACTTTTTTATTTTTTAATTCAATTTTTCGGTTTTTTCGCTTATTCAAAACTTAGCAAATTTTATTGTTCAAGACTGTCATGTATATTTTTGGTTATGCAAAAGTTATATTTTAGTGAAATGACAATAATTGAGTTATAAAAAAATACAAAAACTAATTCAACGTATTAGTCACATATTATCAGTTAATATTCAAAATTCTTGAGCGCCGTTTAAATATTTAAATTTTGGGCTTAAATTTTCGGCATAGACATGATTTTACAAATATAAACTATTGCTGGCAGCAAAGAAAAAATTTCGAAGTAAAAAATCCAAATTTCAATAATTTTTGATATTTTCAAAATTCGTGAGCGACCTCTTGAAAATTTTTTATCGTCGATTTTCGGAGAGGCTTCTTAAAACATCATAAACCAACAAATTTTCATGAGAAACTCGAAAAAAAAAGTAGTCGGCTTTTTCGGGCCACCCTAATACATATAATAATATGTTTTACTTTATAGTCTTTTTCAATGTCAAATTCTGGTAATTCATTCCGTAATTTCAATGTTTTGCGAATTAAACCATCTCTACTTTTAGAGAAAAACATTGAAAATTGTACAAACTTATTCCAAATTTTCATAAACCTGCCGATTATCCAGTTTTTTCGGCAATAATCAACATTTCATTATTAATAACTCCGAAACGGGTGGTCGTAAAATTTTTATTAAAATTTATCTAGAAATTATAAAATGCTCTCTTTAGGGCCAATAAGAATTCATGAATAAAAAAATTTTTTTTGACTATTATTGTAATTTAAAAATATAACATGCTTTATTACTTTTGTATTGGAATGAAAGTTGAGTTCAAAATGATCATATTTGTTAATTCTTAAATGTTTTCCAAGATTAAAAATAAAAAGAAAAGTTTCCGATTAAAACCAAAAATTTTAATACATTACTAATTTTGGAAGTCAGTGGGTCTCCTCAAAATATTGAGTAAATTTTTTTTTTTCGCTCCACCTTAATATATATACTCGATAATAAAAACGTGGTGAAATAATCTTTTTCATTCTCAAAATGACATTTTTTTTCTCAACTAGGCTCAGGGGTGAAAAAAAATTTTTTTTTTGCCAAAATTCAAAAATTCGTAATTTTGAAAGAAACAATCAGGGCGTCGGTTGGCTCTGCGGGCCAGCCCAAAAATTTCCCGCTGTTTTCGAGCTCTTCGAGCTTGAAAATGCTATAACATGCAGTTGTTTTTTCATGAGCTTTTCAAGCTCTAACAAGTTACGTTTTATGCTGAAGTTTGAAAATTTAAGAATCGAAAATCATTAATGAAGAAGCGGTTTTTAAATTCTTATTCCCGATTATGTTCAATAAAATAAATGTATTGAGGCAGAAATCAATGTCAGTGATCAAAATCAAGATTCAAATGATTTTTAGCTTAGGTCCGAACAATAATATATTAAATTTTTACAATAAAAAAGATTAGTACCATAGTAAGCTTACGATTTTTTTTATTGTAAAATGTTAAAATGCATGTATCTCATGAACAGTGGACTTTAGCAATATAAGTGTCATGAGCAATTTTGTAGAGCGTAAAATTTCCTAAAAGATTGGTCTTATGCATAATTGTTGTGAGATGAACCGTTTCTTCACTATTAACAAAAATAAATGAAAAAAGTGAAAATTTGTCTTTCGGAGCTGATACAATCGACGTGGATCGAGTTGGACAAAAACCGTCGTTTACACTTTTAAAAAGCAACAAATACTCTACAAATAAAAACTGGTTTCAAAACGATAGCTCAAAATCGGGCTATGTTATAGTAATTTTAAAGAAAAGTTATTCGATTTACATGCTTTTTAAATGAGAAAACTTTGATGCTCGATAGGAAGTACTTAAAATTAAAATTAAGAGCTCAAATTTTCAGAGAATTTTTCTTTTAACATAAATAACGAAATTTTCTTGTGTCCGCTAAAAAAAAAATGTTCGTTTTATATGGAGCACCCTAATACACATGCATACAGACACTCGGACATCATCTTGAAAATAGTCAGAATAGCTTCCTAGGACCTCACAACGCCGACATCTGATGAAAACTCGGTTTCTGTAAATCGGGGTGAAAACAATAACTTTCCGAATTTTTGAAAATTTATTTGTTGACTAGTAACATCAGTATATAAATTGCAGCTATAGTCAAAAATCATAAATATGAAAGTCACAAGTAATTTTTTCGTTTATTTGTAATTGAAATTATGACCATGTATAGAATGATATATAACATCGTACCGAAATCGAGACATAATTATTTACATATTCTTTTTCCCAGGTATATATGATTAAAATAATAATAATGAAAATATTATAAAATCTTGTTTGAACTTTAATTAATGGACCTTTGATAAACGGTCCGCATCATCTCTAGCTGAAAGGCCACAGTAGCAGGTGCTGCTGTCTCATCCAGCCATGCTACGAATTCCTGCCAGTCTAAATTCATCATACTCTAGATAAAAAAAATAATACAATAATACAATTAATTTATCCATAGAATATAATTTATTTACCTTGAGTATAGAACTTCCCGCAGGGACTCGATGGTTTAAATTTATAATCGAAAATCCGTAAAGCCAATTAGCTACCCTCCAATGCCGAGAATCAACGACAACCATTATTGGGTCCAAATAGATCCGACTATTTCCCAACATGTTGGGCTGCGGAAACCCGATAACCAACGGTAACTCCAGCAAATCAGATAATGGCTTTCCATTAGCTTCTGTGTAGATTGATACAATCTGATTAACCGTAAAAAAAAAATTCAAATTGTGCTGCTTCCAAATTCGGTGGCTTAAAAGTTTACGGTGGTCAAGATTGAGCTTAGTCATAACTGAAGTATTATTTGTTTCACCAAGCTCCTCATCGTCAGTTGATGATATTGAGAGTGCGCCAATGTCACAATCGGATAATGACCAACTAGATTCAGGCACGTTACCAAATATCATTTTCAGTGAAATCAAGTACGTGATGATGGAACCTTGTCAATTTAGTCGAGAAGCTTTATTATCAATATTCAAGGGTCACTCGAAAACGTTCAAAAGCCAGCACTCGGAAATTTTATAATTTTCGAATTTTCGAATTAAAGTGATGAAAAAGAAAACTTACCCCCGGAACAAACCTAGCCTCCCTTTCCGTTAAAAGTTAACGTATGCAGCTCAGATACCAATTGACATTTTTACAGCATCGACCATTGCAAAACAATAGATTATAGATTTATATTGAAGCCTAAGACTTGGCGTGAATCATTTACTGCTATACGCATTCAAGTATCGACACGTCCCAACTCAACCCTATAATTTTTTTTTTAGTTCCCTATTTTTTTTCTATATTTCTCACCTTTTTTATTATGCAAATAACAGACCGCATGAAATAAAAGTTCTCATCGATATATTTATTATTCACGTTGAAATAATATCGAAAGCGAGGCACAAAGAGTAAAAAAAATTATAAGAAAGATTGTTCATTTCTTTTCATTCGACGCTGATAACATCTAATATTTGAAAAATATTATTCATTTTCGATACGAAGGCTGGAAATAAATAAAAAGAATAACAATAATTTAAAAAATTAGTTTTCGAAATGGAAAGCACACCGATTAATAACCATCGCGATTTGATGGAAAATTCCAGCTACTTATTAATGTACTTGAGATTAGTGATATTGTTTGAAAACGATAATCCACACACTTTTCAAAGTTATACCCGAGTCGAAATATTGAACTAACATTTAACTTACGTTAACTTATAGAACTTACATAAGGTTAATGAACTTACATCTAAGTTAAATAACTTATTAGGCTTGATTATAACTGAATCGACTTAAATAACAATACTGACTTAATCATAACTTACTTGTTATAAAATTAACCCAAAGTGAACTTTAATGTACTCCCGATTCGAAATTTGAATTGTAGGTTGAAAGTATTGTACGTTGAAATGGTCATCTAGATATTCAATGTTAAAAAAGATGGACAAAATTAATTACCTTCGGCTTTCCCGTGGGGGATTTTAGTGGGTTGAACGATAGAAATACTCCCGTTTTTGCATTATCCTCACAGACGAACTTTGCCACAAATATTCCCAACAATCTTACGAATCACCCACCATCGGTATTTTTTACGGAAACTAAAAACTAAAGCCATCAGATGGCCCTTACGGAAAAATACTAATTAACACTATTGGAAAACAGTAATGAGAAATTAATAGACTACACTGAAAAAATTAAATGATTGTGTTTATTATCCTAAATTTTTAGCCCCAATCATCTAGGATGATAACAGGTACCATCAGAATGATTACAGTTACTATCAGGGATGGTAATTATTATTATGAAAAAATTAATCGAAAATTCAATAAATTTAAAGTAGGGGAAGGGAGGGCAAAATGGGCCCCCTGAAATTTTGGATGCCTCGAAATATTTGGGGGCAAAATGGGCCACTCAAAAAAAATTGTAACGAAAAAATTAACTAGGCGGAAAATAAAAAAAAATAATTTTTTCGTTACAATTTTGTTTTTCGAGAGGTTCATTTTGCCCCACATATCACATATTGACCTGAAATATAATAGAAACATTATAGAGGTCAGACTTTGACGGAAAACGAAAAAAAAAAAATTTATTTTAGAGTGGTCCATTTTACCCCACATATCACATATTGGCCTAAAAATATGATAAAAACAATATAGAGGTCATAACTTGACGGAAAATGAAAATAAAACTTTTTTAGTTAATTTTTGAAAGGGTCCTTCGTGCCCCAGGCTCCCCTGTTAACATTTAGTATTTTTTTACCCTTGTAAAATGATGGTTTCATTATAATCGAATCAATTGTTATTCTAATTATCTTTGATGGTAACTATTATAATTTCTGATGGTACCAGTTACCATCAGAAATTATAAATATAACTATTTAGGATAATAATCCTAATTAACTCGAGTTAACATCCATGATCGTAATACTTATCATCCAGATGGTAACCATTACAATCTAGATGATTTACACAATCATCTAGATGATATTCATTACTATCAGATTGATAGTAAAAATTTTACCATCACTAGATGATAACTCCAATCATTTAATTTTCTCAGTGTAGTATTTTCGTACACTGCTCTAGTGTAATTTAATGAGTTTAGTATCTTTAGTTCGTTCTGAAGTCGTTTTTTTTTTTTTTTTTAATATGATCAATACTGATATAACTTTCAATAGAGTAGTCGACTCGTTTATCGGACTATTGATGATCATAAATAATAGACTAATTAAAACTACTATTAGAATACTGTGTAGGACATGATATTTTTTTCTCCAGTAGATAACCCATATTGTGATTGAAAACTGGTGGAGCCGCGATTTCAAACAATTGCCAGAATAAAAATGATTATTTACTCTCTTAAACCGAATCAGTAAAAAAGATCAGTAACTTTGGATCAATTTACTGACTAATCAGTATATTTTGCTTCACGGCAGTAAAGAGTGCCATCTACTTGGGGGCTTGTTCGTTAGACAAAAGTTGATTGCAAGTTACAATCAAAGATTATTTTTTATATTACACTATTATTAAGGTAACTTTAAAATTTTAACTTTACATCTCACAAGACTGACGTCTTATTCACGGAATCTTCAAGAACTCTTATTTGAGCCCTAGCAGACCTGATTTACCGTAAATTACCGTAAATTGCCGTAAATTATCATAAATTTACCGAAGAATAGGTAAATCTGCCTCAAAACTTGGGTGTATTTACCGTAATTTACAGTAAAATGGGTATATTAAGGTGTGTTTACCGAATCTTATGGTAAACACACGGTAAAATACGGTAAAGTACATTATAGCCTCCGTAAAATACGATAATTTTACAAAGATACGATTGCAAAAATTTACCGAATTACGGGATTTTACCGTAAATAACCGTCAAGTCCCGTAATTTACGGCATTCGGAAGAATTACCGGAATTTACCGCAAATTACGGTAAAATACAGTTTTTACAAAAAAGTTGCGGTATTTTACCGCAAATTTGCCGTAAAGTACAGTAATCAGAGAAAGTACCGTAAAATACGATATTTTGTCGTAATTTACGAAATTTCCGGTAAATTGTGGTATATTGCGGTAAAATACGATAATTTACCGTAATTCAAATTCATTAGGGCAAGAATCACAGAACAACACTGAATCTTTTGTAAAATACGGTAAATCTTCCGTAAATTTCGCAAAGCTGATATTTTTACAGTGGATTACCGAATTCCTGTAATTATCGGCGAATCCCTAGTGGATCCGAATTGCGGTAATCTACCGTATTTTACCGTACATTACGGTAAAATACCGTAATTTACGACAAATTTGCCGTAATCTACCTAAATTACGGTAGATTACCGTATTTTACGGTAGATTGCCGTAAATTACGGTAGATTACCGCAATTTGCCGTAAATTACCATAATTTACGGTAATTCTTCTGAACCCCGCAAATTTACGGTAAATTTGCGGTAAAATACCGTATTATACGGCAATTCTTCTGAACACCGTAAATTTACGGTGTTTGGATGAATTACCGTAAAATACTGTATTTTACCGCAAATTTACCGTAAATTTGCGGGGTGTAGAAGAATTACCGTCAATTTGCCGTAAAATACGGTATACTACCGTAGTTTACCGCAATTTGCCGTAATTTACGGTAATTTACCGTAAAGTACGGTAAAATACCGTAATTGCGGTAATTTACCGTAATTTGGATCCGCCAGGGATTACTGCGTTTTACGGTGGATTACCGTAAATTACGGTAAACCACTATAATTTACAGTAAATCGGTATTTTACGCCGACTTACAGTAGTTTACGGCAATTTACCGTAATTTACCGTAATTTGGGTCCGTTAGGGAAAGTTCTTAAATATGATACTTTTAAGAAGTCATTATAAGACTTCTTGAGGACGTCTTCAGAAAGACATCGTAAAGCAGTTATCCGACTTGAACGCTGTTTGGGTAAAATCTGGAAAAATTCCACCACTTCATTACAGAATAGAGAACGTATTTGATCAAAAAACTTGTACGTATATTGATTGTATTTTAGTAGCGGGTTCAAAAACTGAATCAGTAGTTATGACTGTTACGATCACTAATTTATTAATGAGTAACATTTTACTGATTTGCAATGATATACTTGGGACTATTTTACATGTTAGATCAGTAATTATTTAGTGATTCAGATTAAGAGAGTAATATTTATTTTTGTTTATATTGAAATAAAATAAATTATTTTATGCGTTTAAGGCTGTTTGGGCCTTTTCGATATCATAGTTCAAACATACTTTTACGAACTAATGTTAATTTATTTAAATTTTTGAATTTGGTAATACAAGTAAGCGTTATAATAACAACAGGAATTGATACTATTCGAAATATAAATAACGTTTTTATTGTATCGACTAATATATGTTACGTGTTTCCAATGACAACGATATTGACTAAAGCGATATTTTCATTTTTTAATGAACAGAAAATGAAGGATCTTATTGAACGGGTATACAAACCTATTGACATGTTACGTTTTTCTTCTGGTGAGTTCATATTCTATTATATATCAATTAGATCTGTATTCCCGTATGAAAATAACATAGACGATCAAAATATATGATAAATATCAGAAAATAGTATATTGCACACCTAGGGCAGTAAAGTAAGAAATGTCTCTAACAAATAAAATTGTTTTTTATAAAAACATTGATCTAGCAAATACGTTTCTAACGGCGTTATATGATAGAACGTAATACTGACATATAATTTATAATAAATTTTTTTTCTAACCTTATCTAGATATCGGAGTATTGAAGATGATACGTACAGCATTGTCATACCAATTTTTCGACAGCGCAATATACATATTTGTATGTGTGAGTGTCAGCGCATCGACATTTTTACTTGCGAATTACCACAATCATGAGTTACCCATTCGTGGAATATTTCCAATAAATTCGACAGATACACCGAATTATCAGATAATATATGGCCTCCAAGTGTATGCTATTTTAGTTAATTGCGTATGGGTGTACAGTTTTGACATGATACTTTTGGGAATGATAAGATGGATGACCATAGATTTAAAAATACTTCAACTTGATTATAGAATGTGTCCATATTACCAGGAACCACGTGCTAATTTCGTTGTATCTAAAGAAGGATTTTCAATAATTGAAAAATTTAGCTATTTCGCTGAAATGAAGCTGGAGGATAAGATAAGCAGATTTGTGGCATTTAGTGAGAAAGAAGCTAACGTACGAGACGATTCATTTCTAAAAAGATTTGTATCCTGTGTTATACATCAGCGTAAGCTTATTGCCAATATTAATGATACTAATGATTTGTTTAGTGTTGTACTCTTCGTACAAACATTTTCAAATTGTTTGTTAACATGTATGGGCCTTTTTGGACTCGTTGGTGTAAGAATTCATAGAATTGTTTGATCATACCCGGGAAAAAATACACAGATATGACCATATATAAATCACTCATATATATGACTATATATGATTACATATGATCATATATGATCATCTACAAAACTATAAAATTCGATTCTGCTGCAAATATATAATCATGCTATATTAATATGTGATCGTACTTAAAGCGACGAAATTGGATCGCTTCATATATGATCATAAATAAAATCATTTTTCGTATCTGTTCGAATAAGTTATGTACACGGAGAAAAAAATCTGATAATATTTTTTATTTTTCAAATAAAAATTACTATGTCGCCGAGGCAAACTAGAAACGGTCCCATAATATCGAAATTTTCCTTCAAATAAGTAAAAATTATAATCGCTTAATCCTATAAATTACTAAATTATTAGTAAAATTACTATGAGTTTTAGAGTACAAAACACAAGCATTCAATAAAATTTACTATTTGATTTAGTAAAAAATCTATTTTAGAATAAAACTTTCACTGAGACTGCTATTGAATTTTTACTAATCCAGATTGTAAAATTTGTCTCCTTGAGTGTAATAATAAATTTTTTTTTTCCGACGAGATATATATATAATATATATTGTTGGAAAGTATTCTGCATATTTATTTATGGATATATCTCAACTGTCATCTTAAAACCCGCCATTTTTTTTTTGACCACGGTGGGATTCGAACCTACGCCTTGCGAATAATCCAGTTCAAATGCAAGCACGCTAGCCACCGGCTACAAGTACCATTCGAATTTCTCAAAGTATATGCCAAATATAAATAAAATACAGAACTCGAGATTATATCTCACGTACTAAAAGTTACAATCTCAAATAGTAATTTTTACTTGCTAAGTGGCGATTCACATTACCGATGTTTTAAAAACTACAATACCTCAAGAAAATTTTACTTGATATTATAAATTTTAGAATACTCTAGTTCTTTTTACAATGTTTTCAGTAATAGTTTTAAAATGTTATGAAGTAAAATTAATAATCTTACAGATTGTACTAATCGGCATACAAATGAATAAATTTTGCGAAACTCATATAAATATATAACTTGAGTAATGTGTGACTTTTCTGTTGTTTCCAGATAAAAATCACTATCTACTCTATTCTAATATTTTCTATTTCATCTACTGAATTTTACAGAATAGATAAAAATAAATATAAGTTTTACAGTAATTTATTGTTAATAAATTGTAATATTCAACTTCTACGCTTACAAATCTTTTTAACTCAGAATTGCAATATTATCAAAGAGATTTTTGAATATTGTTATTTCCAGAATGATCGTTGTGAAATAATTATAGATTGTTACCATTCTTTATTCAATTTTTACTAATCTGCATTATAATTTTTACAAATCGTAAAATTTACAATACTGATTGTAAGAATCAATAAAAAAAATGTAACTTTTCATTATTAAAAGTAATTTTTGGTTTGGATTGTAAATTTCTCTTTGGAAAGTAATTTTTATTGGACAATTATAGATATCATCTAATTTTGAGCTCCGTTTTTTTCCGTGTATATATGATCAATATGATTATATTTGAATTAATATTATATATTCTTGCTGCCAAGCAAGGTCTATTCTTACCTTACAAGATCTAATTACCCACCTAAAGTCTATTTCGAAATTAAGATATTCTAATTACTAGAAGTAAGAGTTCCTCGAGTAGATTATAATAATATTGTTCAAGTATATTATACATAATAATAATAGATAGGTGTAAGACGCAACGCATATCTGAGTATTTTTTTCCCGTGTGGTCTCAAATTTAACTCAAGTTCAATAACAACTCAGGTTACTACCCTGAGTTTATATCGAATTCATAACTTTTATTTATCTTTCAGAGTATTAAAAAACATAGAAATCCAATAAATGACATCGTGATGCTACAAATTGGATTTTTAAATTTACTCTACTGGTGTGTGTTTGGGCATTTTTTGATAGTTCAGGTAAGTTCGCTAATTTATAAATTTTTTTAATTTTCCCTAAAAATAATCACCATATATCGCCGACGAAATTCGTTCCTATGTAAGCATGAATATATAGTGGCTTATATGCTTTTTTTTTCCACATACAATTATTTAGAAGAGATCGAACCAGCCTAGAAAAATATAGGAGAAAAGGCATGCCGACGGGATCCTCCGAAAAGACTTAACGTGACGTCATCAAGCTATTCCCACCCTTTCCCTTATTATTAACTGTCCGTATTATACGATTAGTTGTCAGATTCACTAATGTTTACTTATTAAATGAATAGTTGTCTCCCTAGTGGATCCGAATTGCGGTAATCTACCGTATTTTACCGTACATTACGGTAAAATACCGTAATTTACGGAAAATTTGCCGTAATCTACCGTAAATTACGGTAGATTACCGTATTTTACGGTAGATTACCGCAATTTGCCGTAAATTACCATAATTTACGGTAATTCTTCTGAACCCCGCAAATTTACGGTAAATTTGCGGTAAAATACCGTATTTGACGGCAATTCTTCTGAACACCGTAAATGTACGGTGTTCGGATGAATTACCGTAAAATACTGTATTTTACCGCAAATTTACCGTAAATTTGCGGGGTGTAGAAGAATTACCGTCAATTTGCCGTAAAATACGGTATTTTACCGTAGTTTACCGCAATTTGCCGTAATTTGCGGTAAATTGCCGTAATTTACAGTAGATTGCCGTATTTTACCGTAAATTACGGCAATTCTTCCGAATGCCGTAAAATACGGTAATTTACCGTAAAGTAGGTAAAATACCGTAAATTGCGGTAATTTACCGTAATTTGGATCCGCCAGGGGCGCTCTACCTACTTACAAGAGTGAAATATATTTAAGTACTCGTTTTATATTAGAGATAACTATTTTTAATTTTTTTTTTCAGCATGACTGCTTGATAGATAGTATTTATGAAAGCGGTTGGGAAGACTACTTGACAAATAAAAAAGTACCACGGCTACTAATAAATACAATATTGTATGGAATGAAACCGATTGTAATTACAGCTGGACACTTTTTTGATCTCTCTATGGAAACTTATCTAGAGGTAAACCTAGCAGATCCGAATTACGGTAAATTACCGTAGTTTACCGAAAACAACCGTAGATTACCACAATTTACCGTAAAGTGCGGTAAATCACCGTTAAATTTTCGGCAATACTGCAGTATTTTACGGTAAAAGTGCGGTACTTTACCCCAAATTTGCCGTAATTTACGGTATTCATTAGAATTATTGTAAAGTACCGCACTTTAACCGTAAAATATCGCAGTATTGCCGAAATTTTACGGTGATTTGCCGCAATTTACGGTAAATTGTGGTAATCTACGGTTGTTTTCGCTTAAGAATTTCTTGTTCTTGGATTAAGATACGCAAAATCTTGGTTCAAGACATTACCGGCTTATTTTGAGAATGGCGCAATTTTTGAATCCACCCTGATTAAAAAAAAGTATTTTACAGGATTCAAAAGGATTAAAATTTTAATACTTTCAAATCCTGCTAAATACTGGAAATCATAAAATTTCAATCTTTTTAATCCTGTCAAATACTTTTTTTTAATCAGGGCAGATATTGATTTACTTGGCTTGAAAAAAAATGGAATTTTTACATAGTTGCTTAAATTATTAATTAATAATTATTCTTTTAGGTTTTGAACAAATCCTATTCATTTTTTGCAATTCTGAATACTGTAACAACTGAGGATGATTTCGAATAGATATTTAATCAATTTATAATACCAATAATGATAATAGAATAGAGAACAACTTTAGAGCCACTGTTTTTCAAAGATTATTGCGATTGACGTTGTTACTCCGTTACATATGTACCCAACAAACACATTGACGTTAATTTGACGTCAGAGTGACGTTACGCCGTCATCGTTTATGTAAGATATAAGTTATGAATGAGTCAGATTTGACTTATTATTTCGCACTTTTTTACGCAAGATTATGATGTAAAACTAATGTATACATGACGTAGATGTGATGTCTGTGTGACATTCTATGACGGCAATATAACATATGGGTGATGTCAAAATTATCAATCCGGAAAAAATATTTAAAAAAAAAAAAAAATGAAATACCGAATTTTTTGATTTTATTATTACTGCGTGAACGCATTACAAATTCAAAAACAAGATTTGGCAATATTAAAAGATGAAAAAATCCTGGGCGTCTGCTGGGTTCGAACACGGCTCCTCTTGACTGGTAGTCCTGAACGTCGCTCACTGGTCCACCACGAGAATTCAAGGCATGTGCTTAAATGATGTATCTAGTGAAATGCCGAAAAAGACAGAGTTGATAAGTTTTCATGATGGATTTTTGAAAAATTTAAAAAAACATGGACTTATATGAAATTTTATAAAAACAATATTTGTCCGCCTCGATGATAATTATATAAAATTGCATTGTTTCTTCAATTTTTTAAATTTTTCGTTGTCATGTGAAATCTAAAAAATCTTATATTAAGTTTTGCGAAACATCAAATAATTCTACAAAATCGCATGAAATTTAATCGATTGAAAATTGCGATACTCAACTATAATCTTAATATTAAACGAGTTCAAGCTGTCGTTATATTTTCTTTGTCATCCTAAATTATATCGGTAAATCATTTAAATAAATAAAGTCAATTTTATTATGCTCACGCTAATGTTTTAATCTAAAACGTCTGAATAATCTATTACAGTAGAGTCTCTATAACTTTTTCGTTCTGTAACTTTGACTTCCCTTTATTCCTCCTCCGACAGCAGGAAGTATTCTCCCACTCTGTCACTCAACTGTACATGCGCAAAGGTATAGCGCGGTTCTGCGTATAGGCGTTGCGCGCAAACTGAGCATTCTAACCTTAAATTCGTGTACGTAAATAGACATTTAAGTTAAATAAGCTTTAATATTGCGAAAATCATTTAAAAAAAAAAAAAAAACTTATTACTTGATGAAAAATGAGTTTCACTGGAAAAATTGACTTTCTATTTAACAAGTTTAACAATAATATTGACATATTAAGTTTGGAAAAAGCTAACCTCAAAAATTTTAAAACTCATGGGTCGTTTTGACTGACACACTTTTTTTAAGCCACGCCTTCTAGTAAAAACAAGGAGTACTTCTACAATTTTAATTCCTAGAATTTCGGATTCGTCTCAGTCAAAGTTAAAGAGACTCGACTGTATTGAGTCTATCGATTACTTTGGCTCCAAAAATGTTCGACATTTAGTTGTTATTTTTGCACATTTACACATTTTTGATAGTTCATTCTGTGATTAATGTATGATTTTTAAATTACGTGATTATGATACACGATAATGTAGATGTAGATTTTATGTTAAGCGCACGTGATACATAAGTCATAACTATGACGTCATACAAGAGTAATGCTTACATCAATATGATGTCACATGTTTTTACATCACATTGAAGTCATTAATTTCTTTTAAGCTTGTCGTGCTTGATTATAGCAAAATGTACCCATGCACACTTTTGTTTACTGCAAAATAATAATAAATAAAATGAAAAATAAAGTAATAAACAATGCTGTTGTTTGTCAATTTTTGACAAATCTTAACCTGTATTTAATTAAAGGAAGGGGGGGGGGCAAGACGGGGACGTAATGAAATACTAAGTTTTGAATTTGGTGGTCATACAACATATATTTAAATCAAGGTGTTGGAAAATATTATAAAAATAAGTGCGTAAGTATTGATTATAGACTCATAATAGGTGTGTGAATACTCATATGTTATAGATAAGAAATAAATAAATTATTCTTCCGCTCTCAGGGAATTTATGACTGTAAAATATGACATGGTTGTTTTCATTATCTGTAAAATATAAATTTATTAGGTATTTTATTTTATTGTTATTTATTTCCCGTATGAAAAACAATATATGGTTAAAATATATAAAATCTCATATGTTTGCAACAAAAAAATATATGATATAGTATATTGTATATTACAAAAAATCATATAGCGATTTTGGCCGATTTAATACAAAATTATATATGGTAGTAAATATATGTATTCCATATATTTAACATATATTTTTTTTATATGAAGCCATATATACATTTACATTTACCTTATAATATATTGTATTGATATATTTCCTTTTGTATTCAAAAAATATAAAATTTTTATATGAAATGAAATATATGATAGCATATAATTTATATTATATATGCCACCATATATTTTCTTTGTTATATTTAAGCATATATTTTATTCGGTGTATGTATATGTATATGGGTTATATATTCGCTTCAAATTAACTAATTTCGATAATTTTATCTGCAATCTAAAGAGTATATTGAAATTTAGATCTAATTAAATTGGAGTGGGCCATACGAATAAGAAACTTTTTTTTTCCATACACAATATAAATATATGTTTTTATATATGATCAGAATATATTTTTCGTATATGATAGAAATATATATTTTTATGTATGATAAAAATATAGTTTTTGTATATGACAAGAATATATATTTTCATATATGATGAAAATATATTTTTTGTATATGATTGACATATATATTTTATATATGCTAATCATATACGGACTCGTATATGATGAATATTATTTTTTTTTATATAAAAAAAAATATATCAGAAAATATAGTTATATTGGCCACATATATTTTCTGATATTCATCATATATTTTGACCATATATGTTATTATCATACGGGCTGTTAGCTTATAATATAGTATATAGTTACCACACTGAAACACTCCAGGGATACTCGAAAAAGTTTACCCAACGTTATAGAACAGGGTGTTGACAACTTAACTATCATTGAAATCAACATTTTCTGTGATGTAGCTGAATATTTGTACCAATTACTTTGACATCTTAACAAACATTAAAATATTTATATATTTATTATCTAACTATACCTGTAGAGTCATATGGAGTGCGCAAACCCATTAATTTCGGACTGAAAGTCATGAGTTTGCGCGGCCTTATTGCCATCCCAACAAGAGATCGGACTTCGGGTATCGTCGGTTTTTACTCCCACTAAGATACTTTAGATGTGCGCATGCGCAGTTCATAAATTTTCGTTAGTGGGGCGATTTCCGTGGTCTATTTTCTTACTGGGACCACAATACTAGCTGCGCACACTTACCCCACATGACTATACATTTATTTAAAAATAAAATAAAATGTAATTACGCGCAAAAGTATAAATAGTCACTACTGTCTATTAATTTTTGGCCATAACAACAGAGGATGAAAACATCTGCTATTTCTGCTAGACCACAACTTACGTATCTTATCACTTCAAAAAATTCGTCTTTTTTTATTATAGCCTGTTAGAAAAAAAAAAACATATATATGTTAGAATAAAAAAAAATAAAAATTATTTAACATACTTGCAAGCCGGTAATACACAATGTTACTATACTGATAGTCATCGAAAAGCATAAAGCGACAGAATAAATATCTTGAAATTTTTTGACATATCTAAAATATAAATATAATTTTTTAGGTAAACAAAATTAATAATGACAATTATCATCCTGCCGATTGAATGTGCGCATGTGCAAAGCCACCTAAACCAACATTTCAAGGGTGGGGAAAAATCGTGGGGGGGGGGGTCACAGACTTTTGTCGGGATGACTAGACACTGTGTTAAATCATATATTACCCGAGCATTCTTTGGTGCATTTGTTCACATGTAATTAAGGAGTTATACAAAATTTTGTTATTGGTGTGATAACCTAAACTTTTTTCACCCATCGCAGCTTCGATAACCATGTCAAGATTTTTAAGTCTGTATCTGTAATTAATGTTAATTTACAAATACAATATATATATTAGGGTAACCCAAAAAAACTGACTTTTTTTTGGAGTTTATTGGAGTTTACTCCTTAAGAATCGATTTTCATATAAGGCCCCCGGTATGGAAAAAATATGAGGTGTAAAATCTACTCAACGAATGACCTCGTTACGTTTTAGGTGCACAACTTTCACTTTTGAGTGCATAGGGTATCCTACGGGGCAGCGTACGAATGTATTGTGTGTGTACAATACATTCGTACCTATACATACATACACACCTATATATATATATACAATGAATATACTCTATGGCGTCTGCAAATGATAAATATATACATAGTACACTAACGCAAAAAATTAAAGGAACAGAAAAATTTTATAAATTTTTTAGTAATTTTTGGAAGGCTGTAACTTTGTGAAAAATAATCGTATCGAGATTTAAACAAAAAAAATTTATAACTTAAAATCTCTAGTTTCGATGCATTTTTATAAAAATTTTATAAAAAGTCTGGTTATTACGCTAAAATGAGAAATACCGCGAGACAAAATATTTCTAAATTTTTTTTTTTTCAAAGAGCCCACGGACCATGGAAAAATTTTGTGAACTAAACCAATGCATAGGTAGTTTGGGAAATTTATTCAGCTTCCTTTTGGTTTTTTTTCTTAACCGCGTAGGACAATTTGACGCAGGGATATCAGCCTTCAAACAAAAAATGATCCTTCTGGCTTTGATCATCGATATTTCAGGTACCAAAGATTGCACAGTAAATTTGAGGCCGGCGTTGAAAACGTGAATAAATTCTCTACAAGACTCGTTCATTAGTTTTTGGAAAAACCAATTTTTTTTTTTATTTTTAACATCTTTTAGAAGTAAGTACAAAAAAATGACTTTTTTTTAACTTTTTTATAAACTTTTCGTTTTTTCTTCTCTTTCCCTTACATTCACTGAGTTACTAATGCAAAAATGAAAGAAAAGTAAAAAAAAATTATTTTATCATTTTGATTATGATTACACAATTGAAGGAACAAAACTTGTTCCTTTAGTTGTTTAGCAAAACTTTGAACGATCACCCCCAAAAAACGGCTCCATAGATCAATTTAAAAATTTAAAGAGTTATTGGGGGTGCATTAAGCTAAAAAAGTCCCTGGCAACAATATTTTTTTCATCAATATTTGCAGAGTAGCGGTTGACTTACTAAAAAAGTCATTTTTTTGTACTTACTTATAAAAGATGTTAAAAATAAAAAAAAAAATTGTTTTTTCCAAAAACTAATGAACGGGTCTTGTAGAGAATTTATTCACGTTTTCAACGCCGGCCTCAAATTTACTGTGCAATCATTGGTACCTGAAATATCGATGATCAAAGCCAAAAGGATCATTTTTTGTTTGAAGGCTGATATCCCTGCGTCAAATTTTCCTACGCGGTTAAGAAAAAAAACCAAAAGGCAGCTGAATAAATTTGCCAAACTACCTATGCATTGGTTTAGTTCACAAAATTTTTCCATGGTCCGTGGGCTCTTTGGAAAAAAAAAAAAATTTAGAAATTTTTTGTCTCGCGGTATTTCTCATGTTAGCGTAATAACCAGACTTTTTAAAAAATTTGATTATTTTTCACAAAGAATTCGATTATTTTTCACAAAGTTACAGCCTTCCAATAACTACTAAAAAATTTATAAAATTTTTCTGTTCCTTTATTTTTTTGCGTTAGTGTAGTATTAATCTTTTTCTTAGATTAGTAAGCCTTTTTTGTGCCTATTTAGACAGTCGATCTTAGGGAGTAAACTCCAATCGTGCGTCGGAGCTGACACACACACTTTTTTTTTTTGAGTCTCTTATGAAAATTTGTTGGTTTACGATGTTTTAAGAAGCGGTTCAAAAATCAGCTTGATGAAAAATTTTCAAGAGGTCGCTTACGAATTTTGAAAATATCAAAAATGATCAAGATTTGAATTTTTATTTCAAATTTTTTTATTTCATGGTAGCGATAGTTTATATTTGTAAAATCATGACTACGCTAGAAATATAAGCCCAAAATTTAAATATTTGAACCTCGCTCAAGAATTTTGAATGTTTCCGAGTGCTGTCTTTTGAACGTTTTCGAGCGACTCTTGATAATTGATAATAAAGCTTCTCGATTTTTTCACCGTCAATTTGCATCACAATCAATGAAAATATAACCCGAGAAATATCAATAATAAGTTATCTACATACTTTTTTATTTTTTAATTCAATTTTTCGGTTTTTTCGCTTATTCAAAACTTAGCAAATTTTATTGTTCAAGACTGTCATGTATATTTTTGGTTATGCAAAAGTCATATTTTAGTGAAATGACAATAATTGAGTTATAAAAAAATACAAAAACTAATTCAAAGTATTAGTCACACATTATCAGTTAATATTCAAAATTCTTGAGCGCCGTTTAAATATTTAAATTTTGGGCTTAAATTTTCGGCATAGACATGATTTTACAAATATAAACTATTGCTGGCACCAAAGAAAAAATTTCGAAGTAAAAAATCCAAATTTCAATAATTTTTGATATTTTCAAAATTCGTGAGCGACCTCTTGAAAATTTTTTATCGAGCTGATTTTTGGAGAGGCTTCTTAAAACATCGTAAGCCAACAAATTTTCATAAGACTCGAAAAAAAAAAATATTCGTTTTTTCGGGTCACCCTAATATATATATATATATAAAAGATAATTATACGTTAAGTATAAATAAAATAGTACATACCCTATTACTTGGAACATACCACAGGCATGCTGACAACAATTACAGTACAGTGATCCAGTTGCGATTATTATTATTGTTGGAAATGGACTTATTATACACTGATGAAGTAATATTACCCATGAATATTTTACTGAGTCAAATAGATACTCAGTGTGATATATTATAATTTTTGGCCGTGATTCATTGAGGGGCGCAAAAAAATCCATTGTTAACGGTATTAATGGTACAAAAACCAAAAAAGATATTGCGATCACATAAATCCAAACTAATTAATGTAATAAATAATTAAACATTATTGTATTTAGGAAAAAAAACTATGTAAAAAATTAAGCTGTTTTTTTTTCGTTTATTTAACTTGAATCAAATATGAAAATAGAAAAAAAAGTTCAGAAAAATAGAGATACATGGAGAGAAAATAATGGTAACATTCCTAGTGCGTTTATGAGATAACGTATAACGTTATGGTAATAATCACTTGGAATAATGGGATATACGCCCATAATTTCTAGGAAAAGTTTCTATAACTATAAGAACAATTCCTACAATTACAGTAGTAGTAGTTCATACATCGTAAGGTAATTAAATCATGGCATAATGATTACCAAACTCATGAGAATATTTTTCTAGTAACCCGGGTAAAAAAAATTATATATAATTCAGTATAATTATACATAGTTATATATGATTTATTTAGAATTATATATGATTCATATAGAATTATATATAGCTATATACAATTATATATAATTATACATAATGCCGAGAAAAAATCAGATACTTATATATAATTATATATAGTTATATACGATTTATATAGAATTATATGTGATTCATATAGAATTATATATAGCTATATACAATTATATATAATTATACATAACGTCGAGAAAAAATCAGATACTTATATATAATTATATATAGTTATATACGATTTATATAGAATTATATATGATTCATATAGAATTATATATAGCTATATACAATTATATATAATTATACATAACGTCGAGAAAAAATCGCAGATAATTATATATAATTACATATAATTATATATGATTCATATAGAATTATGTATTGTTATATACAATTATATATAATTATACATAATGCCGAGAAAAAATCACAGATACTTATATATAATTATATATAGTTATATACGATTTATATAGAATTATGTATTGTTATATACAATTATATATAATTATACATAATGCCGAGAAAAAATCACAGATACTTATATATAATTATATATAGTTATATACGATTTATATAGAATTATATGTGATTCATATAGAATTATATATAGCTATATACAATTATATATAATTATACATAACGTCGAGAAAAAATCGCAGATAATTATATATAATTACATATAATTATATATGATTCATATAGAATTATGTATTGTTATATACAATTATATATAATTATACATAATGCCGAGAAAAAATCACAGATACTTATATATAATTATATATAGTTATATACGATTTATATAGAATTATATATAGCTATATACAATTATATATAATTATGTATAATTATATAGGGCCATTTTTCATATATAATTATACATAATTATATATAATTTTTTTTACCTGGGAATCCATCCTACATCCACATTGGAACGATTTTTAGGTGCAAATAGGAATGAACCCTATATATCATAGTAACCATTACTATAGTATTACTATTATTATTGATATTTATTTTTTTAACTCTGAAGTCTAAGCCTTGTAGCCATAAATATATATCACAATGTAAGATAGTATCATAATACGAGATAGTATAAAGTTATGAGTCAATATCAGTCATTACAATATCATCAAGTTAACTGTACACTGAGAGACATTTTTATTACACAGTAATAAAATTTATTTGCATTTAGTAAAACACGTAATATGGGCATGCGCAAATATAAAGTCTACTAAATACGAATAAAAATTCTATTCAAATCCCGTTTCAAATTTTATTCCTATTTAATACATGTTTATTAAGATAAGAATGGTTACCATAATTTGTACGGGTGCCATTCCTATAATCGATATTGCAAAAGATCCATTACCATATGATATGGGAATTGTTCTCCCAATATAGTTGAATAATTACCATAAACTTCTCTCCGCGTACTGTCAGTTGATTATAATCGTAAAAATAAAAAAACAACCTTAAATAAATCATTATAACTTATATAAACTATTTACTCGAATATGCAAGAACAAATAACCGATTTATTTTTCCGGTATCTCGTAAAATTTGGTGCTCTTTCTCGGTCAATTCTGCAGATAGATTATCAGATTTTATCATATTGAGCAAAGCTATGATCTGTAAAAAAAAAATTTCTAAATTTGATTTATTTAATATAATTTATAAAAGTATTAGTATCATTTTACCTTATCCATATTTACAACACAACACATCCACTTAAGAGTACACACACAATGTATTCCTATTAATGGAAAACAATCGGCAAACTCGTCCATATTATGCCAAATGTATGTGAATTTAATTACCTTTATTTTAAAAATAATAAATATATATATATAAATATATATATACATATATGTATTTATTACATATTTACATATTTATCCTCCACCGAGATTTTGAGATTAATTCCAAAAAAAAACCAAAAAACAGTTGTCTGTTTTTAAGATTTTTAACAATCGGGTTTTTCAGCTGAGTCTAATATACCCGTATGAAAAAACAATATTAGGTTAACATATATAAAATCATATATGTTTGCAACAAAAAAATATATGACATATAATAAAAAATCATATAGAGATTTTCGCCGATTCAATATAAAATTATATACAGTAGTAAATATATGTATTCCATACATGTCTTATATGTTTTTTATATTAAGCCATATATACATTTACATATACCTTATAATATATTGTAGATATATTTCCTTTTATATTCAAAAAATATATAATTTTTATATGAAATGAAATATATGATAGCATATAATTTATATTATATATGGCATCATATATTTTCTTTGTTATATTTAAGCATATATTTTATTCGGTGTATGTATAGTATATGGGTATATTATATATTCGCTTCAAATTAACTAATTTTGAAAATTTTATATGCAATTTAAAGAGTATATTAAAATTTAGATCTAATTAAATTGGAGTGGGCCATACGAATAAGAAACTTTTTTTTTCCATACACAATATAAATATATGTTTTTATATATGATCAGAATATATTTTTCGTATATGATAGAAATATATATTTTTATGTATGATAAAAATATAGTTTTTGTATATGACAAGAATATATATTTTCATACATGATGAAAATATATTTTTTGTATATGATTGACGTATATATTTTATATATGCTAAACATATACGGACTCGTATATGATGAATATTATATTTTTTAATATAAAAAAAAATATATCTGAAACTATAGTTATATTGGCCACATATATTTTCTGATATTTATCATATATTTTGACCATATATGTTATTTTCATATGGGTATATTTAAAAAAAAATGATTGTTTTTCTTTTATTGGTAAATTAAAATTTTACCTCCGGCAAGGTAATACTTTGGACGGATAGAATAACAAAGAACCCTATCACCTTCTGTAAATTTGATTTTTCAAAAGGCCAAAGACCTAAAGTACACAATTGAAAACGTAAAAAACGCCAGTCTGAATTTTCCCAAAAATCCATATTCAGATCGTTGAGGTGGTTATAAACGAGTGACCATTTTATAAAACCATAAATAAGAGCTTATGTACCGAATACCAACCTTAGAGAATGGTATAATTGAAAAAT
Source organism: Microplitis manilae (assembly GCA_030273425.1). Taxonomy (NCBI): domain Eukaryota; kingdom Metazoa; phylum Arthropoda; class Insecta; order Hymenoptera; family Braconidae; genus Microplitis; species Microplitis manilae. The sequence goes on from CP092727.1 coordinate 337,855, forward strand.
TAAATATTCAAAAGTTTTAAGATCTAGCAGACTCTGTTCAAAGTTATAAAGTCTATTAATATTTAATTCTCATGTAATAGCTTTCGCTGACGTGTGTCACGCAATAATAAATAATCAATCTATAGTTACGGTTGTCATAACACTTGACTTGACCTTCAGGTTGCCAAGAACCCACTTTAGGTGCGAATCATATCAAGTACTCCCATATTTTGGCGGCGCCCAATAAAAAAATATCTATATAATTCACATATAGTCATTTCTTCACAGAGTGACCCACACCTTTTATAACATCCTATTGAATTTCTAGAGACGCTGAGCCAGGCATGGTAAGGTCGATTACGCAGTAAAATCATCTAGGTGTAAGCTCACATCCGACAGCAATATTGGCGCCCAACATAGTTTTCGCCCAGCGAAGTGAGCTAAGTGAAGTGAATTTTCGGGAATTTTAGTGGTGAGTGCCCAGTCAACGCGACAGGAAACTGTGAAACTGAGGTTCTTAATCTTTTCTCCGATAAATGAATTAGTGAACAGTGTTGTGAGATAGTAAGGAAAGTGCACATGTTGGAGATAATATATTGAAAAAAGGGAATTGAATTGTGGAATACTGAAGACTTATGGAAAAATATTGAATTGAAATGAAAATATGGGAACGTCAGTGAATTGAACTGTGAAATGTTGAAGAAAAGTGATTTGAATTGTGTAAAATTGAAGGAAAGTGGATTGAACTGTGAATTACTGAGGAATTTTGAATTGAATTGTGAATTTTTGAAGAATTTCGAATTGAATTGTGAAATGCTGAGAATTTTGAATTGAATTGTGAAATGCTGAGGAATTTTGAATTGAATTGTGAATTTTTGAGGAATTTTGAATTGAATTGTGAAATGCTGAGGAATTTTGAATTGAATTGTGAATTTTTGAGAAATTTTGAATTGAATTGTGAAATGCTGAGGAATTTTGAATTGAATTGTGAAATGCTGAGGAATTTTGAATTGAATTGTGAATTTTTGAGGAATTTTGAATTGAATTGTGAAATGCTGAGGAATTTTGAATTGAATTGTGAATTTTTGAGAAATTTTGAATTGAATTGTGAAATGCTGAGGAATTTTGAATTAAATTGTGAAATGCTGAGGAATTTTGAATTGAATTGTGAATTTTTGAGAAATTTTGAATTGAATTGTGAAATGCTGAGAATTTTGAATTGAATTGTGAAATGCTGAGGAATTTTGAGTTGAATTGTGAATTTTTGAGGGATTTTGAATTGAATTGTGAATTTTTGAGGAATTTTGAATTGAATTGAGAATTTTTGAGGAATTTCGAATTGAATTGTGAAATGCTGAGAAATTTCGGATTGAATTATGAATTACCGAGAAATTTTGAGTTGAATTGTGAATTTTTGAGGAATTTTGAATTGAATTGTGAAATGCTGAGGAATTTTGAATTGAATTGTGAATTTTTGAGAAATTTTGAATTGAATTGTGAAATGCTGAGAATTTTGAATTGAATTGTGAAATGCTGAGGAATTTTGAATTGAATTGTGAATTTTTGAGAAATTTTGAATTGAATTGTGAAATGCTGAGAATTTTGAATTGAATTGTGAAATGCTGAGAAATTTCGAATTGAATTATGAATTACCGAGAAATTTTGAGTTGAATTGTGAATTTTTGAGGAATTTTGAATTGAATTGTGAAATGCTGAGGAATTTCGAATTGAATTATGAATTACCGAGAAATTTTGAGTTGAATTGTGAATTTTTGAGGAATTTCGAATTGAATTGTGAAATGCTGAGAAATTTCGAATTGAATTATGAATTACCGAGAAATTTTGAGTTGAATTGTGAATTTTTGAGGAATTTTGAATTGAATTGTGAAATGCTGGAGAATTTTGAATTGAATTGTGAAATGCTGAGGAATTTTGAGTTGAATTGTGAATTTTTGAGGAATTTTGAATTGAATTGTGAATTTTTGAGGAATTTTGAATTGAATTGTGAATTTTTGAGAAATTTTGAATTGAATTGTGAAATGCTGAGAATTTTGAATTGAATTGTGAAATGCTGAGGAATTTTGAGTTGAATTGTGAATTTTTGAGGGATTTTGAATTGAATTGTGAATTTTTGAGGAATTTTGAACTGAATTGAGAATTTTTGAGGAATTTCGAATTGAATTGTGAAATGCTGAGAAATTTCGGATTGAATTATGAATTACCGAGAAATTTTGAGTTGAATTGTGAATTTTTGAGGAATTTTGAATTGAATTGTGAAATGCTGAGGAATTTTGAATTGAATTGTGAATTTTTGAGGAATTTTAAATTGAATTGTGAATTTTTGAGGAATTTTGAATTGGATTGTGAATTACTAAAGAATTTTGAAGTGAATTGGGAAATGCTGAGGAATTTCGAATTGAATTATGAATTACCGAGAAATTTTGAGTTGAATTGTGAATTTTTGAGGAATTTCGAATTGAATTGTGAAATGCTGAGAAATTTCGAATTGAATTATGAATTACCGAGAAATTTTGAGTTGAATTGTGAATTTTTGAGGAATTTCGAATTGAATTGTGAAATGCTGAGAAATTTCGAATTGAATTATGAATTACCGAGAAATTTTGAGTTGAATTGTGAATTTTTGAGGAATTTTGAGTTGAATTGTGAAATGCTGAGGAATTTTGAATTGAATTGTGAATTTTTGAGGAATTTTAAATTGAATTGTGAATTTTTGAGGAATTTTGAATTGGATTGTGAATTACTAAAGAATTTTGAAGTGAATTGGGAAATGCTGAGGAATTTCGAATGGAGTTGTGAAATGTTGAGGAATTTGAATTGAGTTGTGAATTACTAAGAAATATTGAAGATTATTGAATTGGATTGTGGATAATTGATGAATTGTAAGGAATTATTGAAGCGAATATGAAATATAGTAGATCATAAAGAGTTATTTACTTGAGTGTCAAATATCAAAGATTACTGGGAAATTGCCCAATGAATTGTCAAATTCTGCAACTAATGAATCCGGTTTGAGTGTGAAAATCATCTATCAAGGACATTTCAATCAAGTGTATATTTTAACTAAACTATCTAACCTGTGAAAAAAATGAAAAGTATTAGAAGCTTTGAGAAAACTCGAAGAATCTCGGAAAAGTCGGAAATATTTTCGACGCACTCGTTACAAGAAAATGATTTTCTTCAGGGCAGAGACATCGTAGTTAAGGTCTTGTAATCTGCTAACTCATATTTTAATAGCAAAATAGTTATACATTAATTTACATTAGCTGATTAAATTATTTAATATAACTCAAAATTGTATTTCTTTTAACACAAGACAAGTCCAAACGTCACTAAACTTGATAAAAGTAATAATTATCATCTAACATATAAATAGTTTTTAACAACAAATATACTAATTATTATATTCACTATGATTATTATCATTATTTACGGTATCATAACTTTGTTACTTTTAGGCGTATTCCGTTTAATGGAGCCAACAGCAACAATTTTTCATCAATTGTGTAATTTACGTCTGTTTCATTGCAAACGTTAACTTTGAAGCGCTGGATAAGTTTTATCAGAGCTACTTTAACTTCCATCTTTGCGAAACGTAGGCCTGTTTAGAAAATAATTAAATTATTTGTAGTAAATATACTTCATTACTAAAAAATAATACTCCCTACCGAGACAATTTCGTGGGCCGGCGCCAAATGGCAAAAAAGACATTTGAGGACGATTGTTTACTTCCTCGGTTTTAAAACGTTCAGGATCAAATACATCGGGATTTGGGTAGTATTCGGAATCGCGGTGGATGCCAGCAATAGGAATCCAAATTATCGTACCTTTGGGAATTGTTAAATTTGTACCGGAAAATGTATATGATTTTGTTGATCTTCTCAGTGTAAAATTTATTGGTGGATATTTTCTCAAAGTTTCTAGAATAATAAATATAAGTAAATATTTTCATGTATATATTTATTTACTTATACTTACCACAAACAACTTTATCAAGATATTTCATGCTTTCAATTCCATCATATGTAATATTGCCATCACGAGAAATTAATTCACAATTTATTTCATCTCGCAATTTATCTTGTATTTCAGAATTTAACGCCAATTCAAAAACACAATTACTTATTGTCGACGCTGAAGTTTCATAACCAGCAACGAAAAAAATAAACAATTGAGCTGCTAAAACTGAATCCGTTATTGCTAAAATATAAAATATATTTCTATCATACCCCAAAAATATATCATCATATATAATATAGTTGGATTAGCGAGACTTTGCGCTTCGGTTTTTCGCCATCACCATCAAGGCACAATGTCTTAGGTATTAAATTTTGAGGGTGGGGGTAAAAACCGAAAATATCCGAAACGCAGTCTCGCTAATTCAACTGTAGATATGATTCTGCTTGGTAATTTATAGTGATGCCTCATATTAAGTATGATCATATATGACTTAATCTGATTTCATATAAGACCATATACAATTTTATCCGGTATTATGTATAATCATATATGATCATATCTAATCAGGTTCGAATTCATATACATTTATGTGATCATATATGGTATTATCTGACATCATATGTTACTATGAAAAATCACATCTGATACCAACTATAGTCATATCTGATATTATATATAACTATATATGATCAATGATCATATATGACATATAATCATATCTGATCACTAATCAGGCTTAAATTCATATATGATTTTGTGTGGTTTTATCTGACACCATACGTCATCACGAAAAATCATATCTAACACTAGATATATGATCATCTAATATGATCATATCTAATCAGGTTTGAATTCATATACAATTATGTGATCATATATGGTATTATCTGACATCATATGTTACTATGAAAAATCACATCTGATACCAACTATAGTCATATCTGATATTATATATAACTATATATGATCAATGATCATATATGACATATAATCATATCTGATCACTAATCAGGCTTAAATTCATATATGATTTTGTGTGGTTTTATCTGACACCATACGTCATCACGAAAAATCATATCTAACACTAGATATATGATCATCTAATATGATCATATCTAATCAGGTTTGAATTCATATACAATTATGTGATCATATATGGTATTATCTGACATCATATGTTACTATGAAAAATCACATCTGATACCAACTATAGTCATATCTGATATTATATATAACTATATATGATCAATGATCATATATGACATATAATCATATCTAATCACTAATCAGGCTTAAATTCATATATGATAATATATGGTCATGTGTGGTTTTATCTGACACCATACGTCATCACGAAAAATCATATCTAACACTAGATATATGATCATCTAATATGATCATATCTAATCAGGTTTGAATTCATATACAATTATGTGATCATATATGGTATTATCTGACATCATATGTTACTATGAAAAATCACATCTGATACCAACTATAGTCATATCTGATATTATATATAACTATATATGATCAATGATCATATATGACATATAATCATATCTGATCACTAATCAGGCTTAAATTCATATATGATTTTGTGTGGTTTTATCTGACACCATACGTCATCACGAAAAATCATATCTAACACTAGATATATGATCATCTAATATGATCATATCTAATCAGGTTTGAATTCATATACAATTATGTGATCATATATGGTATTATCTGACATCATATGTTACTATGAAAAATCACATCTGATACCAATTATAGTCATATCTGATATTATATATAACTATATATGATCAATGATCATATATGACATATAATCATATCTAATCACTAATCAGGCTTAAATTCATATATGATTTTGTGTGGTTTTATCTGACACCATACGTCATCACGAAAAATCATATCTAACACTAGATATATGATCATCTAATATGATCATATCTAATCAGGTTTGAATTCATATACAATTATGTGATCATATATGGTATTATCTGACATCATATGTTACTATGAAAAATCACATCTGATACCAACTATAGTCATATCTGATATTATATATAACTATATATGATCAATGATCATATATGATATATAATCATATCTGATCACTAATCAGGCTTAAATTCATATATGATTTTGTGTGGTTTTATCTGACACCATACGTCATCACGAAAAATCATATCTAACACTAGATATATGATCATCTAATATGATCATATCTAATCAGGTTTGAATTCATATACAATTATGTGATCATATATGGTATTAGCTGACATCATATGTTACTATGAAAAATCACATCTGATACCAACTATAGTCATATCTGATATTATATATAACTATATATGATCAATGATCATATATGACATATAATCATATCAAATCACTAATCAGGCTTAAATTCATATATGATTATATATGATCAGGTGTGGTTTTATCTGACACCATACGTCATCATGAAAGATCATATCTGACACTAGATATATGACTATCTATGATCATATTTGATATTATAAATATATAATCATATATGATCAATGATCATATATATTATATCTGATGTTATATATGATCACATACGATCTTACTTAATATTATGTTTTATCATATATATATAGTTTTACTCGGGAATTAGTAGTTTCAATAAAAAAAAATCACCTGTATCATAGAAATCTTGAGAATTTTCTTTCAATGCCATCAATAAATCAATAAAATCATTACGATTTTCATTAAATTTTTTCCGATGCTCAATATTATCACGTGTGAGTGTGATAAAAAATTCCTGAAGCTCCCAGTCTGTAAACCACCCGCCAATAAATTTGTACAAAAATGGCGCGTAAGATTTAAGTCTCAATCTTATGAAATTTTTAAGAGTTGGGTTGAAAAATCTGTGGCCCATTTTATAAAAAAGGTTGTCGTCATCGAGCAGTGCGTCAATTTTAAGACCAAATGCGCAGACCCCAATTACATCGATTGCGTATCTCTTCATCACAGCTCCTATGTCAACAACATGGCCGTCAACTGACGTGAGATTTTTGATGAGAGGATCAGTGCAGCCAATCAAGAGATTGAACATTTTTTTTATTTTCATTGACGAAAATACCGGCGTTAATTGACGTCGCAATATGCGCCATCTATCTTCATCAACTAAACCGACATTTGCTGACAATGGCTCATGTTTGTCGTGATATCCTAACCCTCGATCGACGAAACTAGAAAAATCTTTTATCATGACGTCTCGAATCAATTCTAAGTCACGTAAAATCAGAACTCTTTTAGTTCCCGCGTAAACGCCGACCATACGCTCGCCGGGATACTGATCGTATATTTTTTTAGTGTAATTTCCTATTGATAATTTACCAATAAGAACTTGAATTATCGTACCGACAAATGGAAATGGCTTTGGTCCATTTATTTTATTTAATTTCCAATAACTATAATTTTTTATATAAAAATATAATAACAACAATGTTATTATAAACAACATTAATATAGAAAAATCCATGATAATTTTTCAGATGAAATTTGAAACTTTATCTAAAAAAAGGAAAAAAAAATAGATTATGTATATTTTTTCTAAATTATGAAAATTGTATAAAATATTTTTAAAATTCGAAAATCGAATTGTTATAAATTTGTTTGATTTTTAAATAAATCTAGAGTAAAATTTCATTTTTTTTTAAAATTTAGTTTTGGCACGAATATTTCGAATTTTTAAAAATATTTATAATTACATGATATATAAATATATATTAGGGATGTGCAGATATTATTTGATTTAAAATTCGAATAGAATAATTCGAATTTTCAAATAATTCTAGAATCCGAAGTATTAGAATTATTCTAACAAAATTTCGAATCAAACTTCACTATTCAATTCGATCTAAATAATTACCAAGCTCGAATTGTTTATACACCCCTAATATAATATATATGTAATATATATATTAGGGTGGCCCAAAAAAACCGACTACTTTTTTTTTTCGAGTTTCTCATGAAAATTTGTTGGTTTATGATGTTTTAAGAAGCCTCTTCAAAAATCAGCTCGATAAAAAATTTTCAAGAGGTCGCTCACGAATTTTGAAAATATCAAAAATTATTGAAATTTGGATTTTTTACTTCGAAATTTTTTCTTTGGTGCCAGCAATAGTTTATATTTGTAAAATCATGACTATGCTGAAAATTTCAGCCCAAAATTTAAATATTTAAATGGCGCTCAAGAATTTTGAATATTAACTGATAATATGTGACTAATACGTTGAATTAGTTTTTGGATTTTTTTATAACTCAATTATTGTCATTTCACTAAAATATAACTTTTGCACAACCAAAAATATACATGACAGTCTTGAACAATAAAATTTGCTAAGTTTTGAATAAGCGAAAAAACCGAAAAATTGAATTAAAAAATAAAAAAGTATGTAGATAACTTATTATTTCTATTTCTCTGTTATATTTCCATTCATTGTGATGCAAATTGATGGTGAAAAAATCGAGGAGCTTTATTATCAATATTCAAGGGTCGCTCGAAAACGTTCAAAAGACGGCACTCGGAAACATTCAAAATTTTTGAGCGAGGTTTAAGTATTTAAATTTCGGGCTTAAATTTCCAGCGTAGTAATGATTTTACAAATATAAACTATTGCTGCCACCAAAGAAAAAATTTCGAAGTAAAAAATCCAAATTTCAATAATTTTTGATATTTTCAAAATTCGTGAGCGACCTCTTGAAAATTTCTTATTGTCGATTTTTGAAGAGGCTTGTTAAAACATCATAAGCCAAAAAATTTTTATAAGAGACTCGAAAAAAAAATAGTCGGTTTATTTCGGCCACCCTAATATATATATACGTCTAATAATTACCTGAACGATTGCCGATAGGTTTTACTATGAACACTTGAAAAGTTGAATGTGTTGTAATGTCTTGACAAAATCGATTGATAAGATTTAAATATAAAATAATATGATATCTTCGAGTATCCTTCGAGAGAATTTTCGAATCCCACTGTCTGTTCGAGATCGATCTGTAAGGCGTAATGATGTGTTTTATCAACCAACGTGCAGAACTTCGACTTACGAAAAGTCGTTTTTAATGACGGCTATTAGAATCTGGAATCAACTGCCTTCTGATGTCGTTGCAATAAGTACGTACCGAGAATTTAGATCAGCGTGTTATTCACTATTCTATGAAACTGATAATGTATGAATGTGGATTTATGTATATAATATATATAATAATATTATAATATAATATAATTTAATATAATGGAAATGGTTGAGACAAAAAATTTTTTTATTAGGTCTTAAATAAATGAATTTAGTTATGATAAAAATAAAAAGTATTACAAACTGAGTACTGACGCATTAAGTATATTAAATTTATGAAAGGTTTTTTTTTAGTCCCGACCTGAATAATAAAACAAGTCAAGGATCTTGGTCTTGGAGCATAAAAGTATATTATAGATATTAAATAAAATTACTAGTATCGAAGTACTACTTTGTTGTGTAATTATCTATAATGGGATCATATCGATGTCAAAAAATAAAAATTATTAGTTGATAGGAACTATAATATTTATTAACGAAATAATTTCGTTTGTTAATATTAACATTTTATACTTAAGGTCGAGCAAATAATTTTATATGTAACAAATACATTTGATAAAAAATTTCTATGTGACCTCGGGGTGACGTAAAATTAAACATTATTATTATCAGTGGGTAAGACTGGGAAAAGAGCCTCAAAAATTATGACGGATGAAAGTCAGTAGGTAAAATAAAAAAAAAATATTGAAATGATGCTCACCATAGCAAACATGATTTACCGCAAACTAAAGTTCGTTACAGCCTCCGTAAAATACCCTTACGAACCGAAATTACGGTAACCCACAGTAAAATATCGATTTACCGTAAAATACGGTGGGTTTACCGGAATTTACGGTAATTTACCGTAATTTGGATCTGTAAGCGCGATGATAACCAGTAGATAAAAAAGATAAAAATTAAAAAATGCCTGACTGCAGGTCAGCCCCGTAATTTTCTGGTGTTTTCAAGCTCAAGAAGTTCGATATCATCGACAATCCAGTTTTGATCATTTCAAGCTCGAAAATAGTTATGTCGCATATTCCATTGCGAAAATTTGAGCAATAAACAAGAACAAACCAAAAATAATGAAGTAAATCGTTTTTTTTATCCCTGGCGGATCCAAATTACGGTAAATTACCGCAATTTACGGTATTTTACCGTAGTTTACGGTAAATTACCGTATTTTACGGCATTCGGAAGAATTGCCGTAATTTACGGTAAAATACGGTAATCTACTGTAAATTACGGCAATTTACCGTAAATTACGGCAAATTGCGGTAAACTACGGTAAAATACCGTATTTTACGGCAAATTGACGGTAATTCTTCTGAACCCCGCAAATTTACGGCGAATTTGCGGTAAAATACAGTATTTTACAGTAATTCATCCGAACACCGTAAATTTGCGGTGTTCAGAAGAATTGCCGTAAAATACGGCATTTTACCGCAAATTTACCGTAAATTTGCGGGGTTCAGAAGAATTACCGTAAATTATGGTAATTTACGGCAAATTGCGGTAATCTACCGTAAATTACGGTAATCTACCGTAATTTACGGTAATCCACCGTAATTTACGGTAGATTACGGCAAATTTACCGTAAATTACGGTATTTTACCGTAATGTACGGTAAAATAGGTAGATTACCGCAATTCGGATCCACTAGGGATATCCCTAGTGGATCTGAATTACGGTAAATTACCGTATTTCACGGAAAAATACCGTATTATGCTGCAAATTCGCCATAAATTGCCGTAATTTACGGCAAAATATCGTATTTTAAGGTAATTCTTTTGAATACCGTAAACTACCCTAGTTTGCGGTAAATTGCCGCAATTTTACCATGAATTTGCTGTAAAATAGGGTATTTGCCGTAAATTACCGTAATGTGCGGTTATTTACGGTAATTTACCGTAATCCGGATCTGGTAGGGTCAGCAATGTCTTTTGAAATAATAAACCGATTTTAACGTTCAAGGTGATATTCAATGCAGTTTTTTTATCTACTAACGTGAAAAAAAAAATTTTCATCAATCGCTTTTTCGAAATTCTTCCGACGTTTTTTTTTTTTTTTTGCACTAATGAACCGATTTTGATAATTAAGGTAGCATTTGACGCGACTTTTAAACTTTCTGAGCTTATCAGATTTTAGAATCAATATATCGAGTAGATTACAAATTATCCGAAAATCTCATTCCTGAAAAAATTCAACTTTCGGAATATCTTCCAATACACTGTACTGATTATGCTCAATTTTTGACAAACTGTTGGAATTAATGAGCCGCTTTAAACGCCCTCACGAAGCCAAATTGGTTCATTTGTTCAAAAATTCGAATATTTACATACATACATATACATACACTTGAACATCATTCTGGAAATGGTCGGAACAGCCTCTTAGGATCTCAATGCGTCGACATCTGTTGAAAACTCCATTTTCGAAAATTGAACAGAAACCAATATTGTAGCGGGAAGTCAAAGAAATTAATTAGAATTAAATTAAAAATTTTAATATGCTATCACTGAATTTTTTTTTCTTATCAATACTATTCTATTTTGTTTCTTGTAAAAATGATTCAGCTTCAGAATATTTTTTTAAACTATTTCCTACTGATATTAAATATGTACATATTATACTAGCACACCCCTCTAAGGTGTGAAATATTTATTTATTATTCATAAATTTACTGTGAGGTAGAGGCGTTTTTATAGTCTAGTCCTTATAAAAAGATGTTAGAGGTAAAAATATTTTTGTTTAAACTAAAACGTTGGCACATTGAAAAAAAAAAAAAAATAATAATAATATTATTATGGAAAAAACGCCAATAGATTCACACTGCAAAGTTTTGGACATTGGGTTGCAAATGGCAAAGTGAATTATAATTAAAAAAATAATGTTTATATAATTTATAATTATAACTGCTTTTTACTTTTTAATTTAAAGAATTTGGGGATTATTCGAATTTAATAATGAACCGCCAGGTAAATATATTGCGATAGTTGCGTTTCAAATATTCAATTGGGTGACAACGACGGTTCTCATCATTCTAAACATCGCTGACTTCATTGTTAATTTTGACGACCTGGGTGAAGTATCCTATAATTTGGGTTACATATTCCCAATGATGACGGGAACTATAAAAGCTTACACACTTGTTAAACACCAAAAAATTATTCGTAAGCTCCTTCATGATATTCATAAGCCTATTACGAAATTGAAATACTCGTCAGGTGAGTAAACATATATATAAATATTTAGTTAAATTATTTTTTATCTTTGCACTCTTTCGACGCTCTGGTATGACGATCGTACATGATCAATTATGACCACGCATGTTATGATGCATGATCAACGATCATATATGAAGTTCTATTTGCTACTACAGCTATAAACATGATCATAAATTACCATAATTAATCATATATGATCATCCATAATGTCATGTGCGATCAAGTATGACCATGCATGATGTCACGTATGACCACCTAAAATGCTTCATACCCTATTATGGGTTCACATATGGTCATATATGATCATCCATAATGTCATGTGCGATCAAGAATGACCATGCATGATGTCACGTATGACCACCTAAAATGCTTCATACCCTATTATGGGTTCACATATGGTCATATATGATCATCCATAATGTCATGTGCGATCAAGAATGACCATGCATGATGTCACGTATGACCACCTAAAATGCTTCATACCCTATTATGGGTTCACATATGGTCATATATGATCATCCATAATGTCATGTGCGATCAAGAATGACCATGCATGATGTCACGTATGACCACCTAAAATGCTTCATACCCTATTATGGGTTCACATATGGTCATATATGATCATCCATAATGTCATGTGCGATCAAGTATGACCATGCATGATGTCACGTATGACCACCTAAAATGCTTCATACCCTATTATGGGTTCACATATGGTCATATATGATCATCCATAATGTCATGTGCGATCAAGAATGACCATGCATGATGTCACGTATGACCACCTAAAATGCTTCATACCCTATTATGGGTTCACATATGGTCATATATGATCATCCATAATGTCATGTGCGATCAAGAATGACCATGCATGATGTCACGTATGACCACCTAAAATGCTTCATACCCTATTATGGGTTCACATATGGTCATATATGATCATCCATAATGTCATGTGCGATCAAGAATGACCATGCATGATGTCACGTATGACCACCTAAAATGCTTCATACCCTATTATGGGTTCACATATGGTCATATATGATCATCCATAATGTCATGTGCGATCAAGTATGACCATGCATGATGTCACGTATGACCACCTAAAATGCTTCATACCCTATTATGGGTTCACATATGGTCATATATGATCATCCATAATGTCATGTGCGATCAAGAATGACCATGCATGATGTCACGTATGACCACCTAAAATGCTTCATACCCTATTATGGGTTCACATATGGTCATATATGATCATCCATAATGTCATGTGCGATCAAGAATGACCATGCATGATGTCACGTATGACCACCTAAAATGCTTCATACCCTATTATGGGTTCACATATGGTCATATATGATTATTTAAATAATCATAGATGATTATTTGTTCATTTCTTAAGCTAATTATTGAACATAGATCTAGGAGCGTTAACAACTGTCAGAGTAGGACTAACATACCAAAATATGGATTTCGTTATATTTATAATTGCCTGTACATTTGTTGTGTTAACACTTGTATTGCCATTGCCAATAATATTGAAGACACGTGAATTGCCAATACGTGTTGTTGTTCCATTTGATAAAGACCCGGCTCCGATATTTCAATTAGTATATCTATTTGAACTTTATGGATTATTTACCGAATGCATGTGGACTGTAATATATGACCCAATGGTTATGGGAATTATAAGATGGATTGACGTTCAAGTGATTATACTAAGAGCCAACTATGATCATTGCAATAATCTCGATATACCTCGTGCTACTTTTTCAATGGACGAACAAGAATACAGAACAATTAAAAACTACAAGTATCTCGACGTAACTCCAGAACAAAGCAAAATACGTGCATTCGTACCTTTTTCATCGGAAGAGGCTCATGTTGAAAATGATTCATTTGTAAAAAGATTTACACTGTGTGTTAAGCATCATCGTCGACTACTAAGCCTTGTCGATAGATTTAACAATATATATAGCGTTGTATTGTTTGCCCAAATATCATCAGATTGTTTATTGACATGCATTGGACTTTTTCAAATGGCTTTAGTGAGTCTAATTGTTTATATTTTTTTTCTAATGTCCCTGATTGAGAAATCCGATTGACTTCAATAGGTTTCTTTTTAACAACGACCTAACCTATAGTATTTTCGACAATATTGTAGCAGGTCAACTACCTTAAAAATATAACCCTTTATTTTACAGGCACTCAAGAAAAAAAGAAACATTTTTCGAGATGTTATTATGCTCGGATCTGGTTTGATCCATTTAGTTTATTGGTGCATTCTTGGAAATCAATTAATTGTCGAGGTGTTTCAAAGATATACAAGTGATAAATCATCATTAAATTAACATTTCTCGCTGTTCAAAAAACAATATATAGTTATTGATGTTTAGAGCCATGGTTCCACCTGTTTTTAATTAGAAAAAATCAAATTTTAGACACATCACTCTAAAACGAATTTTAACAGAAAATATTTGTCGGTGGATTGAAAATACACTTGCACTGTTTCACGTTGTTTAAGCAACAATAATTTATAAGTTATACAAAAGGTATAAAATATGATTAATTTCAAAAATATCTATGAAAATTTTTAGTACAGTGCCACACTACTGTTTAACATAATTTACTTATTTTTCTGAGTGTTGATTAAGTTAACCACCAAAAGTTGCATTATATGTCTTTGTGAATTATAAAAATTATAATTATATATTTAAAAATAAATTATGGGAAACTTTTAAGGTTTGCTTTTTCATAAATTTTTCGTACTTGAATAAAAGGCAAAATTCTATACAGAAAATTAAATCCTCTATATGTAATTGAACATGGGAAAATTGAACATTGATAAATGTGTGGAGCCACTTACCTAAACAATATTAACCAAGTATATTTTCACTTTTTATAGTCATCATTATAAAATCATTATCAACCAACGTCCAGATAATCCAATCAAAAAAATCCATGTGGAATTGCAAGGGAACCCATAGGAATCTATACAGAAAAGTATGAAATTATGTACGAATCCATGGGGTTTAATATAGGAGTGTATGGATTTATATAAGAATCCATTTAGAAAACCATGGGTTTCTATACAAGTAATTTCTATAGGATCCGGCGGATCTGGATTTCTATGTCTATCTATTGATACGCGTTTATAAATAAAACAACAGATTAATATTGATAGCAATAATTATATATAATATAATATAGTTATACATAATTATATATATTCTCGCCTGAGAATTGGTTGGCTGTCACCACACAATCGAAGACTATATTTTTTAGGATGCTTATATTATGGTATACTTATGCTAGAAAAGAACACTCTACTCAAGGAACACATTAGATTGAACCACAACATTGCCAGACATCGTAACAATAACAGAACTGATACACTAATAGCACCAATCGCGAGAACGACAATATATCAGAAGTCATTTTTGATCATGGGGACAACGTTTTGGAATTCTCTACCGCCATCAATCACCACGGTTTCGACCTTAGAAAACTTTAAAGTATCATGTTACAACTACTTGTTACATCAAGAACAGATTGAAAATGATATGGAAGTAGCATAGCCTATATTATTGTAATTTCGGAAATAGTTGCGTTACAGGGAATCCATTATCTTTATCTTTATCTTTATTGTTATTTTTTTATTTTTTATTTGTAAGCTCGCTTATATTTTGATGTATTATTATTTAATTTTCATTGTCTTTTTTATTTTATCAATTTGAAATTAATACAAATTACTGGACACTTATTATTGTATACTGCCTTGTGGTCATTAAAGGACAAATGTCCTATGACCAAATAAACTTACATAAACATAAACATAAACATATAATTATATAGGGCCAATTTTCGGCCTTTTTATCAAAAACGAGATTTTAGCTAAATTTAGGTCTGTTTGAAAAAATTTAATGGTTTCGGCGAAATTTGACTTTTTTGGCCAAATTTTTATCCGGGTTCTAGTGCCTTTAATATATATATATATAAGCAAAGAAATTAATTATCAACAGATTACTGGAACATCCAATTACTCATATTTGCATTTATCATGCATTGAAAAAGCATTATTTTCACTATTGGGATTGTTTCTATTCCGAGATATCACATTGTAATTAAAACAAAGTTTTTTCGAATATAGGATGAGAAATTATGGAAATCTATATATACGAGCGGATGGGAAAATAATATTGGGTCTAAATCGAAGCAGCTTGTGCTGAATGGATTATTACAAGGATTGACTCCCCTGGAAATGAAGGCTGGCTATTTTTTTGTTTTCTCCATGGAAACATATTTATCGGTAATTATAAGCTGCCATCTATAGAGAAAAATTCATTTAACAATAGATATAGTGAACGGCTTCATTTTTTATTGGTTGCGGATCTATACCAGAACGACCATTGTTTCAATAATATATTTATTTTAGGTTATACAGAAGTCTTACTCATATTTTGCGATTCTCAACACTGTGATGGATGAAGAGGAATAAATAGTATCAGAAGTTATTAAAGGAATAATAATAGAAACGAATAATGTATTTTAATAAAGGGTTTAAGCATGAAAATTTAATTTTAAGAATTATTTATTTTTACATAATAATTTTAAACAATAAGTACATAATTTTAGATTCTTTTTTAATCAACGGCACTCGGTGGCGGAAGAAATCTGTAAAGTAATCACATATATATAAATATATAAGTGATTATTGACAATAATTTATGAATTTATAATACTTGTTTGTCAATGGCGTCAAATTGCCATTTCCACGTGTGATTGTAAAGAAATGGACGATGATCGTAACGATTGTCGTCCGGCGAATAAGATTCGATGTGACAAGATGGCGTCAGTATTGTCATTTTATGACGATTTATTGCGTAGCAACGATAAAAATGTTTAACCTAAAATAAATAAAATTTATCAGATCAGGTTGGAATTATTTTATGATCATATATCATCATATTTCTCAATATAGTCTTATATATGATTATACCATATGTAATCACTAACCACATTTTATCGAACACATATTATCATATATGATTTTATAATATAGAAATGTATACGACTATATATAATCATATATGATTATATCATCGTATATGACCATCATATAATGTCAGATGTGGCCGCATAGACTGCTATACGATCATATAGTATCATATACTGATATTATATAGAAATATATATGACTAAATACAATTATATATGGTCATATCATCATATATGATCATATCATAATATATGACCATATAATGTCAGATGTGGCCACATAGACTGCTATACGATCATATAGTATTATATACTGATATTATATAGAAATATATATGACTAAATACAATCATATATGATCACACATATATGACCATATATGACTATATACAATCATATATGATCATATCATCATATATGGCCAGATAATGTCCCATGTAGCCGCATAGAATTCTATAGGATCATATATCGATATAATATAGAAATATATGATTATATAAATCATATATGATCACATCATCATATATGACCATACATGACTATATACAATCATATATGGTCATATCATCATATATGACCATATAATGTCCCATGTAGCCGTATAGAATTCTATAGGATCATATATCGATATAATATAGAAATATATGATTATATAAATCATATATGATCACATCATCATATATGACCATATATCACTCTATACAATCATATATGGTCATATCATCATATATGGCCAGATAATGTCCCATGTAGCCGCATAGAATTCTATAGGATCATATATCGATATAATATAGAAATATATGATTATATAAATCATATATGATCACATCATCATATATGACCATATATCACTCTATACAATCATATATGGTCATATCATCATATATGGCCAGATAATGTCCCATGTAGCCGCATAGAATTCTATAGGATCATATAGTATCGTATACTAATATAATATAGAAATGTATATGACCATATAAATCATATCATCATATATGACCATATAATGTCCCATGTAGCCGTATAGAATTCTATAGGATCATATATCGATATAATATAGAAATATATGATTATATAAATCATATATGATCACATCATCATATATGACCATATATCACTCTATACAATCATATATGGTCATATCATCATATATGGCCAGATAATGTCCCATGTAGCCGCATAGAATTCTATAGGATCATATAGTACCATATACTAATATAACATAGAAATGTATATGGCCATATAAATCATATATGATCACATCATCATATATGACTATATACAATTATATATGATTACATCATCATATATGACCAGATAATGTCCCATGTGGCCGTATAGTATTCTATATGATCATATATATTCATACTTCACATATAATCATATTCCGTCATATATGACCATATAGTATCATATACTGTTTTGTATCATCATATAAACTCAAATAAAGTAATTTTCTTTCATTTAATTATATTTGACCATTATTACTCATGCATTCAAAAAACTATTTATGACTAATACTAAAATCGGAAACAATATACTCTAACAACTTTTCCGAGATCATTACTTCTGACTTGTAATAAAGTAATGTAAATTAATGAAACAAACCTTATCAGCAACTTCTTTAGGCGTACAATTATTCCAAAGTGGTACCAACTTGCAAAACATCGAAAATGGACCAGCACAATGAATTTTTCTCAATTTTCCATAAGTCGAAAGCTCCGAGTAGGTCATGCCCATGTCGATCTCATCAAGTTGTGCCAGCTGTCCATCCATCAGTGGCTCGAGCTCAGCAGTCGCTGGGGCCTTGATAATTCCCTCCAAAGCCGTCAAATTAAATTTTTTACCAAAGTACACTATGAATTTTTTCAAATCCTCTTTGGAGATTCCACCAATGGGATTAATGTCAGCGCTACTGCAGTCGTATTTCGTGAAATAACCTCTGAGTGATTCATCGACGTTGCTGGAGCCCAGGACGAGCAGACCACCAGGTCGCCCGCGTACCCAGAGCATCAACTGGGCCAGCAAATACGATATCACCATACGCAAGCGCGCCTGAACATTCTGCAAGGCCAAATTTTCTCTGGGCGAGCCACCATGGACTCGGAATCGGGGGGTCAGCTTTGAAATCTGTTGGAATATTCCAAGTACAGCAGACACTGCAGCGTCGATTACTATGTTGTGATGATAGGATCCTATTTGGGCGGCTAATTCACTGGCACGGACTTTTGTTTCGGCGCTGGAATTTTCCGTACCCATGTAACAGGTCACCAATAAGGTGTTGCAGAGTTGCTTTGGGTCTTTGGGTACGTATTCATAGTCGCCGACTATTTTCTGTACATCTGCCAGTACTTGATTGTCTGTAAATATTTTTAAAGAAACTTATTTCCTGTTCAAAAGGTTCTGGGTTCAAATCTCTGAGGGATGTTTTGTTTGGGAAAATACCTCCATTTTCGATAGCATCGACAATCATATTACACATGGAATAAACTAAGCAAGCAGTCGATGACGAATCAACGCCACCACTGAGAGGGAGGAAAAATCCTCCCTGACAAGAACGTCGCAAATAATCCCACATCCAGCACGCGGGCGCCATTGAAATTTCTTCCTCAGCGGAATGGAACTTCAAATTGTCCTCGAGACTTTTATTCCCAGTGCCAAACTCCATTGGTTCGTTGGTCAGTTTGAAAACAACTTCATCGGCTGACAATGAAAAGTCTATTTTAACTCTCGGATACGGACTGCTACGGGCGGCCGAGTGTGTACGAGAGCGAATATTGTTTCTGTAGGTTCTAAAATATTTAAATTAATTAATTGGTTATAGTCCTCAAGCGAGACATCTTATTTATTGATAATCCAAACCTTATATCCTCAAGATCGATTGTAGCGACAGTAATTTCGACTTCAGTAAGCGAAAACTGTTTACCTGCGCTTATAATTTCCCCATTCATGGAAATCGATGACGAGCCATTGAAAAACATGCGGCCACCATCACAGCCACGCAAATTGCTGTACAGATATAAGCCACCAGATTTTGCGGTTGCCGATTTAACACGATCGGTTATCGTATAGGCTTTTCGTATTACAAAAACAGAACCACTGGAATTAGATATTATTTCAACGCCGTCTAGTGACATATTTATGTGATTAGACGCAGGATGCCATAGCTCTTCACATATTTCAAACCCGATACAAGTGTCACGTGTCGATATCACGGCGTCACCTATTGGTACGACTGTTTGACCGGTAATTTGAGTTATGATAAGAGGTAGAAAGTAATCTTCAACAGTTCGTTCCTGTAATATTATAATTTTTCATGATTTCAATAAAAAAATTCTTGTATATGATGATATATGACCACTAATATCGAATCAGATACAAGAAAAGGTCTTATTTGATCATATGTGACTTTATATGACTACTTATATCTGATCAGATACAAGAACAGGTAATATCTGATCATATGTGACTATATATGACTATTGATATCTGATCAGATACAAGAAAAGGTCAATTGATAATATCTGATTGTATATGCCTGCTAATATCTGATCAGATACAAAAACAAGTAATATCTGATCATATGGAACTATATATGACCACTTATTTCTCATTAGCTAAAAAAAATAGCCCTATGTGATCATATGTCATTATATATGACTACTAATATCTGATCAAATACAAGTAAAGGTCTTATTTGATCATATATGACTTTATATGACTACTTATATCTGATTAGATACAAGAAAAGGTAATATCTGATCATATGTGACTATAGATGACTATTGATATCTGATCAGATACAAGAAAAGGTCAATTGATAATATCTGATTGTATATGCCTGCTAATATCTGATCAGATACAAAAACAAGTAATATCTGATCATATGGAACTATATATGACCACTTATTTCTCATTAGCTAAAAAAAATAGCCCTATGTGATCATATGTCATTATATATGACTACTAATATCTGATCAAATACAAGTAAAGGTCTTATTTGATCATATATGACTTTATATGACTACTTATATCTGATTAGATACAAGAAAAGGTAATATCTGATCATATGTGACTATAGATGACTATTGATATATGATCAGATACAAGAAAAGGTCTTATTTGATCATATATGACTACTTATATCTGATCAGATACAAGAAAAGGTCTTATTTGATCATATATGACTACTTATATCTGATCAGATACAAGAAAAGGTAATATCTGATCATATGTGACTGTATATGACTACTTATATCTGATCAGATACAAGAACAGGTAATATCTGATCATATGTGACTATATATGACTATTAATATCTGATCAGATACAAGAAAAGGTATTATCTGATCATATGTGTCTATATATGACCACTTATTTTTCATTAGTTAAAAAAATAGCCCTATGTGATCATATGTCATTATATATGACTACTAATATCTGATCAAATACAAGTAAAGGTCTTATTTGATCATATATGACTTTATATGACTACTTATATCTGATTAGATACAAGAAAAGGTAATATCTGATCATATGTGACTATAGATGACTATTGATATATGATCAGATACAAGAAAAGGTCTTATTTGATCATATATGACTACTTATATCTGATCAGATACAAGAAAAGGTCTTATTTGATCATATATGACTACTTATATCTGATCAGATACAAGAAAAGGTAATATCTGATCATATGTGACTATATATGACTATTGATATCTGATCAGATACAAGAAAAGGTAATATCTGATCATATGTGACTATATATGACTATTGATATCTGATCAGATACAAGAAAAGGTATTATCTGATCATATGTGTCTATATAAGACCACTTATTTCTCATTAGTTAAAAAAATGGCCCTATGTGATCGTATGTCATTATATATGACTACTAATATCTGATCAGATACAAGTAAAGGTCTTATTCGATCATATGTGATAACCCAGAATAAAATATTAAAATATGATCATATACAATCACTAATATCTGATCAGATACAAATATATATGATAATTTTTAATGTCATATATAATCATACACGATCATATAAGGTTATATATCTGATAATATTTGACCAGATATGATCATATATGAGAATATCTGATCATTTTTACCCAAGTGAGTCAATTCTTTTACTAACTTTGGTCCATGGAGAAAACCATCTGCTCTCCCGATACATCATAGTGTCACATAGTTGCATTTTTGGGCGTATCAATAAAATACGTGAATTTAAGAATGCAATACGGCAATTATATGTTACATTTTTGTGCATCACTGGCATTCCAACATCAACAATAATATCTTTGCAAACACTCGACGACAACAGTGTCGCCAATACTTGCCAACTGTGATACCGAGTATCACTTTCAAAAAAATGATCCTCGCAATTGTATCCTCTGTAAATTTATTTTTCAAATAACCCAATTATTTTTATTATTATTTCTATGAAAACAATAAAGTAATTACTCACGTTATTTCTAATTCAGGTCCACTGCGAAATTTCGCACCAGCCAATTTAGCTTTTTCAATGCTTTCTAATATTCGACGTAAGTTCCCGTCGAAATCCATCGACCACTGGTTCAAAGTACTTACAGCGACTGTTACAATTCGACCCATCTTGTTTTTTTTATTTTTATCAAAATTACTAAAAGAAGTTTAAAAACAATTCGGTTAAAATAATTGTCTCTAACCTCAAAAATTAAAAAAATTTAATCATGCTTTAATTAAACTCTAAATACAGTAAATTCGTCTAAAAATCACTAGATTCTCTTCGTTCACTTCTGTTACGACAGAAAAAAATTTTTGAAAAAATTAAATAGACTAATTATATTTATTACAGCCGTTTGAAAACTCCAGGTGACACAAAATGGCCGTATTTATATTCATATGGGGATTTAATTAAAAAATTCAGATTTTTAAAAATTTTCAGTAAAGTTGAATGAAAATTTGTAATAAGGAACTGATATCAAGTATCGCTACGTACGTTGTTAGACAGAGTAGAGTAAACTGATTGATCAATACGCGGTTACATAAAGTAGTAAACATAAGATAAGAGTTCGGATGGATTAAAAAGTTTTATCACGAGAAAATATGGATAAATGGATTTATTAAATAGTCAAGTTCAATTATTACAAGCTGCCTTATTTCCGGTTCATCCTATACCAGGTAATTGTACTAAATAAATGACTGATTTAAATTCGGAATAATTTTCCATGAGTCGAAAAAATAAAATATGTTAATTTACAATGGGCAGAATATTTAATAAATTTTTAAAATAATTTTTGAGGAGATGAAAAATTAAAGAAATTATAAATATGAAGATATAATGCAAGAATACTTTGAATCCAAGACTGCCGAAGAAAATGCTGGTGAATAATTTTTTATGTAAAAAAATCGGCATTAAAATCGGCATATTTTTTTTTATTTTTGTAAAAGTGAATTAAATGTAAAATTTAAAAAATTATTTACAGGAGGTCTTATATCATCGGAATGTATTCAAGACCGTTTTGGAATAATAAGACGTGATTTAGATTCAGTGTTGCCAATAACAACGAGTGTGTACAAGTACCGTGAAGTTGACGTTCAATTGACGGATGTAGTAGCGCAAGAACCACGTTGGCCAACTGAGTGTAAAGTTTGTAAAAAAAAGCAGCTTAAATTTATATAAATTAATTGGATTTTTTTCTGCATTTGTGTGTGAGCTTTAATATAAAGCATATAAAGCTAAAACACTTATGCAGAATGAAATTCAATAGATGCCAGCAAAAAATTTTTATTTGCACACGTCAAGTGTAAAAACACTAAGAGTGCTATGATCGACTTATTCACTTAAATTATATTATCTCAACACCTTAGATGGTACTAAAATTGCTCTAATTGTATATCAATACAGAGAAAGAAAATTCTACTAAAATTTACGATGTTATCGTAATCCTAGACTACCCTACCGGATCTGAATTACGATAAACTACTGTATTTTACCGCAAAATACCATAGTTTACGGTAAATTGAGTGTAAGTGCGGTAAATAACCACAATTTGCCTAAATTACCGCAATTTCACCGAAAAATGTGGTAGGCTATGGTAAAAACGCCGTATTAACGGTAGTTTTTCCGGGTGTCGTAAATTACGACATCTAACGGTAAAATACCACAAAGTTGCCGAAAAATCCCGTAGTGACCGTATTTTCCCGTAAAATACTGTAATTTACGGTAAATTGAGTGTAAACGCGGTAAATAACCACAATTTGCCGTAAATGACCGAATTTTCACCGAAAAAATGTCGTAGGCTATGGTAAAAACGCCGTATTAACGGTAGTTTTCCCGGGTGTCGTAAATTACGCTATTTAACGGTAAAATACCGCAATGTTACCGCAGCTTTGCAGTAAAATACCGTAAGTGCCTATATTTTCGCAAATCACCGAGTTTTACGGTGATCCTGATCACCTTACATTGTGTTTATTTACGGTAATTTACCATAGCTCGGATTTGCTTCTTAAATTAATTTTTCAATGCTACATCGTAAGAGTTATGCTTTCAAAAGTTTTGTCTGCTACAATAATTAATGCGACAAATTACCACGCTAGCAACGTAGATTTAACTGGAATTTTTTTTTCGTGTACCCCATCTATATATTTCAGTATTTCAGCTCCAAAATATTTTTTTTTCATGGAAAAAAGTTTTAATAGTAATGTTTATACAATTATTTTATTGGTTATTATAAGGTTATAGCTGAACGAATACGGCATATTGATTACATTCCACCGATACCTGAGCCGTATTATGTACCAACGAATCGTGAACCTAAACCTAAACCAGTTAGTGATGAATTTGGTACTGTTATATTTAATTATTGTCCAACAAGTGTTACTAATTATGTGCGTATTGTTTAATTATGATAAATTACATCTAATTGAATTATTAAATTTTATTAATTGGTACATATGGGAAAAAATAATCAGATATGATCATATATTACCGTATAAAACAAAATATGATCAGATAGAAACATCTAGCATTATATATGGTCATATATGATTGAAATTATTCACATATAATTTTATGTGATCATATATGGTTCCATAAAATAATATCGAATCAGATATGAGCATATATTGCCAGATTTATGTTTCTAAATTATGTCATATGGAACGGAATATAATCATATATGAGCATATGTGATTATATATAATCAGATGTAATCATATAAAATAAGATATGGTCATATATAATCAAAAATACTCATATATGACCTTATGTGATCAACATATGATCATATATAATCAGATGTAGCCATATAAAACAAGATATGGTCATATATAATCAAAAATACTCATATATGACCTTATGTGATCAACATATGATCATATATAATCAGATGTAGCCATATAAAACAAGATATGGTCATATATAATCAAAAATACTCATATATGACCTTATGTGATCAACATATGATCATATATAATTAGATGTAGCCATATAAAACAAGATATGGTCATATATAATCAAAAATACTCATATATGACCTTATGTGATCACCATATGATCATATATAATCAGATGTAGCCATATAAAACAAGATATGGTCATATATAATCAAAAATACTCATATATGACCTTATGTGATCACCATATGATCATATATAATCAGATGTAGCCATATAAAACAAGATATGATCATATATAATCAAAAATACTCATATATGACCTTATGTGATCAACATATGATCATTTATAATCAGATGTAGCCATATAAAACAAGATATGGTCATATATAATCAAAAATACTCATATATGACCTTATGTGATCACCATATGATCATATATAATCAGATGTAGCCATATAAAACAAGATATGATCATATATAATCAAAAATACTCATATATGACCTTATGTGTTCAACATATGATCATTTATAATCAGATGTAGCCATATAAAACAAGATATGGTCATATATAATCAAAAATACTTATATATGACCTTATGTGATCAACATATGATCATATATAATCAGATGTAGCCATATAAAACAAGATATGGTCATATATAATCAAAAATACTCATATATGACTTTATGTGATCAACATATGATCATATATTATCAGATGCAACTATATAACATTATGATATTATATATGATTATATATAACCAGATGAATCATATTAAACTAAAAATAATTTTAGTTAGTCATATATGACCAGATATAATCATATGTAACTAAATTTTATCATATGTTGTCACATATGCTTATATATGACCAGCTATAGTTCCAAATAACTAAGTATGATCATATATGACTTCATATGCACATTTATACTGAATCAGGCTAAAACTCATCCATGATCATATACGATCATATATAAATTCATATCTGATCATATTTATACACATATCTGAATGTTTTTTCCGGGTATGAAAATTTTAGCCAGATAAATGAAAATCTATATCGTTTTCAAATCAATAATGATTTTACAGTTTAGTAGATCTTGTATCGGTGGTACGTCAATCGATTCAGTATCGTCATATTTAGTTGACATCGATGACAACAATGATTTACAATTTGAATCACGTTTTGAGTCTGGTAATCTTGGAAAAGTTATTAAAATAACTGATACTTATTACCAATTATATTTACGCAAAGATCTCTACACTCAACGTCACATGCAGTGGTTTTACTTTAGAATTTCTAATACTCGCAGCCGTACGATTTATCGACTGTCGATAGTTAATCTCTGCAAAGAAGACAGTCTTTACAATGAAGGACTCAAACCGTTGCTGTATTCCCTTAAAGACGCAAATCTCCATGCCGTAGGGTGGCGGCGCTGCGGCGAAAATATAAGTTACTACAAAAATGATTCGTCGTAAGTTTAGAATAGCCATCAACAAAAAATTACCACGACTTTTATATAACTTTTTACTATATTCAGGGATGAAGAACGCGAAAAACACACATTAACTTTCAATATAACCTTTCCACATGACCAGGACACGGTTTATTTAGCACATTGTTATCCATACACGTACAGCGATTTGCAGGAGTATTTGTCAAAATTATCTAGCGACCCTGTGAAAATAAAGTTCACAAAACTACGGCTACTTTGTCGTACACTAGCGGGTAATTGTGTTCATTACTTGACAATAACAGCACCGAATAATAATGATGAGGGTAAAAAGAAGAAGGGTATTGTCATAACGGCACGTGTACATCCTGGTGAGACTCCTTCAAGTTGGATGATGAAAGGGATAATTGATTTTTTGACTGGCGAATCAAATCAGGCACGAGTAAGTTCATTTTAGTTGACTTTATTCTATTTATTAGCAGCCGAGTGGAAGGGGACCGCAGCGCAAGAGAGGGGATCGAGGCGGAGTGGTGGGGGCAAGAAAACTCGCAGTCTGCGGGCGGACGAAGTTGCGGTAACATCGTCCAGAAATGAAGATCTTACTTTATATTGGTGGTTAACTGTCAAGAAAATGTTTTACAGATAAAAATGAAATGTTTTCGATGTTGCAGGAACTGAGAGAGAGATTTATCTTCAAGTTAGTGCCGATGCTAAATCCAGATGGCGTGATTGTCGGCAATAATAGATGCTCTCTAAGTGGGAAAGACTTGAATCGTCAGTACCGTACAGTAATGCGGGAAAGTTATCCATCTGTTTGGCACACGAAGCTGATGATTCGCCGTCTGATGGAAGAATGTGGGATCGCGATGTACTGCGACTTGCATGCGCACTCGCGAAAGCACAATATTTTCATATATGGATGTGAGAGCAAACGTGCTAATTGCTATGGGAAATTGGCTGAACAAATTTTCCCACTTATGCTACACAAAAATGCTGCGGATAAATTTTCATTTGAAAATTGTAAGTTTTATATTGAAAAGGGCAAAGAGGGCACTAGTCGCGTTGTCGTTTGGCTGATGGGCATTCAGAACAGCTACACAATGGAGGCTTCCATGGGTGGATCGAAATTAGGTTCGCGCAGTGGAACCCATTTTTCGGCTCAAGATTATGAACAAATTGGAAAGGCCTTTTGTGAAACTCTTATTGACTTTTCGGATGACGATCCTATGAAGGTGGAAACTCAATTTTTCCTGATAATTTGTTCAATAAATTTGAATATTTTTTTTTTAGGAAAAATTGCGCAGTAAAATACTATTACGGCTGATCAAAGAAGGATCGAGTGCCGACGAGCCGACGAATATAAATCTTACAGACTACTCGAGGTAGGGAGAGACCTTCAGCGAGTAGTTTATGAGATTGTAAACAAATAAATTTTTTAGCGACGAGGGGGACGACAGCGAGAGTTCAGAAGAAGAAAAAATCCATTTGAACAAAATAAGTAACGAAAATGATAATTTTTACGAGGATCGAAAACAAACCAAGTTTATGTGCGTTCCACCTCCGTCTCCTCAGATTACGAAACCGCAAGCTTTGAATAAATTTAAAAAAATACGATCGAAAGCTCAATTGCGTGAGACTCATCGCGTTAAGAGAAAACATATGGTAATTTGTTCAAGGGATTTTATATCAATAAATCGACTGATGATTAATCATTGACAGAATCGTCGGGCATTGGATTTACCATCAACGGACCCCGGGAGCGATATGTGCTGCGATTTAATTGAGGATGATTTTACTACCCAGGAAACTCAAGTACGGAAAGAATCCGCGGTTACTATTACGACAGAGTTTGCTACTAAAAAAATAAATGATGACTTGCCAATACGAGGAAACCCATTTCTTGATGATTTACTTGATGACAAATCAGTTAAATTGCGATTACGAAGCCCTCGGCCTAGGTAATGAAGCTGCGCTACTAAAAGTTAAATTATGACTAAACTATTAGAGATACGACAAAATTATATCAGACCAAATTTGTAGAGAATTAAATTTCCTATAAAATTGATTCTGGGTAATTTTTATGTAAACTCATTAGTTTCGACAGAAATTTAATTTAAAGTTCGCTATGAGGTTATAAGTGATTTTTCAGATCGATACGACATCTATCGCCGGTATTACGAAATAATGACATACAGATGAAACTGACGTCTTTGAGGCAGCAAATATGGACGACAGGTGTCTTGATGAATCAGGATGTCGATAATTTATTTGAAAAGAATATAATTGATAGTGAGCTTTCTGAATTTGCGTTGGCTAATAATGAGAGCGAAACTGTACTCAAGTAATTATTTTCTTTTTTAATTATTTTAGCGGAAAATAGCGTAGGTTAGCATCACGAGCCTTAGGCTGATGCTGCCATCACTACATTCAATCCATTTTTACTGACAGCAAGATAACGAGTAATTAAAAACTATAATTTATCTCTAGAAATAACTCTTTCTTAAATGTTCTAAAGTGTTGGCATCGCGAGCCTTAGGCTAATGCTGCCAATGTAACATAAAAACTCTTTTTACTTTGTTAACATGAAAGAGATTTTTTCAACGGAATTTGTAATACATCTTTATAATGTTTTTTGGCATCAAAAGCCGAAGGCTAGTGCTGCCAACACAAAAGTTAAACTTTTGCTGCTAGTGGAATGAAGTATAACAAAACAGTCTAATAAAATTCAATACAAAATTTTTTAAGCTTTCTCAAGTATATTGGCATCATGAGCCTTAGGCTAATGCTGCCAATGTGACAGCAAAAATCTTGCTATTGGGTTTAAATAACAGAAATTGATAGTAAACATTAAGTAAAAAGCTTTTGAAGGTATTTTGGCATCAAAAGCCTTAGGCTAATGCTGCCAACACGTGAGTGAAACTTTTTTTACTGATCTCGGAGTAAAGAATAACAGCAAATTATAACTATACTCCATGGATATGAATTTATGAGCTTTTGAAAGTAGGTTGGCATCATCAGCCTAAGGCTACTGCTACCAACACAGAAGTTAAAATCTCTTCTTTGGCTTGGCTTAGTTGAAATTGATATCAGAAACTTAGCAAAGAAGCTTTTTAGAGTCTATTGGCATCAAAAGCCGAAGGCTAATGCTGCCAACGCAAGGCTCAAACTATTGAAGTTTTGATAGTGAAGTAAAAAAATTTTTGTTTCAGATTATGTTCGAAAAAATTAAAATCACTAGAGTACGCGAATAAATTAGAAGCGAAAAAATTAAAGAAATTGACAAAAAAATCAACAAAAAGCGATAGAGCAGATGAAAAAAAATCTAGTGATAAAAAAAAATCTAAACGTAATAAGACTGAAAATTTTAATTCTGCTGAAAATTTAGCGCCTAAAAAAAGTGATTCATTGGATGGATTAAAATTATTTGGGATAGCTAAATTACCCAAAGCACAAAAAATGAATAATAAGCAAGACTCACGGAATAAATTTCGTAAGACTGGATTAGTTGCAAGTGCGGCTGTTCATGTAGCGAAGGTTAAAAGTAAATCGTCAGAAATTTCTTCTGATTTGGGAGGTAAAAATTCAAGTTCAAGTTCTGATGAAATTTTGGTTCCGATTTCGACTGCCGCGAGACCAAAAACAAACCGTAAAAAAATGAATGAAAGACGTAAACTTCACGCTTTTAGTGCAAATGTTTTGTTAATTAGTTCAAGTAAAAATCGTGATAAATAAATCGATTTATTCAGTAGAGTTGATAGTTTTAGATAATTTATAATTACTATTATAATTGGATGCACAATTTTTAAGTTTTTATTTCAAGAGTAAAAATGTATCAAAGCAAACCTAGGCTTGTTGGTACTCATTCCACAAGATTTTTGACGCAGAACCTCTAGGAAGTTGACCGGAAGTCGTAACTCTTATAGTTTTTAAGATAACTGAATTTTTAGAATTTTTACTTCCGGTTAAAAATCAATCCAAGCAAACCTGGGCTTGTTGGTACTCTTTCCAGAGTATTTTTCATACATAACCTTTAGGAAGTTGACCGGAAGTTGTAATTTTAATAGTATCGAAGATAAATGAATTTTTAGAATTTTCGTTTCCGGTTAAAAATCTATCGAAGCAAACTTAGGCTTGTCGGTACTCATTCCAGAGGATTTTTGATGCAGAACCTCTAGGAAGTTGACCGGAAGTCGTCACTTCAATAGTTTACAAGATGAATAGATTTTTAGAGTTTTCATTTCCGGTTTAGAGTGTATAGAAGCAAACCTAGGCTTGTTGGTACTCTTTTCAGAGGATTTTTTATCCAGAGCCTTTAGCCAGTTGACTGAAACTAGTAACCTTAATAGTTTAGAAAATAAATTAATTTAAAAAAATTTTCATTTCCGGTTAAAAATTAATGGAAGCAAACCTAGACTTGTTGGTACTCATTTTAAAGGGAATTTATTGACTAACACATTGAACATAATTTTACAAAAAATTTTTTAAAAATAAACGATTAAAATTCAAAAATTTCCTTGTTTTGAATTTTAAATTTACAAAATTGTGCATTCAAGTATTATACATTTATTAACATTTGCATAGACTAAAATTTTGTTATAAAAAAAAACACTGCCTGTTGTTACGACAAATAAAGAATATCAAAAATGTATTTTCTTCTTTTTAATCAAAAAATTCAATTATAATTTACTAAAATAAATATTTATTCAGAGGTTAGAGTATTGTAAATAAAAAAAAAAATAATTCTTATTTAATTAAAAAAAAAATTATTGTTCTATACTCACAATCATATATCACTCTTCTGCATTAACCAAACACATTTAATTATTTCAGTACTAATTTTGAACAAAATTAAATAATCAACAGGTAATTGATCAACTGAAATAAAAAATAAACAAAGACAAAAAATGACAATATTATTATACCGGCATAATAGCTCGACACGTTACCAGTCGCACTCAGAGTCAGCGTGAACGTGGAATCAACTAAAAACAATCCTTAGACGAAACAATTGAACTGTGGCGCCATCTTTGATTTTTGTTCGTACTAATAACTGCATTTATACACTTTGAATTACGATTGGGCCTAAACTACTGGGAGTAGAAATAAGTTGTAAGAAGCAATTTTGTAGGAAATTTAATTTGCTACAAAAAAGGTCTCTTTGAATTTTTACGTAAATTCAATATTTACCGCGCAATTATGATTTTTAGTAATGAATACAAAAAAAAAAATCTGGGCATCGGTTGACCCTGCGGGCCAGCCCCAAAACTTCCCGCTGTTTTTGAGCTCAAGGAGCTCAAAAACATCGTTGTAAATACATTTTCGAGCTCTACGAGCTCGAAAATATTTTTGCATGCCATTATTTTCGAAAAAAACAGTTTTTAGCATTTCTTTCTCCCGCGATAACTCTCAAACGAATTATCCGATTTTGATGTTTAAGGTGGCAATCGACGCGTTTTAATAAATTCTAAAGCTGATTGAATTTTTGGATTGTTTGGTTGAGTTGTTTCAAAGATATTCGCAAAAAACTGTTTTTTACCATTTCTTTCTCCAACGATAACTCTCGAACGAATTATTCGATTTAGATGTTTGAGGTGGCAATCGACGCGTTTTATTGAGTTCTAGAGCTGATTAGATTTTGAAGTCGATCGTATAAGTCGTTTTCGAGAAATCAATAAAAAACTAAAAAAAAAATTTTTTTTTTTCGTAATTGGCCAATATCTTCGAGTCTACTTGGTCAAATGATCTGAAATTTTCAGAAAAGTTGATGGCCAAAAAACTCTTTCGATTGCCGCCTTAACCATCCAAATCGGTTTATTAGTTAAAAAGTTATAAAGAGTTTACATACATACATACACACACACACACACACACACATACATACAGACACTCGGACATCATTCTAAAAATAGTCAGAATAGCTTCCTAGGACCTCAAAACGTCGACATCTGATGAAAACTTGATTTTTGAAAATCGGGGTGAAAACAATAACTTCCCGAAATTTTTGAAAATCATCGATTTTCTAAGCGGGAAGTTAAAAATTACTAGAATAGTAGAAATTATAGTTTTTAAAGTTTGAATTTTATTTTTGGAAAAACTATTGCAGATACGAGAAAAATGAATCAATAAAGTTTTTTAGGAAATTTAATTTGCTACAAAAAAGGTCTCTTTACATTTTTGGGTAAATTCAATAGTTTAGGCAGAATTATAATTTTAAGCAATCACCATATTTGCATTAAAAATTCCAATAGTTTATATATTTTTTAGTTCATAAAATTCAAATTCCCGCTCAATTATCAAAGATACAGCAAAATTGATAAGGAAAGAATATGTTCAGCATAAAATTTTCTAAAAAAAAGTTCCTTACAACTTTTTCATCAAATCAAAGCCCTGCCAAATATCCTTTCCACTAACTCTCCTATTTCAAAAATTCAAATTTTCCCGCCAACTCCCTAGATAACGCGGCAACCTCTTGCTCACTACCGATCATACTGTCAGCTCTCTTACCGATCTAAAAAATTTTCCCAAAAACTTTTCCACAAAATTTTCTTCTCTCTCTCATTAAAAAATAAAAAAAAAATTTATTATCATTTTTACTACCGATCGTTAATCGAATCGATCGAATCGAAATCGTGCAGACCTCGAACTCGAATCTCGAGCCAATCGAGCTATCGAACAGCAACGTGTCGATAAGTGCCAAACCCAACTTCAGTTGATCACGGAATTTTTTCGTGGGCGATTCACTATTTAGGAATTAATTTTTTTTTATACAATAACTTTATAGTAAATATATAAATATATATGTAATAATAATTATTGTTATTATTATAGCTATAGATTTTTAATATTCTTTTGATATTAAATGCTTTTTATAATAATTATTATATATAATAATAATAAAAATAATAATAATAATGAATTATAGTAACTAGTGTGTCAATATGGTAAAAAAAAAAAATATTCTATAAAAAAAAAATGAAATAATGAATAAATGAAATTATAATAATTCATTACTGTGTTGCAATAACAGTAAAATGAAAGTTGTTTTTATAATTTAGACATTTATTGTTGTTACAATACGTATATATTATTTATATAAATAAATAAATTAATTTATATTTTTAATTAGAAAAGTAATTATTATTTTTTTTTTAAAATGTCAAAATACTTAAAACATCGCGATCAAAAAATAAATCGCAATTACAAAATTTATGGAATTTTTCCGTGATAATTTTAAATAAAAGTCTTCCTGTAGTTTTTTAAATAATTTTTTTATAAAGAGTGAAATGAGCTGGAAGTGTATTGTCGTCATATTGACGATTGAGGTAAGTGACGATTATTTTTTAATTTATTTTAGTTGCCAAACCTGTACTTTCTCGGGTTATCAATGCTGGGCGGAGATTAACTGGGTACTTTTTCGGAAAACTATTAGGGATAGAATTTTTTTTTTAGCCTCAAAATATCACATTTTTGGTGCCCTTTTGTTAGAGTACCCACAAGACTGGGTTTGCTTCCATCAAATTTTTGGAAATTTTAATTTTTCGAAAGTTGTAAAATTTTTTTCTTAATGTTTAAAAGACTGAGCAGTTTATTTTGCTCTACAAAACATTTACTACCGTTTTTCTGTGAATAATCAGTTATTTAATCAAATACGAAGGATATTAAAAATTCACTTTTTTCGGAAACTATCAAAATTAGAAATTTCATTTTTGTTCCAAAATGTTACTTTTGTGAAGCCCTTTTGAAAGAGTACCCACATGATCATATTTGCTTCGGTAATTTTTTGAGAATCCAACCTGGGGATGATAAAAAATTTTCCCCGCAAAAACTTACCCCTGTAAATTTCTTACGAAAAATATTTTTTTGAAGGCTTATCAGCTTTAGATTTACTAGTTAAAATTATTTTCACATAATCCCCGCCTCAATTAACAAAACAATTGATAAATCCTGACATTCTAGGTCTGGTCATCAAACTCAGCAGACCTGGCAATAGAAATCCCTGGGAATCTGACCCAACACGGCACATGGTACCGTTTGGACTACAACCCACCAGTTGGGGACCCACCACCCAACACCCGGATCCCCGCGGTAGACATCGGAGACGTGATAAAGTTCCAAAACGGCCTACCGGGAACTAAATATGAGTTCTGGTTGTATTACAACAACGGAACCTTGCATGACTGGTTAACATGGACCGCGTCTATAACGACAGCACCCGACCCACCATCAAACCTGACTGTCCTAGTCAGGAACGGCAAGACCGCGATCGTCTACTGGTCGCCTCCCGCGCAAGGCAACTACTCGGGCTTCCGAATGCGCGTCCAAAGCTTCAACGACGCGACAAATCCTCCATCCACAACTCGTACCAGCGTAATTTCTGCAGACGCGATTCCTTATACCCTTCGCGATCTGACCCCCGGTGCCACGTACTCGCTTCAGCTCTTTACCGTACTCGAGGCCAAGGAGAGTGTCGCCTACACCAGTCGTAATTTTACCACCAAACCCAACACTCCAGGGAAATTCATTGTCTGGTTCCGTAACGAAACGACTTTGCTGGTACTTTGGCAGCCACCTTACCCTGCTGGGATCTACACCCACTACAAGGTGAGCATCGAGCCACCAGATGCAATCGAATCAGTATTTTACGTTGAGAAAGAAGGCGAGCCACCTGGACCAGCTCAGGCGGCGTTCAAAGATCTGGTTCCTGGTCGTGCTTACAACATCTCCGTCCAAACGGTCTCCGAAGACGAGACGTCTGCGCCCACTACTGCTCAATATCGGACTGTGCCTCTAAGACCACTTAATGTTACATTCGATCGTTCTTCCATTACCTCCAGTAGCTTTCGTGTCTTCTGGAGTCCACCTAATGGCTCATCCGAGTTTGATAAGTACCAGGTGTCATTAGGCAGCAATAGACGTTTTCCCCCAGTTACGCGGAATCGCTACGAAGAAGACAGCACCATGTGGGAGTTTAATGATCTAGAAGCTGGTAAATCCTACCAGGTTGTTGTCAAAACTGTTTCTGGCAAAGTCACCAGCTGGCCAGCGAGTGGCGACATCACATTGAAACCACTTCCAGTTCGTGATCTGCGTGCTAGCATTGACGAGCGTATGCTTGAAGTTTCCTGGCGACCCGACAATGCCAGCACGCAGGACAGCTATCGGCTGGAGTATCATGAAGTTGACTCGACCTCCATTACCGGTGACAGCAACACACTGACTATTGAAAAGACTCGCGTTGTCTTGGAAGCGCTGCTACCTGGTAGGAACTACACAATAATAGTCGCCGCGATCTCCAACAAAGTCGAGTCCAATGAAACGATCATTTACCAGGTGACGAGGCCTTCGAGCCCGATCATCGAGGACCTCAAGTCCATTGAACGCGGGCTGAATATCTCGTGGAAGAGTGACGTTAACTCACGGCAAGAAAAGTTCGAAATCACTCACACGAGGAATGATACCGGGGAAAGCGCAACCACGTTGACGACCGAGTCACATATTATCCTGGAAGACCTGTACCCTGGAGCGGGGTACGAAGTAAAGGTCTTTGCGATAAGCCACGGTCTTAAGAGCGAACCCCATGACTATTTCCAAGCGGTGTTGCCTCACCCGCCCCAGCATTTGAGAATCGATCGCGTTGATCAGCACAACAAGTCAGTATTTGTGCACTGGAGTCCTCCAATCAGTTCACTCTTCAGTGAGTACACCATCAGGTACCGCACTGAAGACGATCCCCACTGGACCAGGTTGCCTAGTGTCCGTAGAACCGAAGCGGAGGTTACAGAAATGACTCCTGGCGAACGATACACCATCCAAGTGAACACAGTGAGCTTTGGCGTTGAAAGCCTCTACCCGTTGCAGGTAAACCACACCGTAGCACCAAACCCCGTGGTCAATATCACCCCGGTTATTGATTCCACCAACGTTACCCTCGAGTTCGTGCGTCCTGCAGGCAGAATCGAACTGTTCATCATCACATGGTGGCCTACAGACAATCTTTCAGACGTCAGGTCCAAGAACGTCACCGGGCTAGATGATGAGTCCGAGCAGGACCTAGAGGAGAGGACCGAGAGGTTCGTAGTCGAGGGCCTTATGCCAGGTGCCGAGTACTCTTTCTCTATCATTACGACATCCTACGAGCTGTTTAGCGACGTAACCAATATTACAAGTCGCACGATGCCCCTGATTCAGTCCGAGGTCGTGATCGTCATCGACCGTGACGTTGTCAATGTCCTGGCGCTACGTTACACTCCAACGCCGGTTCTATCGTCACGGTTCGATCTCTACAGGTTCCGTATCAGTGACGAAGTGAACACGACCACGGAAAAGCTGGTTGATGATAGTGATACAAAGGTGACCTTCACTAATTTGACAGCTGGTAGACTTTACAACGTAACCGCCTGGACCGTGAGCCACGGGGTTGCTAGTCGGCCGCTCTATCGTCAGGATCGTCTTTATCCTCAACCAATAATGGCGATCCAGGCCGTAGAAATAAATGCCACGTGGATCAGTCTCACTTGGGACGTTCCCACTGGGGAATTCGACGCTTTCGAAGTCCAGTTCATCAACAGTGAAGGTGTTCTCGTGCAGAACATCACCGCGGACAACCATATCACCATAAAAGACCTACATCCTTGGCGTAACTACACGTTCACTCTGGTAGTCTGTTCCGGTTATCAATCTAACCATCATCTGAGACGGTCTCATCCAGTAAGCGCGAGTTTTACCACCAGCGAATCATTCCCCGGTCGCGTAGAGAAGTTCGATCCCACGGACATTCAGCCCAGTGACATCAGCTTTCAGTGGCACTTGTCCGCTGCGGAATTCAATGGCGTCATCACTAAATTCACTATCACCTACCAATTGGACGGGTCCAAGCACACTCAGGCCAAGGACTTCAAGGCCACGGAATCTCGGGGTGTCATCAAAGGATTGATACCCGGTAAAACGTATGCTTTCAGCATCCAGGCAAAGACCAAAGTTGGCTACGGCCCGGAAACTGTTTGGAGACAGAAGATGCCCATTTTGGCGCCGCCTAAACCACCCACTCAGGTCGT
Source organism: Microplitis manilae (assembly GCA_030273425.1). Classification (NCBI taxonomy): domain Eukaryota; kingdom Metazoa; phylum Arthropoda; class Insecta; order Hymenoptera; family Braconidae; genus Microplitis; species Microplitis manilae. The sequence goes on from CP092727.1 coordinate 376,045, forward strand.
GCCAACTGAAGTCTGCCGGACCAGCACCACGATCCAGATTAGATTCAGAAAGAACTACTTCAGCGAGCAGCATGGATCCGTTATTGCCTACACAGTCATTGTCGCAGAAGATGACAGCAAGAATGCTTCCGGTTTAGAGATGCCCAGTTGGAGGGACGTTCAGGCCTACAGTATTTGGCCGCCTTACCAGGTAAGTCTTGATCATTCCATGCAGGAACCAGGTCAGGTTTCCATTCCTCCTAGGTCTTCCCGAATGTTTTCACCCTCGTGACCTAATTTTGTATTCAAGGTCATGGAGCCTTACTACCCATTCAAGAACAGTTCAGTCGAGGACTTTACAATAGGGACCGAAAACTGTGACCTCAAATTAGTTGGTTACTGCAATGGACCTTTGAAGTCTGGGTCTACTTATCGGGTCAAAGTGCGCGCGTTCACGGCACCCGATAAGTTTACCGACACCAGTTACAGCTTCGCAATACAAACTGGTAAGTTATTGATGAAGACATTGATCATCAATCATCAGTAGCACTATAAATAAATGAATTAACGACTAATTTAAGGCTTTGCTTTTTAATGTCTGTAAAGAAGGATTGCTGCTAATGGCAGCTGGTGAGCTTACATATTTATTTAGATACTCGATGACAATTATTACTGATGATGTCTTTGTCTTTGGGTTGTATTAAATAGATAAGGACAACACGGCGATTATTGTGGGTGTTACTGTGCCAATTGTTTTGCTGTTGACGTTGCTGGGGATCGGGTTGCTCGTAAGGAGACACAGGAACCAGCTGAGGAAGATCGCTGAGCCTAGGGGAGGGGGTCCAACTGATAATTTGTCATTGCCGGATAGTGTCATTGAGACTAGGTGAGTGGAGGGAACCTGGTGTTGTGGGTACTCGTTTCAGAGGAAATTTGGTGGAGATTACAAAAATAATCGAGCCAAGTCTCCAAAGTCTATTGGTTTGGAAAAAAATTAGCAGGCCACAGATTTGGTTTTCGGTTGCATGCGAAAGTTTGGCTTGTTGGTACTCATTTTAAAGGAAAATTAATGAGGAACACGTAAATAATGTGAATGAACCTGTTACTCTATTAATTTTCAAAAAAAATAATTTTGGGATTTTGAAAAATTTTTTGAACTGAACCTAGCCTTGTGGGTACTCGTTCTAGAGGGAATTCCACGAGGATTATTTAACCCACATTTAGGACCTAGATCTCCAAAACTTCTAGACTTCTTTTATGTTTTTAGCCGACCAGTGAGGATAGAAAACTTCGCGGAGCACTACAGAATAATGTCAGCAGACTCGGACTTCCGGTTCTCCGAAGAGTTCGAGGAACTGAAACATGTAGGCCGTGACCAGCCGTGTACTGCAGCGGACTTGCCATGCAATCGTCCGAAGAATCGTTTCACCAACATCCTGCCTTACGACCACAGCCGCTTCAAGCTCCAGCCCGTCGACGACGAAGAGGGCTCCGATTACATAAACGCAAACTATGTGCCGGGTCACAATTCCCCACGTGAATTCATCGTCACCCAAGGGCCGCTGCACTCGACTCGTGACGACTTCTGGCGCATGGTCTGGGAGAGTAACAGTCGTGCTATCGTCATGCTGACGAGATGTATTGAGAAGGGGAGAGAAAAATGTGACCACTACTGGCCCATGGACACGGGCCCTGTTTATTATGGCGATATATCTGTTACTATACTCAATGAAACACGTTATCCTGATTGGAGCATTACCGAATTTATGCTCTGTCGTGTAAGTTTAGATTTTCATCTATCGAAGCAAACCTAGGCTTGTTGGTACTCATTCCAGAGGATTTTTGATATAGATCGTCTAGGAAGTTGACCGGAAGTTGTAACTTTGATACCATCGAAGATAAATAAATTTCTAGAATTTTCATTTCCGGTTAAAAATCTATCGAAGCAAACCTAGGCTTGTTGGTACTCATTCCAGAGGATTTTTGATACAGAACCTCTAGCAAGTTAACCGGAAGTCGTAACTCTAATAGTACCGAAAATAAATGAATTTCTAGAATTTTCATTTCCGGTTAAAAATTTATCTAAGCAAAGCTAGGCTTGTTGGTACTCATTTTAGAGGATTTTTAGCACAGAACCTCTAAGAAGTTGACCGGAAGTCGTAACTCTAATAGTATCGAAAATAAATGAATTTCTAGAATTTTCATTTCCGGTTAAAAATCTATCTAAGCAAAGCTAGGCTTGTTGGTACTCATTTTAGAGGATTTTTAGCACAGAACCTCTAAGAAGTTGACCGGAAGTCGTAACTCTAATAGTATCGAAAATAAATGAATTTCTAGAATTTTCATTTCCGGTTAAAAATCTATCTAAGCAAACCTAGGCTTGTTGGTACTCGTTCCAGAGGATTTTTGATACAGAACCTCTAGGAAGTTGACCGGAAGTCGTAACTCTAATAGTATCGAAAATAAATGAATTTCTAGAATTTTCATTTCCGGTTAAAAATCTATCTAAGCAAAGCTAGGCTTGTTGGTACTCATTTTAGAGGATTTTTAGCACAGAACCTCTAAGAAGTTGACCGGAAGTCGTAACTCTAATAGTATCGAAAATAAATGAATTTCTAGAATTTTCATTTCCGGTTAAAAATCTATCTAAGCAAACCTAGGCTTGTTGGTACTCGTTCCAGAGGATTTTTGATACAGAACCTCTAGGAAGTTGACCGGAAGTCGTAACTCTAATAGTATCGAAGATAAATGAATTTCTAAAATTTTCATTTCCGGTTAAAAATCTATCTAAGCAAAACTAGGCTTGTTGGTACTCGTTCCAGAGGATTTTTGATACAGAACCTCTAGCAAGTTGACCGGAAGTCGTAACTCTAATAGTATCGAAAATAAATTAATTTCTAGAATTTTCATTTCCGGTTAAAAATCTATCGAAGCAAACCTAGGCTTGTTGGTACTCGTTCCAGAGGATTTTTGATACAGAACCTCTAGGAAGTTGACCGGAAGTCGTACCTTCAATAGTTTAGGAAATAATAGAGTTTTTGAATTTCTAAAAAATTTTTTTCTTTATTTATAAAATAGGGTGACGTCAAAAGAGTGATCCAGCACTTCCATTTCACAACTTGGCCCGATTTCGGAGTCCCAAGTCCGCCCCAAACTCTCGCGCGGTTCGTAAGAGCGTTCCGTGAGCGAGTGAGACCCGATCAGCGGCCGATCGTCGTCCACTGCAGCGCCGGCGTAGGTCGCAGCGGTACGTTTATAACTCTCGACCGAATTCTGCAGCAGATCCAGGTCTCCGATTACGTCGATATCTTTGGGATCGTCTGGATAATGCGGAAAGAGCGGGTGTGGATGGTACAAACAGAGCAACAGTACATTTGCATACATCAGTGTCTGCTTGCGGTTCTCGAGGGCCAAGACACCACGGGACCACCAAGAGAAATTCATGACAATGCCGGTTTCGAAGGTAATTTTTTATTGTTTTTATTTTTTAATGAAATTATTAATGCAAGGTGGTGGTTATTGTTTTATTAATAAGTTAAAGTATTACTATTTTGTATGTGTTGTAATTGTATATAGAAAAAAATCGGTCACTGGAAAATTCGGTGAATCAAGATGAGAAGGAAAGGTGATGGTCTTGTAATCAAGACGATTATTATTATGGAATTTATTTATTATGTGGGTAATTGCTTATCTAATTCTTCTATTTATATATTTATATATTTATAATTAGTTGTATATAGCACACATATATTTATTTTTTATTAATTTTCACGCTATTTAACCAGCCTGCATGTTTTTGTTAAATTCTGGCTAAAGTATTGAAGATATGGAAAAAGTGTAAGAGACCGATTTTTTAGGAAATTTAATTTCCTACAAAAAAGGTCCTTATGATTTTTCCCGTAAGTGTGATACTTTGGCTAGAATTTGAATTTAAAGTATTTAGAAGCATAAGTAGAAAAAAAATTGAGATTTTTTTAAGCTTCGGACTTTGAATTTGAATTCTGGCTAAAGGGTGGCAGATATGAGAAAATTGTAAGAGACCAATTTTTTAGGAAATTTAATTTCCTACAAAAAAGGTCCCTATAATTTTTTACGTAAGTGTAATACTTTGGCTAGAATTTGAATTTAAAGTATTTAGAAGCATAAGTAGAAAAAAAATTTAGATTTTTTTAAACTTTGGACTTTGAATTTAAATTCTGGCTAAAGGATGACAGATATGAGAAATTTAAAAGAGACCGATTTTTTAGGAAATTTAATTTCCTACAAAAAAGGTCCTTATAATTTTTCCCGTAAGTGTGATACTTTGGCTAGAATTTGAATTTAAAGTATTTAAAAAGATAAGTAGAAAAAAATTTAGATTTTTTTTAAGCTTCGGACTTTGAATTTAAATTCTGGCTAAAGGGTGGCAGATATGAGAAAATTGTAAGAGAGCAATTTTTTAGGAAATTTAATTTCCTACAAAAAAGGTCCTTATGATTTTTCCCGTAAGTGTAATACTTTAGCTAGAATTCGAATTTAAAGTATTTAGAAGCAGAAGTAGAAAAAAAATTTAGATTTTTTTAAACTTCGGACTTTGAATTTGAATTCTGGCTAAAGGGTGGCAGATATGAGAAAATTGTAGGAGACCAATTTTTTAGGAAATTTAATTTCCTACAAAAAAGGTCCTTATAATTTTTCCCGTAAGTGTGATATTTTAGCTAGAATTTAAGTTTGAAGTAGTTGGTAGGATAAGTAGATAGAAATCGTAGTTGTAATTTTATGTAATTAATTTTGTAATTAATTAATCAATTGTAATTAGTGATTGGTAGTGATAGATAATAAATTGCATGGGTTTAAGATTGATTGAAAAAAATTAAATTAAATTATTTGATAATTAATTTTTCAGATGATGAAGGAATTGCTGAGTCAGGAATGTGAAGAATAAATAACCCGAGCTTTATACCCGAGATTAAAACCCTACAGTAAAAAAAAAACATTTTTTTTATCAATGATTTTTTCTGTTGACAAAGGAAAAAAATAAAAAAAAAGTTTGTCTGTCTGTTTGTTTGATGAACGGTCACACAAATCTCCGTCCAAAGAAAAAATGAGAGAGTAAGTACACAAGTAATGTGGATTTGTGAAGTACTTAAAAACTTTTAATCATTTACTATTATTTTCGCACTAGCACATGCATTTTTTTTAGATTTATTTTTTTTTATTTAAGAACAAATACTTTTTTTGTAGCCAATGGATATTTTTTACGTAATTGATGAAAAAAAAATTTTTTTATTGCACTAAAGGCGATTGGTGACGAGTTTGCTCCACAAGCCAAAGGCTAATGCAGCAAACACTTAAGTATCTGACGTTTTTTACACGAAATTGAATAAAAAATCGTAAAAAAAATGATTCTATCTTTAAACATTATTATTTTAAAGGCATTTCATAACTACTTTGCTTCGCGAGCCAAAGGCTAATGCAGCAAACACTTGAGTATCTGACGTTTTTTACACGAAATTAAATAAAAAATCGTAAGAAAATAATTTTATTTATAATTACTATCGGTCTGCATACATTTTATGATTACTTTGCTTCGCGAGCCAAAGGCTAATGCAGCAAACACTTAAGTATCTGGTGTTTCTTACACGGATTTCAATTAAAAATCGTAAAAAAATGATTTTATTCATAATTACTATCGGTCTGCATACATTTCATGATTATTTTGCTCCGCGAGCCAAAGGCTAATGCAGCAAACACTTGAGTATCTGACGTTTTTTACACGGATTTCAATTAAAAATCGTAAAAAAATGATTTTATTCATAATTACTATCGGTCTGCATACATTTCATGATTATATTGCTCCGCGAGCCAAAGGCTAATGCAGCAAACACTTGAGTATCTGACGTTTTTTACACGAAATTGAATTAAAAATCGTAAGAAAATAATTTTATTTATAATTACTATCGGTCTGCATACATTTTATGATTACTTTGCTTCGCGAGCCAAAGGCTAATGCAGCAAACACTTGAGTATCTGACGTTTTTTACACGAAATTGAATTAAAAATCGTAAGAAAATAATTTTATTTATAATTACTATCGGTCTGCATACATTTTATGATTACTTTGCTTCGCGAGCCAAAGGCTAATGCAGCAAACACTTGAGTATCTGACGTTTTTTACACGAAATTGAATTAAAAATCGTAAAAAAATGATTTTATTCATAATTACTATCGGTCTGCATACATTTCATGATTATTTTGCTCCGCGAGCCAAAGGCTAATGCAGCAAACACTTGAGTATCTGACGTTTTTTACACGAAATTGAATTAAAAATCGTAAGAAAATAATTTTATTTATAATTACTATCGGTCTGCATACATTTTATGATTACTTTGCTTCGCGAGCCAAAGGCTAATGCAGCAAACACTTGAGTATCTGACGTTTTTTACACGAAATTGAATTAAAAATCGTAAGAAAATAATTTTATTTATAATTACTATCGGTCTGCATACATTTTATGATTACTTTGCTTCGCGAGCCAAAGGCTAATGCAGCAAACACTTGAGTATCTGACGTTTTTTACACGAAATTGAATTAAAAATCGTAAGAAAATAATTTTATTTATAATTACTATCGGTCTGCATACATTTTATGATTACTTTGCTTCGCGAGCCAAAGGCTAATGCAGCAAACACTTGAGTATCTGACGTTTTTTACACGAAATTGAATTAAAAATCGTAAAAAAATGATTTTATTCATAATTACTATCGGTCTGCATACATTTCATGATTATTTTGCTCCGCGAGCCAAAGGCTAATGCAGCAAACACTTGAGTATCTGACGTTTTTTACACGAAATTGAATTAAAAATCGTAAAAAAATGATTTTATTCATAATTACTATCGGTCTGCATACATTTCATGATTACTTTGCTTCGCGAGCCAAAGGCTAATGCAGCAAACACTTGAGTATCTGACGTTTTTTACACGGATTTCAATTAAAAATCGTAAAAAAATGATTTTATTCATAATTACTATCGGTCTGCATACATTTTATGATTACTTTGCTTCGCGAGCCAAAAGGCTAATGCAGCAAACACTTAAGTATCTGGTGTTTCTTACACGGATTTCAATTAAAAATCGTAAAAAAATGATTTTATTCATAATTACTATCGGTCTGCATACATTTCATGATTATTTTGCTCCGCGAGCCAAAGGCTAATGCAGCAAACACTTGAGTATCTGACGTTTTTTACACGGATTTCAATTAAAAATCGTAAAAAAATGATTTTATTCATAATTACTATCGGTCTGCATACATTTCATGATTACTTTGCTTCGCGAGCCAAAGGCTAATGCAGCAAACACTTAAGTATCTGGTGTTTCTTACACGGATTTCAATTAAAAATCGTAAAAAAATGATTTTATTCATAATTACTATCGGTCTGCATACATTTCATGATTATTTTGCTCCGCGAGCCAAAGGCTAATGCAGCAAACACTTGAGTATCTGACGTTTTTTACACGGATTTCAATTAAAAATCGTAAGAAAATAATTTTATTTATAATTACTATCGGTCTGCATACATTTTATGATTACTTTGCTTCGCGAGCCAAAGGCTAATGCAGCAAACACTTAAGTATCTGGTGTTTCTTACACGGATTTCAATTAAAAATCGTAAAAAAATGATTTTATTCATAATTACTATCGGTCTGCATACATTTCATGATTATTTTGCTCCGCGAGCCAAAGGCTAATGCAGCAAACACTTGAGTATCTGACGTTTTTTACACGGATTTCAATTAAAAATCGTAAAAAAATGATTTTATTCATAATTACTATCGGTCTGCATACATTTCATGATTATATTGCTCCGCGAGCCAAAGGCTAATGCAGCAAACACTTGAGTATCTGACGTTTTTTACACGAAATTGAATTAAAAATCGTAAGAAAATAATTTTATTTATAATTACTATCGGTCTGCATACATTTTATGATTACTTTGCTTCGCGAGCCAAAGGCTAATGCAGCAAACACTTGAGTATCTGACGTTTTTTACACGAAATTGAATTAAAAATCGTAAGAAAATAATTTTATTTATAATTACTATCGGTCTGCATACATTTTATGATTACTTTGCTTCGCGAGCCAAAGGCTAATGCAGCAAACACTTGAGTATCTGACGTTTTTTACACGAAATTGAATTAAAAATCGTAAAAAAATGATTTTATTCATAATTACTATCGGTCTGCATACATTTCATGATTATTTTGCTCCGCGAGCCAAAGGCTAATGCAGCAAACACTTGAGTATCTGACGTTTTTTACACGAAATTGAATTAAAAATCGTAAAAAAATGATTTTATTCATAATTACTATCGGTCTGCATACATTTCATGATTACTTTGCTTCGCGAGCCAAAGGCTAATGCAGCAAACACTTGAGTATCTGACGTTTTACACGGATTTCAATTAAAAATCGTAAAAAAATGATTTTATTCATAATTACTATCGGTCTGCATACATTTTATGATTACTTTGCTTCGCGAGCCAAAAGGCTAATGCAGCAAACACTTAAGTATCTGGTGTTTCTTACACGGATTTCAATTAAAAATCGTAAAAAAATGATTTTATTCATAATTACTATCGGTCTGCATACATTTCATGATTATTTTGCTCCGCGAGCCAAAGGCTAATGCAGCAAACACTTGAGTATCTGACGTTTTTTACACGGATTTCAATTAAAAATCGTAAAAAAATGATTTTATTCATAATTACTATCGGTCTGCATACATTTCATGATTACTTTGCTTCGCGAGCCAAAGGCTAATGCAGCAAACACTTGAGTATCTGACGTTTTTTACACGGACTTCAATTAAAAATCGTAAAAAAATGATTTTATTCATAATTACTATCGGTCTGCATACATTTCATGATTACTTTGCTTCGCGAGCCAAAGGCTAATGCAGCAAACACTTAAGTATCTGGTGTTTCTTACACGGATTTCAATTAAAAATCGTAAAAAAATGATTTTATTCATAATTACTATCGGTCTGCATACATTTCATGATTATTTTGCTCCGCGAGCCAAAGGCTAATGCAGCAAACACTTGAGTATCTGACGTTTTTTACACGGATTTCAATTAAAAATCGTAAAAAAATGATTTTATTCATAATTACTATCGGTCTGCATACATTTTATGATTACTTTGCTTCGCGAGCCAAAGGCTAATGCAGCAAACACTTGAGTATCTGACGTTTTTTACACGAAATTGAATTAAAAATCGTAAGAAAATAATTTTATTTATAATTACTATCGGTCTGCATACATTTTATGATTACTTTGCTTCGCGAGCCAAAGGCTAATGCAGCAAACACTTGAGTATCTGACGTTTTTTACACGAAATTGAATTAAAAATCGTAAAAAAATGATTTTATTCATAATTACTATCGGTCTGCATACATTTCATGATTATTTTGCTCCGCGAGCCAAAGGCTAATGCAGCAAACACTTGAGTATCTGACGTTTTTTACACGAAATTGAATTAAAAATCGTAAAAAAATGATTTTATTCATAATTACTATCGGTCTGCATACATTTCATGATTACTTTGCTTCGCGAGCCAAAGGCTAATGCAGCAAACACTTGAGTATCTGACGTTTTTTACACGGATTTCAATTAAAAATCGTAAAAAAATGATTTTATTCATAATTACTATCGGTCTGCATACATTTTATGATTACTTTGCTTCGCGAGCCAAAAGGCTAATGCAGCAAACACTTAAGTATCTGGTGTTTCTTACACGGATTTCAATTAAAAATCGTAAAAAAATGATTTTATTCATAATTACTATCGGTCTGCATACATTTCATGATTATTTTGCTCCGCGAGCCAAAGGCTAATGCAGCAAACACTTGAGTATCTGACGTTTTTTACACGAAATTGAATTAAAAATCGTAAGAAAATAATTTTATTTATAATTACTATCGGTCTGCATACATTTTATGATTACTTTGCTTCGCGAGCCAAAGGCTAATGCAGCAAACACTTGAGTATCTGACGTTTTTTACACGAAATTGAATTAAAAATCGTAAAAAAATGATTTTATTCATAATTACTATCGGTCTGCATACATTTCATGATTATTTTGCTCCGCGAGCCAAAGGCTAATGCAGCAAACACTTGAGTATCTGACGTTTTTTACACGAAATTGAATTAAAAATCGTAAAAAAATGATTTTATTCATAATTACTATCGGTCTGCATACATTTCATGATTACTTTGCTTCGCGAGCCAAAGGCTAATGCAGCAAACACTTGAGTATCTGACGTTTTTTACACGGACTTCAATTAAAAATCGTAAAAAAATGATTTTATTCATAATTACTATCGGTCTGCATACATTTCATGATTACTTTGCTTCGCGAGCCAAAGGCTAATGCAGCAAACACTTAAGTATCTGGTGTTTCTTACACGGATTTCAATTAAAAATCGTAAAAAAATGATTTTATTCATAATTACTATCGGTCTGCATACATTTCATGATTATTTTGCTCCGCGAGCCAAAGGCTAATGCAGCAAACACTTGAGTATCTGACGTTTTTTACACGGATTTCAATTAAAAATCGTAAAAAAATGATTTTATTCATAATTACTATCGGTCTGCATACATTTCATGATTACTTTGCTTCGCGAGCCAAAGGCTAATGCAGCAAACACTTAAGTATCTGGTGTTTCTTACACGGATTTCAATTAAAAATCGTAAAAAAATGATTTTATTCATAATTACTATCGGTCTGCATACATTTCATGATTATTTTGCTCCGCGAGCCAAAGGCTAATGCAGCAAACACTTGAGTATCTGACGTTTTTTACACGGATTTCAATTAAAAATCGTAAAAAAATGATTTTATTCATAATTACTATCGGTCTGCATACATTTTATGATTACTTTGCTTCGCGAGCCAAAGGCTAATGCAGCAAACACTTGAGTATCTGACGTTTTTTACACGAAATTGAATTAAAAATCGTAAAAAAATGATTTTATTCATAATTACTATCGGTCTGCATACATTTCATGATTATTTTGCTCCGCGAGCCAAAGGCTAATGCAGCAAACACTTGAGTATCTGACGTTTTTTACACGAAATTAAATAAAAAATCGTAAGAAAATAATTTTATTTATAATTACTATCGGTCTGCATACATTTTATGATTACTTTGCTTCGCGAGCCAAAGGCTAATGCAGCAAACACTTAAGTATCTGGTGTTTCTTACACGGATTTCAATTAAAAATCGTAAAAAAATGATTTTATTCATAATTACTATCGGTCTGCATACATTTCATGATTATTTTGCTCCGCGAGCCAAAGGCTAATGCAGCAAACACTCGAGTATCTGACGTTTTTTACACGGATTTCAATTAAAAATCGTAAAAAAATGATTTTATTCATAATTACTATCGGTCTGCATACATTTCATGATTATATTGCTCCGCGAGCCAAAGGCTAATGCAGCAAACACTTGAGTATCTGACGTTTTTTACACGAAATTGAATTAAAAATCGTAAGAAAATAATTTTATTTATAATTACTATCGGTCTGCATACATTTTATGATTACTTTGCTTCGCGAGCCAAAGGCTAATGCAGCAAACACTTGAGTATCTGACGTTTTTTACACGAAATTGAATTAAAAATCGTAAAAAAATGATTTTATTCATAATTACTATCGGTCTGCATACATTTCATGATTATTTTGCTCCGCGAGCCAAAGGCTAATGCAGCAAACACTTGAGTATCTGACGTTTTTTACACGAAATTGAATTAAAAATCGTAAAAAAATGATTTTATTCATAATTACTATCGGTCTGCATACATTTCATGATTACTTTGCTTCGCGAGCCAAAGGCTAATGCAGCAAACACTTGAGTATCTGACGTTTTTTACACGGATTTCAATTAAAAATCGTAAAAAAATGATTTTATTCATAATTACTATCGGTCTGCATACATTTTATGATTACTTTGCTTCGCGAGCCAAAAGGCTAATGCAGCAAACACTTAAGTATCTGGTGTTTCTTACACGGATTTCAATTAAAAATCGTAAAAAAATGATTTTATTCATAATTACTATCGGTCTGCATACATTTCATGATTATTTTGCTCCGCGAGCCAAAGGCTAATGCAGCAAACACTTGAGTATCTGACGTTTTTTACACGGATTTCAATTAAAAATCGTAAAAAAATGATTTTATTCATAATTACTATCGGTCTGCATACATTTCATGATTACTTTGCTTCGCGAGCCAAAGGCTAATGCAGCAAACACTTGAGTATCTGACGTTTTTTACACGGATTTCAATTAAAAATCGTAAAAAAATGATTTTATTCATAATTACTATCGGTCTGCATACATTTCATGATTATTTTGCTCCGCGAGCCAAAGGCTAATGCAGCAAACACTTGAGTATCTGACGTTTTTTACACGGATTTCAATAAAAGATCGTAAAAAAATGATTTTATTCATAATTACTATCGGTCTGCATACATTTCATGATTATTTTGCTCCGCGAGCCAAAGGCTAATGCAGCAAACACTTGAGTATCTGGCGTTTTTTACACGAAATTTAATTGAAATCGTAAGAAAATAATTTTATTTGTAATTACTATCGGTCTGCATACATTTTATGATTACTTTGCTTCGCGAGCCAAAGGCTAATGCAGCAAACACTTGAGTATCTGACGTTTTTTACACGGATTTCAATTAAAAATCGTAAAAAAATGATTTTATTCATAATTACTATCGGTCTGCATACATTTTATGATTACTTTGCTTCGCGAGCCAAAGGCTAATGCAGCAAACACTTGAGTATCTGACGTTTTTTACACGAAATTGAATTAAAAATCGTAAAAAAATGATTTTATTCATAATTACTATCGGTCTGCATACATTTCATGATTATTTTGCTCCGCGAGCCAAAGGCTAATGCAGCAAACACTTGAGTATCTGACGTTTTTTACACGGATTTCAATTAAAAATCGTAAAAAAATGATTTTATTCATAATTACTATCGGTCTGCATACATTTCATGATTATTTTGCTCCGCGAGCCAAAGGCTAATGCAGCAAACACTTGAGTATCTGGCGTTTTTTACACGAAATTTAATTGAAATCGTAAGAAAATAATTTTATTTGTAATTACTATCGGTCTGCATACATTTTATGATTACTTTGCTTCGCGAGCCAAAGGCTAATGCAGCAAACACTTGAGTATCTGACGTTTTTTACACGGATTTCAATTAAAAATCGTAAAAAAATGATTTTATTCATAATTACTATCGGTCTGCATACATTTTATGATTACTTTGCTTCGCGAGCCAAAGGCTAATGCAGCAAACACTTGAGTATCTGACGTTTTTTACACGAAATTGAATTAAAAATCGTAAAAAAATGATTTTATTCATAATTACTATCGGTCTGCATACATTTCATGATTATTTTGCTCCGCGAGCCAAAGGCTAATGCAGCAAACACTTGAGTATCTGACGTTTTTTACACGAAATTGAATTAAAAATCGTAAAAAAATGATTTTATTCATAATTACTATCGGTCTGCATACATTTCATGATTACTTTGCTTCGCGAGCCAAAGGCTAATGCAGCAAACACTTGAGTATCTGACGTTTTTTACACGGATTTCAATTAAAAATCGTAAAAAAATGATTTTATTCATAATTACTATCGGTCTGCATACATTTTATGATTACTTTGCTTCGCGAGCCAAAAGGCTAATGCAGCAAACACTTAAGTATCTGGTGTTTCTTACACGGATTTCAATTAAAAATCGTAAAAAAATGATTTTATTCATAATTACTATCGGTCTGCATACATTTCATGATTATTTTGCTCCGCGAGCCAAAGGCTAATGCAGCAAACACTTGAGTATCTGACGTTTTTTACACGGATTTCAATTAAAAATCGTAAAAAAATGATTTTATTCATAATTACTATCGGTCTGCATACATTTCATGATTACTTTGCTTCGCGAGCCAAAGGCTAATGCAGCAAACACTTGAGTATCTGACGTTTTTTACACGGATTTCAATTAAAAATCGTAAAAAAATGATTTTATTCATAATTACTATCGGTCTGCATACATTTCATGATTATTTTGCTCCGCGAGCCAAAGGCTAATGCAGCAAACACTTGAGTATCTGACGTTTTTTACACGGATTTCAATTAAAAATCGTAAAAAAATGATTTTATTCATAATAACTATCGGTCTGCATACATTTCATGATTACTTTGCTTCGCGAGCCAAAGGCTAATGCAGCAAACACTTGAGTATCTGACGTTTTTTACACGGATTTCAATAAAAAATCGTAAAAAAATGATTTTATTCATAATTACTATCGGTCTGCATACATTTCATGATTATTTTGCTCCGCGAGCCAAAGGCTAATGCAGCAAACACTTGAGTATCTGACGTTTTTTACACGAAATTGAATTAAAAATCGTAAGAAAATAATTTTATTTATAATTACTATCGGTCTGCATACATTTTATGATTACTTTGCTTCGCGAGCCAAAGGCTAATGCAGCAAACACTTAAGTATCTGGTGTTTCTTACACGGATTTCAATTAAAAATCGTAAAAAAATGATTTTATTCATAATTACTATCGGTCTGCATACATTTCATGATTATTTTGCTCCGCGAGCCAAAGGCTAATGCAGCAAACACTTGAGTATCTGACGTTTTTTACACGGATTTCAATTAAAAATCGTAAAAAAATGATTTTATTCATAATTACTATCGGTCTGCATACATTTCATGATTATTTTGCTCCGCGAGCCAAAGGCTAATGCAGCAAACACTCGAGTATCTGACGTTTTTTACACGGATTTCAATTAAAAATCGTAAAAAAATGATTTTATTCATAATTACTATCGGTCTGCATACATTTCATGATTATATTGCTCCGCGAGCCAAAGGCTAATGCAGCAAACACTTGAGTATCTGACGTTTTTTACACGAAATTGAATTAAAAATCGTAAGAAAATAATTTTATTTATAATTACTATCGGTCTGCATACATTTTATGATTACTTTGCTTCGCGAGCCAAAGGCTAATGCAGCAAACACTTGAGTATCTGACGTTTTTTACACGAAATTGAATTAAAAATCGTAAAAAAATGATTTTATTCATAATTACTATCGGTCTGCATACATTTCATGATTATTTTGCTCCGCGAGCCAAAGGCTAATGCAGCAAACACTTGAGTATCTGACGTTTTTTACACGAAATTGAATTAAAAATCGTAAAAAAATGATTTTATTCATAATTACTATCGGTCTGCATACATTTCATGATTATTTTGCTCCGCGAGCCAAAGGCTAATGCAGCAAACACTTGAGTATCTGGCGTTTTTTACACGGATTTCAATTAAAAATCGTAAAAAAATGATTTTATTCATAATTACTATCGGTCTGCATACATTTCATGATTATTTTGCTCCGCGAGCCAAAGGCTAATGCAGCAAACACTTGAGTATCTGACGTTTTTTACACGAAATTAAATAAAAAATCGTAAGAAAATAATTTTATTTATAATTACTATCGGTCTGCATACATTTTATGATTACTTTGCTTCGCGAGCCAAAGGCTAATGCAGCAAACACTTAAGTATCTGGTGTTTCTTACACGGATTTCAATTAAAAATCGTAACAAAATGATTTTATTCATAATTACTATCGGTCTGCATACATTTCATGATTATTTTGCTCCGCGAGCCAAAGGCTAATGCAGCAAACACTTGAGTATCTGACGTTTTTTACACGAAATTAAATAAAAAATCGTAAGAAAATAATTTTATTTATAATTACTATCGGTCTGCATACATTTTATGATTACTTTGCTTCGCGAGCCAAAGGCTAATGCAGCAAACACTTAAGTATCTGGTGTTTCTTACACGGATTTCAATTAAAAATCGTAAAAAAATGATTTTATTCATAATTACTATCGGTCTGCATACATTTCATGATTATTTTGCTCCGCGAGCCAAAGGCTAATGCAGCAAACACTTGAGTATCTGACGTTTTTTACACGAAATTAAATAAAAAATCGTAAGAAAATAATTTTATTTATAATTACTATCGGTCTGCATACATTTCATGATTACTTTGCTCCGCGAGCCAAAGGCTAATGCAGCAAACACTTGAGTATCTGGCGTTTTTCACACGAATTTCAATTAAAAATCGTAAAAGAATGATTTTATTTATAAACATTATTATTTTAAATGCATTTCATGATTACTTCGCTTCACGAGCCAAAGGCTAATGCTGCAAACATTTAATTTTTTTTGGTTTAATTAAAAATTGACGTAAAACATGATAACAAACCATTTTAATATCAATTCTTATAAATGCATTTAATTACTTTGCTTCAAAAGTCAAAGGCTAATGCAGCAAACCAGTATCCTACTTTTGTTTTTAATGATTAGTCTTAAGACTTTTAACAAATCTCTCGACTTGCGGCTGTCATAACTCCCGAAATAATTAGTTTGCTCCACGAGCCAAAGGCTACTGCGGCAAATTAATAGTGTGACCACAAAATAATGTCACAAACTCTCCTAACTAAGTAATATCGTTAGAAGGCTTGAAATTTGAAAATAAGAGTTTGTTTGCTCCACTAGCCTTCGGCTCCTGAAGCAAACTCGTTACCAAACGCCCCCTTTTATCAAAAAAAAAAATTTTTTTTGTAATTTTCAATTCTTATGAAAATGTCAATTATTTACTCACCGGCTACAAAAAAAAACTCAATTAAAAATGACAATTATTATTTTTTAAGTAAATTTAAATTTTGAAAATAAGAAAACACGGACGTATCCAGTTTTAAAAATCAATTATATGTACATATCATTAATGAATCTCCACAAAAAAAATCACAAAGTAATTAATTAATTAATTGATTAATTAGCGTAATACTCTTGTTATCGTTGCTATATTTTTTATTATTATTATTAATTATTAATTATTATTATTATTATTATTAATGAATTATTATCTCATTTTAAATGGTATTATAAATAGTATTTTAAAAAAAGTAATGAATAATATTCCAGTGCCAATTTATAATTTTTATAATCGGCACAAGTAAGCAATTAAAGCCGCATATTTTTTATATATAAATTTTATTAATTTATCATTGGTCACAAATTATTTTTTTTTATTGGTGTAATTATTTATTTTGTGAAAAAAAAAAATAAATGAACAAATTTAATATTTTAAATAATTAATTTTAAAAATTAAGACAAATATCAAAGGATCAAATGCGAATTATAATTTTTCTAAGCCTGTGATAAATTATATACAATTGTAAATTTATAATTTGACATATCAAATAAATAAAGAAACATGTTTATAATAGGCTAAAAATAATAGTCCATTATTTCTAATAGATGATTCCATTAAAAAAAATTTCTAATATTAATATATAAAAATCCATTACAAAAATTTTATTCAATAGATTATTAATAGAATTCTATTTAATAGTCCATTAATGAAATTCTATTTACATGTACCTATTCAATAGTCCATTACGAAGATTTTAGCACTAGGCTTCTATTTAATGGACCATTTAGAGAAATCTATTTAATAGATTAGTAATAGAATTCATTCAATAGTCCATTAATGAAATTCTATTTACATGTACCTATTCAATAGTCCATTACGAAGATTTGAGCGCTAGGCTTCTATTTAATGGACCATTAAGAGAAATCTATTTAATAGATTAGTAATAGAATTCATTCAATAGTCCATTAATGAAATTCTATTAGCAGAAATCCATTCAATATTCTATTAAATAGATTCTATTAATCGGCTTCTATTTAATGGACCATTAAGAGAAATCTATTTAATAGATTAGTAATAGAATTCATTCAATAGTCCATTAATGAAATTCTATTAGCAGAAATCCATTCAATATTCTATTAAATAGATTCTATTAATCGGTCTCTATTTAATAGACCATTAAACATAACTCTATTCAATAGATAAGTAATAGAATTCATTCAATAGTCCATTACTAAAATTCTATTGACATAAATCCATTCAATAATCCATTAAATAGATTCTATTAATCGGTCTCTATTTAATAGACCAGTAAACATAACTCTATTCAATAGATAAGTAATAGAATTCATTCAATAGTCCATTAATAAAATTCTATTGACAAAAATCCATTTAATAATCCATTAATCAGATTCTATTAATCGGCCTCTATTTAATGGACCATTAATAGAACTCTATTTAATAGATTAGTAATAGAATTCATTTAATAGTCCATTAATGATATTTTATGGACAAAAATTTATTCAACTTTCCATTAAATAGATTCTATTAATAGGTTTCTATTCAATGGATCATTAATAGAACTCTATTTAATAGATTAGTACTAGAATTCATTCAATAGTCCAATAGTAAAATTCTATTGACAGAAATGCAGCCAACATTCCATTAAATAGATTCTATTGATTGGTCTCTATTCAATGGACCATTAATGGAACTCTATTTAATAAATTATAAATTGAAATCTATTAATAGTAATCCATTCAATAGTCCACTCATAAGATTCCATTAATAGAACTTCAATAGTCTATTAGTATTAATCGTCTAATCAGAATTAATCAAACGCTGCATTAATAGAATTCTATTAACCCACATTGTAAAGTAATCCATTAAAAAATTCTATTAATAATGCTTTATTTAATAGTCTATTAGAAAGATTCCATTAATATACCTTTATTACATAGTCTATTACAGAAATTCCATCAAATAGACCACTACCATAATTCCATTCGTAAAATGGATTAATGATAATATTCCATCGAATGGTCTATTACTAAAATTCCATTAAATAGACTATTGATTATCTTCAGTTCAGTACTCTATTATTGATATTCCATTAATGGAATTCCAGTAAATAAAGAATTAATTACATAGTCTATTAAATAGCCTATTACCTAAATTCCATTAATAAAATTCCATTGAATAGTCTATTAATGGAATTCTATTAATAAAATCATAAACAACTTTAAAAAAATCCATTAGAAAGAAATCCGACTGAAAAATTATCATAAAATATTCCATTACTAAAATTCTATTAATAATGGTCTATTGAAATTTAAAAAAATTATTATTTATTTAAATTAATACAAAAAATTTTAACAAACTTATTTTTAAATAAATTCAATAACGGTGTAATTAACAATTATTTATATTTATTAAATTAAGGTTAATAATCAATTAATTTAATGGAATGGGTTGTGAATGATCATTTCCGGTAGAGGATGCCGAGATGTTGCTGATTGGTCAGCTGGGGCGCGAAGTCTTTCCAAAATGAGAAGTCGATTGACGGTAACGAGTCGCAAGGGACAATAGGGTTCGAGGTCGAGGGTAATTTGAATGCGTGACGCTGCAGACTTTTAATGCTGTCGCTGTTGTCGCACATGAATCGGGCCAGAGTTGACTTTCGTATTTCGCGAAGTTGTTCTGCAAAAAAAAAAAGAAACATTTCCTGATTAACAGAAAAAAAATATTAATATTGATAATTATGAAAAAAAATTTACCGCGAGTAAAAGCAACAACCGGATCAGGTGACTCGAACCAATACCGATCGCCCACGCGCGATCGATAGAACTGTTCGATCAAAACACAGAGGAATGTGGGTCCGGCTAGGGCCCCTTCGGTGTTGACTTCCAGTCCCCCACCAACCGCGAAATCAACGTCGTCAGGGTGCTCGTACAGCTGCGCCAATTTTTTGACGTTCTCCGGATTTATGTAGTCGCCGAAGTCCGCCCAGGTTTTAGCGCGAGGTATTCCGCAGAATTCGCGGTAGTCGTTGTAACTCGCGAGTCCATGGTCACGTGCTCGCTGAATGTCAGTCGACCGTAAATCACCACCCAGTTTACTATTTCCGCGAAATAGGTACAGTGTCACCTGTAAAAAAAATTTCGTTAATTGGAGTATTCTAAATATTCCATTGAAAATGGTCTATTAATGGAATTCTATTAATCAAATTTATTGATAAAATTCCACTGAAATTTCGTTGAAAAATTTAATTGAGAAATTCTATTGAAAAATCCTGGTAAAAAAATTCCATTAGAATGACGTTTTTAGAACCCTGGCGAAAATTCTATTACAATAGTCCATTGATGGAACTTGAAAAATCTTCCATTGGAAATTTCGAATTAATGTCACCCTAGAAAAATTCTATTAATAAAATTCCAATAAAATTTTATTGGGAAATTCTGTTAATAGAACCTTTATTATTCTATTAAAAATTCCATTGAATTTTTTTGGAAATTTTCATTAATGGAACTATTGATATTTTATTAAAGATGATATTAATAGAATTTCATTAAAAATCCCATTGAAAAATTTCACTAATAGAATTCCATTGAAAATTCTATTAATGGGCCTCATGCTATTCTATTAAAAATTCTATTATTACAATTCCAGGAACAATTCTATTGAAAAATTTCATTAATAGAATTCCATTGAAAATTCTATTTAAAAATCCATTGAAATTTTATTGGAAAATTCCATTAATGGGCCTCATGCTATTCTATTAAAAATTCTATTACTAAAATTCCAGGAATAATTCTATTGAAAAATTTCATTAATAGAATTCCATTGAAAATTCTATTAAAAAATCCATTGAAATTTTATTGGAAAATTCCATTAATGGGCCTCATGCTATTCTATTAAAAATTCTATTATTACAATTCCAGGAACAATTCTATTGAAAAATTTCATTAATAGAATTCCATTGAAAATTCTATTTAAAAATCCATTGAAATTTTATTGGAAAATTCCATTAATGGGCCTCATGCTATTCTATTAAAAATTCTATTATTACAATTCCAGGAACAATTCTATTGAAAAATTTCATTAATAGAATTCCATTGAAAATTCTATTTAAAAATCCATTGAAATTTTATTGGAAAATTCCATTAATGGGCCTCATGCTATTCTATTAAAAATTCTATTACTAAAATTCCAGGAACAATTCTATTGAAAAATTTCATTAATAGAATTCCATTGAAAATTCTATTTAAAAATCCATTGAAATTTTATTGGAAAATTCCATTAATGGGCCTCATGCTATTCTATTAAAAATTCTATTATTACAATTCCAGGAACAATTCTATTGAAAAATTTCATTAATAGAATTCCATTGAAAATTCTATTAAAAATCAATTAATAAAATTCCATTAAAAATGCTATTAAAAAATCTATCAATAGAATTTCATTAAAAATTCTACTGAAAAAATCTATTAATAGAATTCCATTAAAAAACTTCACTAAGAAAATTCCATTGAAAAATTCCATTACTTAAACCCTAGTTAAAATTCTATTACTAGATCTCCAAAAAATCGCATTACTAAAACTCCATTAAAAACTTTTGACTCATTCCATTAATAGAACTCAATCTTATATTCCATTGAAAATAGTCCATTAAAAAAGTTATATGAACCCCCTTGTGAAAAAATTCTATTGAAATCCTTAATTAATAGAACTCCCATTCCATATACCTTAAAAAAATGGTCTATTACTAAATAGCCACTTCAAAAAAATGTTTTTTAATGAGTTTAAACTTCAAAGGGTAAAATGGACTCCCAAAATTAGATAAAAAAAATCTGAAATTACCTCATGATCGTAATATTCATCTCGCGCTTGTTCTGGTTGGTCAGCCAGCCCACGTGTCAAGTCGTCCATGTTGTCGGCCTGTTCAATGATACCAGGCCGCATAAACCAGTCGCTCAATCTCAGTAGACCCCTTGACGCTCGATTTTCTTGTACCAATCTTTATCAAAAAAATGAATTATTAGAGAGTTTATTATGTAACGACATTTGAATAAATAAACTTGCTTTAATTTACTTGATATAACCGGCAATGAGAGAGTGAAAGACACGGAATGCGCCATTAGAATGTTCATTTAGCACAGTCGGATCAACATTTGGACTGTAGTCGTTTATATATTCGGTGTCTGGGGCATCGTAAATTATTTTATATTTAAGCGCGTTATCGAGTCCTGTAAATGAATTATGCAATGTGATATGTCATATGTGATTTTAATAACTAGTTTAAGGAGGAAATTTTCTATTTACTTACCGATAATCGCGGGCAGCCACTCGTAATAAGTTATTTGCTGATAAGAAGCGATAGCAATCCGACGGGTTTCTTGGTAAATTGTTTCGTCATTCCAGTGAGGGTTTATGCGGGCTAAATTTGTCGCGATACGATTGTGCTCGCGGACCAAGAGGATTTGAAGAACCGTCAGTTGAGGGTTTTGATTTACGCGATTGTCACCTAAAGGGCATTTTTAGTTATTTTTATTTTCAAATTGAAATTGGGGGAAAATTATTGGGTTTAGAGAAAAAGTGAAAGAGAGCTTTTTTGTAGGAAATTGAATTCTGGATAAAAAAGGTTCTTTGAGATTTTTTGGTATCTCTGATATTTGGGCTAGAATTGATGGTTAAAGAGATGTTAATGGAATTCCATTAAAATTGTAAAAAAAATTTTTGCTATTGAGATTTTATAATAAATTTTTATTAATAGAGCTATTGATAAGACTACCGAAATTCTATTAATGTCAGTCTATTAATGGAATTCCATTAAAATTCTATTAATTATCCATAAACTTCCATTGAAACTATGTCAGAATTTTCTGGATTTAGAACATGTCTGAAAATTCTAGTAAAACATTTTATTAGAAATTCTATTAAAAAATCCATTAATAGTCCATTAATAGAATTCCATTAACAATAATTTGAAATATTTTAAATCTTGAATTGAATTTATAAACATAATTTGTGAAATTTTATTGCAAAATCCATTATTAAATTCTATTAATAATAGTCCATTAATGAAATTCCATTGAAAAAATTTGTCAGAATTCTATTACAAATATTTTGAAATGTTTAGTTTTTCAGATTGAATTAAAAAAAAATTCGTCAAATTCTATTACAACGTCTATTATTTATATTCTATTAATAATAGTCCATTAATTAATTTTCATTTAAAAAATGTGTTGAAATTCCATTAGCATTATTTCGAAATGTTGTATTTCCAAATTGAATTTTTAAAAAAATTTGTCAAATTCTAATACAAAATCCATTAATAAATTCTATTAATAATAGTCCATTAATGAAATTCCATTGAAAAAATTTGTCGAAATTCCATTAACAGAATTTCGAAATGTTTTATTTCCAAATTGAATTTTTAAAAAAATTTGTCAAATTCTAATACAAAATCCATTAATAAATTCTATTAATAATAGTCCATTAATGAAATTCCATTGAAAAAATTTGTCGAAATTCCATTAACAGAATTTCGAAATGTTTTTTTTCCAAATTGAATTTTTAAAAAGATTTGTCAAATTCTAATACAAAATCCATTAATAAATTCTATTAATAATAGTCCATTAATAAATTTCCATTGAAAAAATTTGTCGAAATTCCATTAACAGTATTTCGAAATGTTTTTTTTCCAAATTGAATTTATAAAAAAATTCGTCAAATTCTGTTACAACGTCTATTATTTAAATTCTATTAATAATAGTCCATTAATTAATTTTCATTTAAAAAATGTGTCAAAATTCCATTAACAGTATTTCCAAATGTTGTATTTCCAAAATGAATTTTTAAAAAAATTTGTCAAATTCTAATACAAAATCCATTAATAAATTCTATTAATAATAGTCCATTAATGAAATTCCATTGAAAAAACTTGTCGAAATTCTATTAACAGTATTTCGAAATGTTTTTTCTTAAATTGAATTTATAAAAAAGTTTGTCTAATTCCATTGCAAAATCCATTCTCAAATTCTATTAATAATAGTCCATTAATAAAATTCCATTAATAATATTTCAAATATGTTTTTTCAAATTGAATATATAAAAAGAAAATTTATCAAAATTCTATTATGAAATCCATTATTTTAATTCTATTAATAATAGTCCATTGAAAAAATAAAAAAAAAATTTTTCAAATAAATTTACTTACAATTAATATTCGACAGCTAAAAAACTCTTATATATTGATATATTACCTGCATCATAACAAACATCATTTTGCGTTTCTATTACACATTGTCCAGTGACATTTGCAGGATTTGCCGGTGGCAACCATTCTCTTTGCCTCCGTATCTGTGTTCTCATTTTGCCTCCTTGAAATTTACGTAAATTTCTAGCTTGACTTTCCGATGATCCATAAACAACCGAAAGATCAAGAAATTGGGTTACTAGTGTTATCTATAAGTCATTACGTATCAATTATTCAATAAATCCGTCAATCAAAAAACAATTATCATCACTAAGTTTTCTACAATCAACTACCTGGTCAGCGGATTTTTGTTGACCGTAACAATCGTCAGGTATCTGAAAGTCGGCAGCCGCGCGCGTAAATGTCAAACACTCTGATGACCGCGGGTCATAATTCGGGTCATCGGGTCCGAGCAAGATTGGAAAACATGAAGGGTCATTTAAATACTTCCTTATCAACTTGTCATCATTTGTGCAACATTCTACTGATTCCATCTCTGTAATAAATTATTCATTTTATGGACCAATGGATTTTTTTTGGACGAAAATTTTCTATTTTCTCAAGAAAAAGAGTTAGTAATCAAGTTTAAACTTTCACTTACGCAACATTGGGGCGGTGGCCAGTTGCGCCATGTCATGGGTGACAATTTGTCCGAATTGCATGGTAGCCAATGTCCATTTTGGATCTTTTACCCTTAGCTCTGGGAATAATGTGTAACTTAAAACTCTACTTCGCGGCAATGCGCGGCCACTTTTAGCAACCGCTGGTTGCCAAATTCCTTTGTACGAAAAAAAATTTCTTATTAATTAATATTTATATATATTACCAATTATATACTTATCTTTGTTACGTTATATAATAAATATATTGCATTACTAATTACTCATATTTTATAAATAAATAGTTTTATTTAATATCATTCACTTTTTTTTTTAATCAATTGAGTAATTTTATTAATTTTATGGTTTAATTGAATTTTTTATCAATGAAAAAAAAAAATATATATATATATATATATATACATTCCATTAAATTTCGTATGAAAATTTTGCAGTCGTAAGTATTTTTAGTGATCGGGTTAAAAATGTTATTAATGGACTATTATTCAAATAATATACCTCCATTTGGAATTCTATTAGAAATAGTCTAATATGTAAATTCTATTAAAAATGTTCCATGAAAATTTCGATAAAGAATGTCTGAAAAGTTCTATTGAAAATTTTGATTGCATAATTCCATTAATAGAACTTCATTTAAAATTCTATTTAAATTAGTCTATCTAAATTCTAAGAAACAACACTTCTATATAAATTCCATTAAAAATTTGAATTGTGAAAATCTATCAATAGAATTCCATTAGATATTTTTTTAATAGTCCATTGAGAAAATATAAAAAATAATTATAACATTTCCATTGAAATTTTTTACATTAAAATTCCATTAGAACTCTATTAATTATTCCATTGATAATAGTCCATTAAATATTTATAATAAACAGTTGTCCGACAACTTTCATTGAACAATTTATCAAGTCATTCCTTTAATAGACTCCATTAAAGTTTCCATTAAAAATAGTCCATTAAATAATATTTAAAAAATTTTCCATAGCATACTTCCATTTATATTTCTACTAAAATAGACCATTCAAAATTTGTCAAGACATTCCATTAATAAAATTCCATTACAATTTCTATTAATAATAGTCTATTAAAAATTTATAATAAACAGTTGTCCAATAACTTTTATTGAAAAATTTATCAAGTTATTCCTTTAATAGACTCCATTAAAGTTTCCATTAAAAATAGTCCATTAAATAATATTTAAAAAATTTTCCATAGCATACTTCCATTTATATTTCTACTAAAATAGATCATTCAAAATTTGTCAAGACATTCCATTAATGAAATTCCATTAAACTTTCTATTAATAATAGTCTATTAAAAATTTATAATAAACAGTTGTCCAATAACTTCTATTGAAAAATTTATCAAGTTATTCCTTTAATAGACTCCATTAAAGTTTCCATTAAAAATAGTCCATTAAATAATATTTAAAAAATTTTCCATAGCATACTTCCATTTATATTTCTACTAAAATAGATCATTCAAAATTTGTCAAGACATTCCATTAATGAAATTCCATTAAACTTTCTATTAATAATAGTCTATTGAAAATTTATAATAAACAGTTGTCCAATAACTTTTATTGAAAAATTTATCAAGTTATTCCTTTAATAGACTCCATTAAAGTTTCCATTAAAAATAGTCCATTAAATAATATTTAAAAAATTTTCTATAGCATACTTCCATTTATATTTCTATTAAAATAGACCATTCAAAATTTGTCAAGACATTCCATTAATAAAATCCATTAAAATTTCTATTAATAATAGTCTATTAAAAATTTATAAAAAATAACTGTGGAAAATTTTACTGAAAAAATTAATGTCAAAATTCTATTAATAGAATTCCATTAATATTTCTATTAAAAATAGTCCATTAATATAATTTTTAAAGTGATCTTTTAAAATTTTCATACGAGATATAGAAAATATAATCTAGATGATTACTTTTCAGCTCCACCATATATATCTATATATATATTAATAAATAATAATGCGTATAAATTTACCGTCAGAATAAATTGGAGGTAATAGTCGAGCGTAACGAGTTTTTGCCATTCCCCAGGTTGGGTTTTCTAAATTATTACACGAACCATCGAAACTACGGTACGGTAATTCTTGTGTACATGGTTGTGGTTTTGTTCTGTCACATGTCCATGGATTTTTACTTTTACTCGTACCAATATTGTTACTATTATAAGAGTTTATTCCTTTTGGTCCAAAATAATTTGTCGTGGGAGGCGCGTGAACAAATTGGACATTCGCGTTTATTATGGGGTTTGCTGTGGGGTTTAAGTAATTTTGTATAAATGAGATGAAGTTCAAGTAGTTCCATGCCTGACCTTGAGATTCTGAAAAAAAGTAAAAAATTAATCCACTGACCGCGAAGTGGATCGCGAATTTTCTCTAAGACTTCGAAGGGATTTTTTGCCAAAATTTCTGACGATTGAATTTTTGAAAAATTATGCGTAATCTTTCAAATGAATCCCGGGATTAAATTAATTAATAAAAAAATTTTGGCAGCAGACTTTCTTCCATTAATCGCGTAAACAAAAAAATCTTTATGTCGGACACGCCTCGGGGAATTTTTAAAAAAATAATTTCGCAGATGAATACTAAAACTAATCAGTAAATGATTAACTTTAGACGCGAATATTAATGTCAGACAGTTAATTTTGAAAGCCGGAAACAAAAACCAAGTGATAATGAATCATAAATAAATAAAGAATAAAGACGTGAGATGATTAATGCGGTTATAAAAGACTCGCTATTTTTTTTGTCTTTAGAGTGGGTATAGAAATTCATAGTTTTATTACAATTACAATAACAATACACTACTTTCACACTTAAATTATTTTTTAATACTTTTTATCGGTCTTTCTTCTTCTTTTTTTTTTTTTAATAAATACTGATAATTAATAATTATTATAATTATGCCCGTAACTCTTGAACTGTCAGTCTGACAAAACACTTTGCGAAATCGATTTTATAGAGAATTCAATTTACTACAAATTTGTATTCTTTGAATTTTTTCGTATCTCCGACCGTTTCTGAATTATGGACAAAAAAAAAAAGATCGAAATCCGAAATTGATGCTTTGCGATTGTTTATGTGTCGATAACTTTTAAACTGTAAGTCTGACAAAAAATTTCATGGAATCAATTTGATAGGAAATTTAATTTGCTACAAATTTGTATTCTTTGAATTTTTTCGTATCTCCATCCGTTTTTGAATTATGGGCAAAAATAAAAAAGGTCAAAATCCGAAACTGGTGCTTCATGATTTTTTATGGATGTCCATAACTTCTGAACTGTCAGCCTGACAAAAAATGTTGCTGAATCGATTGTATAGGAAATTTAATTCACTACAAATTTGTATTCTTTAAATTTTTTCATATCTCTATCCGTTTTTGAGTTATGGGCAAAAATAAAAAAGGTTAAAATCCAAAATTGATGCTTCGCGATTTTTTATGTGTCGATAACTTTTAAACTGTAAGTCTGACAAAAAATTTCAAGAAATCAATTTGATAGGAAATTTAATTTGCTACAAATTTGTATTCTTTAAATTTTTTCATATCTCTATCCGTTTTTGAGTTATGGGCAAAAATAAAAAAGGTTAAAATCCGAAATTGATGCTTCGCGATTTTTTATGTGTCGATAACTTTTAAACTGTAAGTCTGACAAAAAATTTCATGAAATCAATTTGATAGGAAATTTAATTTGCTACAAATTTGTATTCCTTAAATTTTTTCATATCTCTATCCGTTTTTGAGTTATGGGCAAAAATAAAAAAGTTTAAAATCCGAAATTGATGCTTCGCGATTGTTTATGTGTCGATAACTTTTAAACTGTAAGTCTGACAAAAAATTTCAAGAAATCAATTTGATAGGAAATTTAATTTGCTACAAATTTGTATTCCTTAAATTTTTTCATATCTCTATCCGTTTTTGAGTTATGGGCAAAAATAAAAAAGTTTAAAATCCGAAATTGATGCTTCGCGATTGTTTATGTGTCGATAACTTTTAAACTGTAAGTCTGACAAAAAATTTCATGAAATCAATTTGATAGGAAATTTAATTTGCTACAAATTTGTATTCTTTAAATTTTTTTATATCTCTATCCGTTTTTGAGTTATGGGCAAAAATAAAAAAGTTTAAAATCCGAAATTGGCGCTTTGCGATTTTTTTTATTGATGTCCATAACTTTTGAACTGTCAGCCTGGCAAAAAATTTCAGAAGACCGATTTTGTACAAAATTTAATTTGCTACAAATTTGTATTCTTTGAATTTTTTCGTATCTCCTCTAATTTAGAAGATATTCAAGTCAAAAGTTAAAGATATGAAAAATTCCAACTGCGTCGCAATTTTTTAAAAATTATCGAAGATATTTTCATTTTTCTTCAGTAAATCAAATTTTTTTCGAAAAAACTAGGCCCAGATTTTCTAGTTCATTGAATTTTACATAAAACGACCTACAATTAAATTAATTTTCTAAAAAATAAAAAAATATAGTCAATAGCAATTTTTTTTGACCTCAACAATTCAATTGTTAATTAAATAAAAATTCTTCACTCCAAATATAATTGGGATCACACTTCACCTCTTACAATTCAGCGTAAATTGACCTACTCTATAAAATTTATTTGAATCCATTTACTAAAGAAAAAAAAAATTCAAAAAAAAAAAAATTCAAACAAAAAAATTTGATTTCAATTTATTTAAATTAAATATTTTGTTGATTTTTAATAAAAAAAAAAAAATGAATAACTCATTCCCGATAATTGGATCCCGTTAATTAATCTCTTGTAATTATTTTTTCAATTAACTTTTTTTTTTTTTATTAAAAATTAATTAAGAAAAAAACTTACCGGGTGTAGACGTGACTTGTAAGCCGAATGCATTATTTACATAAAAAAAAATTATATAAATAAACGGTTTCATTTTAAACAATATCTGTAACAATAAAAAAAGTATGGAGTTAAAAGTAGTGAGTGAAAGGAAAAGTTCTAAATATCATTAGAATAATTAGAGTACAAGTACAAGGATTAACTTAAGTTATTTATTTCGTTACTATTTTTATAACAAAAGATTTAAAATGACGCAAATGTATGACAAATGGAACGTGATAATGACCATTGGCAATTCGCAATCGCGTAAACAAAAAAATTTAAGGAAATTATTATTATTTAAAATTTTAACATAAATTACGATAAATTTGATTTAATTTAATAAATTGAGTGACAGCTCATATTTTATTTATATATATGTGATTGAATTTTTATTTTTTTACTTAAAAATTCATGCAGTTGATATTTGAGAACCGATAACTGGCATATGGTACAAGATAGGAGAAAAGTTGACTGATAATAATTTGTAGGAAATTTAATTTCCTACAAATTTTATCTAAAAAGTTTTTTTCTGAGAGTTAGAGGTGAAAAGTTATGGGGTTCGATACGAAAGACAATCGCGAAGCATGGGTTTTAGTGTATTTTTTATTTTTGCTGATAACTCAAAAACTATTGGAGATACGAAAAAATTGTTAGAATACAAATTTGTAGAAAATTAAATTTCCTATAGATTTTGTTCAAAAAATTTTTTTATGGGAGTTATAGTTCAAAAGTTACGGAGTTTTATAAATAGAGCAATCGCGAAGCACGGGTTTTAGTGTATTTTTTATTTTTGCTGATAACTCAAAAACTATTGGAGATACGAAAAAATTGTTAGAATACAAATTTGTAGAAAATTAAATTTCCTATAGATTTTGTTCAAAAAATTTTTTTATGGGAGTTATAGTTCAAAAGTTACGGAGTTTTATAAATAGAGCAATCGCGAAGCACGGGTTTTAGTGTATTTTTTATTTTTGCTGATAACTCAAAAACTATTGGAGATACGAAAAAATTTTAAGAGTACGAATTTGTAGAGAATTAAATTTCCTACAAGTTTTGTTTGAACAACTTTTTTATGGGAGTTACAGTTAAAAAGTTACGGAGTTTAATAATTAGAACAATCGCGAAGCACGGGTTTTAGTGTATTTTTTATTTTTTGCTGATAACTCAAAAACTATTGGAGATACAAAAAAATTGTAAGAGTACAAATTTGTAGAGAATTAAATTTCCTATAACTTTTGTTCGAACAACTTTTTTATGGGAGTTACAGTTAAAAAGTTACGGAGTTTAATAAATAAAACAATCGCGAAGCACGGGTTTTAGTGTATTTTTTATTTTTTGCTGATAACTCAAAAACTATGGGAGATACGAAAAAATTATAAGTGTACAAATTTGTAGAGAATTAAATTTCCTATAAAATCAGTTTATAAATTATATTCTAGAACTCATCGCTTCGAAATTGTAGAGGCTTAAAAATCGCGAAGCACTGGTTCGAATCCAAAAATTTTGTCACTTCTTATCAATGAACAACCGATAGATCGAAAATCCGAGTGCAAAAATCAGTAGAGTCTTAAATTTGTGTCAAAAATTTTATCATCAGACCTGAAGTTAAAAATTTATTACCACTAGAATAAATCGCGCACGTGTCAAATGCGCGGTAAAAAAAACTTACCATTAGTTAGAAAAGTGATTGAATCGTTATTATAATTGAAAAACAATTTAAAGTATTCGTAGGTCAACGCGTGGATTTAGTAGGAAGCCAACTGAGCGGCTAACCGATTCCTAGGTCGCTTATAAACAACCGGAGAAAGTCCATATTTGTACTTGATTTAATTGCGCGAGTAATTAACAACAGACATACACATTATTGGCGGTGAGACTTTTATCTAAATCGTGTAATTCTATCATACATAAACTTGAGCTAATTTAGTTGCCGCAATTTTCGTCATTTTCCTTTTACTTCCTATCCTTGTTTGGGCAGAAAACAATTATTAATTATTTTTTCTCATTTAAACAATAGAGGTCTATTCAAATGAATAATTTATTTCTTATCAGTCATTGGATAAATTATTTCGGTAATTAAGTAATTAACTAATAAGACGTTTAATTGAAATTCGCTGGCCCGCCTCGAAAAACCGGCAGGAGTATCATCAGTGCACAATCTTGATGAAAACCATTTTACCTGACGTTGGAAAGTCAGCAGCAGCTGATAAGAAACTTTTCTGCCCTACCAACTGACCGGCAGTCGATTCGTTGCTGGACTATGATACCGACTGCGGATATTCCCACGGCTTCCATAGCTTCTTTATCTGGTAGCTCGCTGCCGATATTTAAAAAAACAAATGACTGTGAAGGTAACCGTCAGTTACAATCATGCTGCTAAGCCACGACTGCGAATTAAAAAGCGAAACTGCTCCCATACCCCACAGAACCCGTTTTCAAAAGTACGCGCACCAGTTCCGTAAAATATTTATGGCTTCGACGAAAAACCCGCGGGCGCATCGCTACCTCAGAAATCACAGCGCGATTATCAATGAAAAGCGCCTCCACGTACGCAACAACACGTGGACCATTCATCCCTTCAGTATATTTCGGTAAGTGATCAGTTAATCTTATGACCTGCGCTAAGAAACCTGAATTTTTAGTCAATGGTGGGATTTCTTGATCATCATTCACTTGGCAGCGAGCTTGCTGTTCATTCCCTACCGGGCAGCGTTCGATATCCATCGATCCCGATCCTCCTGGGGCGTGATCAAGAACTACCTGTTGGCTATCTGCTGCCTTGATGTCTTCTTTAACTTCATAACTGGGTAAGTGGCTAGATTAGCATCGGTCCCAGTTCCTAGATGACAGTTCATACATTCCCAGATACTATGACGAAGCACGAGGGCAGGTAGAAATGACCTGGAGACGGGTATCAAGGCACTACGGTCATTCCAGCTCGCTTCCTGACATCTTGGGATCGTTCCCCACGGACTTGGTCTTCTTGGCTCGGTTTCAAATCAATGAAGAGCCTCCTGATGTCCTGCAGAAGCTAGCAAGCCTGGTGCACATCTTCCGTATCTTTTCGACCCACTCGTATCTGATCAAAGTCGCGGAGACCTATGATGTCTCTCCAGGATACTTTGGGATCTTCTGCTTCATTCCTCTGCTGATGGTCATCCTTCACTGGCTATCCTGCATCACGTGGATAGTACCCGTGGCGATGACTTCAATTTCCGTGATACAGCAGCCAGTTCCTGGGTCCTGGATAAACCAGAATGGGCTATGGGAGAAAACGGGCAATGAAGCCTACTGGGCCAGCTTGATAAGAACAGTCACGATTTTGACGAGATCTGGAGTACTGACCAACGAGATGCAGACCACGGAGGATCAGTATGTGGTAATGATCCTCCAGTCCTTCAGCATGTTGGTTCTCTGCTATATAGTCAGTCACGCAATGAGCCTCTACAAGGCACGGAACTCTTCCCAGTTAAAGTATCAAGCGACAGTTGCTCAATTGCAGAAATACATGCGGCATAAACACCTTTCCCGTTTGGCTCAAAGGCGATTTCTTACTTACTACGAGTTCCGGTTCCAGAGGAGGTTCTTCAGGGAATCGGAGATACTGGGAACTATTTCAACGCAAATGCGTCAAGAGATCAGGATGCATGCCTGCAGGAAACTCGTTGAGAACGTGGCTTTCTTCAATAATCTACCAGTAGGACTTCTGACCCGGATCGTGGGTCAGTTGCTCCCGGAAGTGTTTCTCACCAACGATGTCATTGTCAGAGCCAATCAACCAGGCGACTGCATGTACTTCATTGCAACGGGCACGGTTGCTATCTACGGGCTCTCGGGGACTGAAATTTGTCATCTAGAAGATGGTGCTCATTTCGGGGAGGTTGCTATGGTCATGCCCAATGAGCGCCGCGTTGCAACTGTCGTTGCCGTTGAAGTCTGCGAGCTCTACAAGCTAGAGAGAAGTGATTTCATGAGGACTATTTATCCATATCCGGTTTTGTGGGAGAGAATCAAGAAGATTGCCGTCGAAAGGCATGAGAAGACTTTGACCATTGACGCTCGTTAGAATTTCGACAATTTCCGTGATTTCGCTGTTTGGTTCTTGATCCCGGGAATGAAAGCTGCTTTATTATTTAAGAGAGGTAAAAGTGGAGACTCCAGGCCGAACAGACCTTTTTGTTTCCGGTCCAATGACTTGGGCCAAGTTGTGGATCACGTTGCTGAAGTGGTTCATCCCCTGCTAGATCCATTGGGCTCTAGAACAATGCGCAGGAATCGGTGTGTCTATAAACCCGTGGGGTGTGGCTACCGTGAGTAACCAGCGTAAATGTATTGCTGATTTGCGGAGGAGACCCAGATACAACACCGACTAATAACAATAGGCCGGTAACGCTGTAGTTGTTATTGTAGGTAGGCAGGTAGAAAGAGACAGGATGAATGTAGATCCAGAATGAGAGAGGGATACGCGAAAGAGGGAGTAGATCGTTTGTGAAAGCCGCGAGCTACCAAGCACGCGCATCCACCGCCGCCGTTACAATGTCCAGCCCTCTTATTGTCATATGCGCGAGCATTGTGATACTCTGCGCAGCTATTGTCACCCAGGTAGACACCATTTTAAATTCCTGGATTATATACACGCCATGTTTGGTTATTTTGCTAAATGTTACCGTATTCGTCTGTTTGTTCGGTTCCTCCATTTGCTCATCGGCCATTCAATTAATCAATCAGCTTCGCTCCAAGTCATCGTACTGGAAATAAATGATGAATGTGAACCAGCTTTCATTTCCTGGATTGAGGACCAAATACCAGTTCCGAAAATTTTCGAGGGTTCGTCGTAGGAAGGTTTTAAAAAATGGAAATTGAAGCTGAGACATCCAGCATTCGAGCCAGGTCATCAGATCTAGCCTGGGGTCATCTTTAAAATTTTTCAAAAAGAGTTTTTAAAACGCATGCAGGTGACGCTATTGGAAAGTAGCGATCACGAGCTTAGAAAATTTTTTTTATGGTAAGGTAATTTTTCACCGAGATCATTAGCTAAATGTCAATCATTAGATAATCAATTTTGTTCAGCGGCCCGTTTTGCCCACTCACTATTCTTAGCCAATTAATTATTTAGTAATTTATTTTTTTTCAAGTATAATCGCAGGTGTTATAAATAATAACACAGCTTAATAGATACGTTTGTTACATAATAAAAAAGTGAGCAACCAGCGAGACTGAGCGGGTTTGGATTTTATCCGCGAGCCCATAGCTGCCGCCGTCTGTCGTACCACTGGTGCATGCACGAAGAAAACCGGTCGATACTCTGCGGGCTACCGGTTTTCTATCTCACTTATATGCCGCAACTTAGCTCCTACTCTCTCTTACTGGCTCATACTTAGCAAACCCCTTTCATGCTACTCTTCTTCCCACCAAATATACACACCCCCACCCCATATATTTTTTTTCTTCTGTTTCTAACCCTTGATATTGTAGAGCATTAAGATAATTAATTTTTTTATGGTGTGCATTTTTGTGGTGTGTATTTTTGTGGTGTGCATTTCTGTGGTGTGCAATTTAGTCAATTAGTAGGCATTTTTATAAATATATAACGGAGATGAATAAAATGAGCGGTGTGCATAAAAAATGAGGTTCGGTTTATCGATATTGTGACACTACCCTGTGGTGTGTAGTCAGTATTGTTATTGTTGATAGGTTTCACACACACCAGGGGGTCGCTAGAGATGTCACGTCACGCAACATTGAGCTTTATGTCTAGTCGATTATTTTCGATTCACGTTTTATTGGAATGGGGTGTGCATTGAGGTGTGACTTTTGCACTATATATAGTAATTTTATGATTCTGTATATATACATATATGTATACATGTATACATGAATGACAAAAAAAATATATGATAGCTAATAAATGAATTTTTAATGACTAGTCTTAAAGCTCAGAAAGCTCTGCAGGTTTTTTAACTTTGAATTTAACTTCTAGTCAAACTATCATATTTATAAAAAAGGGTGTAAGGACCTTTTTTTTAGGAAATTAAATTTCCTAAAAAATCGGTCTCTTATTATTTTTTCAGATCTGCGATCCTTTAGCCAGAATTTGAATTCAAAGTTCAAAGTTTAAAAAAATCTAATTTTTACTTATCGTTCTAACTACTTCAACTTTAAATTCTGGCTAAACTATCATACTTACGGAGAAATTAATAAGGATCTTTTTTGTAGAGAATTAAATTTCCTAAAAAATCGGTCTCTTATAATTTTATCGTATCTTCGATACCTTAGCCGTAATTTCGATCCAAAGTTAATTTAAGAGAATTCAAAAATTTTTGTAAATTCATTTATTTATAAAAGGTGATATATATTGATATATATATAGATATACTAGGGTGAAACTGATAACTTTAAAAAATGACGGAAATAATTGTCACTCCAATATATATAACAGTACGATAACATGAAAAAAAAAGATAACAGAAACTAACGAGCAAGTGGCGTACGACCGAGTTAAAAAACCGTCAAAGGAGCAGTTTCTGCAATTCATCTTTAAAACGTTATAACTCACCCCGGTAGCGCATACAGGCGATTATCTCGACACCGTTAAAGCCAGACATTCATCGCTACTGATGCATAGTCGAAATCTACACGCGCATCCTGACGCATCATTTGCCGACTCATCCGCAGTTTTAATTAATACACACCCCTAGCACACCGCAACCCTTCCGCGGGTGCTTCTCCTGTTTTTAACTTTCGCTGCTCTTAAAGCTCACAACCCACCAGCTCAAAGCTCATTCCTCATAGCTCAGTTATTTATTTTTCCTTTTTTTTTTTACTGTTTTTTCTTGTTGTTCTACCAGACTAAATTTATCATTGTAAATTCTTAATGAGTTACCAACTTTCTCTTTGTTACATTACATTCTCATAAATAAGGAGCTTCCTTTAAAACTTTCTCATATATAACAACTATTGCGTAAAATTAATTACATTCTAGAGTAAATGGGTTCAAAATTTTTTTTTTAATTTTTATACGTATATATTTATGAGGGTGTGCAATTTTTGTTAATTTATTGTTCGATACGAAATCCAATTTTTTTTAAATTCGGATTTGGAAACTTACTAATAAATTGAATTATTCGATGCAAAGAACATTTTCTGCACACCCTTTTTATATTTATAAGAAGGTGTGCATTTGGGGTGTGCAAATAATTCAAAGTTATTAATTATTGGAATAATTCGAAAATTTACTGATAATTCGAATTATTCGAAGTGACTTGAGTATTTTCTGCACACCCCGCCTATATTTGTCTGAGGGTGTGCATTTGTGGTGTGCAAATTATTCAAACTTACTAATTAATAGAACAATTCGAAAACTAACGAATAATTTTAAGTAATCGATGCGAATTGAACAATTTGCACACCCCGAATTTATAAATTTTTGTATTATTATAAAGGTGTGTACTAGGGGTGTGCAAACAATTTTAATAAATTATTCATATGAAATTTTGAATTTTTTATGATTTTATAACTATTCGAATAATTCGATGTGACTTGAACATTTTTTGCACACCCCGTATATATTTATTTGAGGTTGTGCATTTGTGGTGTGCAAATTATAAAAACTTACTAAGTAATGGAACAATTCGAAAACTGACGAATAATTTTAAGTAATCGATGCAAATTGAACACCGCTTGCACACCCCGAATGTATGTATTTATGTATTATTATAAAGGTGTGTACTAGGGGTGTGCAAATAATTTTAATAAATTATTCGTATAAAATTTTGAATTTTTTATGATTTTATAACTATTCAAATTATCCTATGTGACTTGAATACTTTTTGCACACCCCTAATTCATATATATACACATGAGGGTGTGCAAATAATTTCAAATTTTAAATACTTCGTAATTTCATTATTTGGAACGAAATTTAAATTTTTTCATAATCGATCTTCCTTAATACTTGATCACTTCCTGCACACCCCTAGTATATTTATATATACATAGATTTTTTTTATATGAGGGTGTGCAAGTAATTTTCAAAAATACTCCGATACAAATTTTTGATTTTTTTCATAATTTTCTAACTATTTTAATAATTCGAAAACCGGCGGATATTTCGAAATATCCGATGCAACTTGAACACGTTTTGCACACCCTTAATATATATATGTATATGTATGTATGGGTATATACATATGAGAAGGTATAGTGACCACCCGGTGTGCAGGACATGTGAATTAATTATTTGTTTTAATATAAAATCCACGGGGTGTGATTTAGTTGGCTGCCACAGGGGCAAGTGGATGTAGCTGAGCGCATAAACAAGTCGATGTCGTGTTGTTATCTTAGTGGGGGTAAAAAAAATGTATATATGAGTGTAGTAACAAGTAAGAGAAAGATGTATTATAAGTAAAGTAACAAGTTGTTGTTGCATGCAAGAAATATTTAAAAATAATAATAATAATAAAAAATTAAACATGCGATGTCTTTTGAATTTTTTTAAAAAAATCTTTATATAGTTGGCCAATTGTCGAAATTACTCGTGAGATTTCTGTGGGGTAGACTACTAATCACTGTATAATGTTAATATTATGCGATCTTACAATACGTTTTATTATTGTCTGGATGTGGATACGTAGGGCTGAGGTGCTGGGGAAGGAGAAAGGGCAGGAGAGGGGAGGGGAAAGGGGGTTGTATGTGTGGTGTGTGAATGAGTGAGTAAGAGTCGCTGAGGATAGAGACGATGAATCACTTGGAAGATGTATTAACATCGCACATGCAATCGTAGGTATCTTAAATTAACGTGGAACTTTTTTTTTTTTTTGGATGAAAATATAACAGATTATTGTTATTGTTAAGCCAAGTCAATTGTTATTGTTATGCCAAGTAAATTATTGGTTTTATTGTGGTTTAAGATTTGAAGAGATAATTTTTAGAAATTTGTGGTTATGTGCCAAGTAAAAAATTTTTTACTTGGCATCATTTTTATAGAAATAAACTAGTAATTTTTTGTGCCAAGTAAATAATTAGTGTGGAATTAAAGTACTTGGTGTTATTGTTCAATATCTAAAATTATCATGCCAAGTACTTAAATAATTTGTTTGAAATTTTTAATTAACGCCAAGTATGAGCATACTTTACTTTAAATCACTGTCATGATTTTTATTTATTTACTGGGCATAGTACATAAATTCCAAGTAATTTAATAACTTACTTGGCATCTATTATCACTCCTAAGGACTAAAAAAATGTACTTGGCATATTATATCAATGCCAAGTAATTATATAATTTACTTGGTATTTTATATCATTTTCAAGTACTCAAAAAATTTACTTGGCATATTATATCAATTCCAAGTAATTGAGTATTTTACTTGGCATTTACTGTCACTCTTCAGG
Organism: Microplitis manilae; assembly: GCA_030273425.1. Classification (NCBI taxonomy): domain Eukaryota; kingdom Metazoa; phylum Arthropoda; class Insecta; order Hymenoptera; family Braconidae; genus Microplitis; species Microplitis manilae. Next base: position 415,004 of record CP092727.1, read on the forward strand.
ACTCAAAAAATTTACTTGGCATAATATATCAATGCCAAGTAATCAAATATTTTACTTGGCATTTACTTTCACTTCTTAGGACTCAAACAATTTACTTGGCATTTATTATTACCTCTAAGGACTCAAAGAATTTACTTGGCATATTATATCAATGCCAAGTAATCAAATATTTTACTTGGCATTTACTTTCACTTCTTAGGACTCAAACAATTTACTTGGCATTTATTATTACCTCTAAGGACTCAAAGAATTTACTTGGCATATTATATCAATGCCAAGTAATCAAATATTTTACTTGGCATTTACTGCCACTCTTCAGGATTCAAAAAAATTACTTTGCATTTATTATCACCCCTAAGGACTCAAAGAATTTACTAAGCATATTAGATCAATGCCAAGGGCTCAAAAAATTTACTTGGCATAATATATCAATGCCAAGTAATTAAATATTTTTATTGGCATTTACTGTCACTCCTAAGGAGTCAAAGAATTTACTTGGCATATTATATAAATGTCAAGTAAATAAATATTTTACTTGGCATCTTATATAACTTCCAAGTACTCAAAATTCATAAAAAAAAATTTCCAATCTACTTCTCCCCTCTTTTCCTGTCTCTTTTAATTTTTACATTCAGCTAATCCTTACAAACGAACAAAATAAAATTTTCCTTCTAATCTCTATTTTTTTTTTTTTACATAAAAATAAATAAATTGAAAAATATGTTTACATAAATACCCACGTTGACTTTTATCGAGATTATTCTGATGGGTGATTAACATTCCCGATGCTCGACTACCGGCACATTTATCAGTATATATAACCATGTGTAACGCTCTGCTAGTTTTATCAACACCCAACAATTTGAATTATCAGTTTGATTATTATCTATATTATAATTATTATATTTATAAATATATCCATTTATATATGTATATATACAATTGACAATTTTAATTGTAATTATAATTTATTGATAAGTAATTTAAGGGTGGCTAATTAATTATTTATTTTTATTTACTATATATATATATACATATATATATATAAATAAAAGGAATGATCATAGCTGGTTGCGGACGTTTGGGGTCGGTGACTCGAACGGTCGCCGATCCGTCAGTCGATTACTCCGGGGATCTTACGTGAACATGGAAACAGGTTCTTGGAATCCGGTTCTTGATTTTACATACGACTCTAATCAACGCGGTTAGATTGCTGCATCGTTCGCTGCTTCACCTCTCTTTACTCTTAAAGAATTGTTCTTACATATATATACATATATATAGACTTTCTTTAATAAACCATAATAGGTATTTTACTTGTTTTTTACCTCCACAAGATTATTTTATTAACAAAAAAAGCTCAACGTTTAATTATATATTTTTTACAATTTTAATATAATCGATAAAATAACACGGCAATAAATATTCTTTTCCTTACAGCATAAACAATCGACTTATAATTACATTTTTTCTTCCGAATCGCACCTTACATTGTTATTTTCATAGAAAAATTTTTTCGCTGCCCAAACTCAAATAACTTGCAAACTATCAAGTTTATCAAAAAATCACTTCAAATCTTTTTTATAGGAAATTTAATTCTCTACAAAAAAGGTCCTTAGACTTTTTTTCATAACTCCAGTAGTTTTGCCTGAAATCTCAATTAAATAGACTAAAAATTTCTATTATAAGAAATACTGCTCTACCCCCCCCCTCCCCCGGTATATATTTTTATATATACATATATATGTCCAATGTACCTCATTATCCACGACCATCAAAATTATCACCCTAATTACTCCCACGTTACTCAGTACCTTGGCATCGAATCGAAACTTCATCACAATGGCGCCCAAAAAAATTAAATTTACGCCCATGTGTGACTGTAATAAAACAAAATGACATATTTAGCACACATACAATATCCTACATATTTATATATATATGAGACAATGGACTTATAATAACATTTTTTTTTCTTCCGAATCGCACCTTACATTGTCATTTTCATAGAAAAATTTTTTCATTGCCCAAACTCAAATAACTTGCAAACTATTGAGTTTATCAAAAAATTACATCAGATCTTTCTTATAGGAAATTTAATTTCCTACAAAAAAGGTTCTTAGACTTTTTTTCATATCTCCAGTAGTTTCGCCTGAAATCTCAATTAAATAGACTAAAAATTTCTATTATAAAAAATACTACTTTATCCCCCCCCCCTCCCGGTATATATTTGTATATACACATATATATGTCCAATGTATCTCATTATCCACGACCATCAAAATTATCACCCTAATTACTCCCACGTTACTCAGTACCTTGGCATCGAATCGAAACTTCATCACAATGGCGCCCAAAAAAAATTAAATTTACGCACATGTGTTAATGTAATCGAACATAGTGACGTATTTAGCACACATACAATATCCTACATATATTAATATATATATATATGTGAAGAACAGCAGCAGGAGCATCAGCAGCAGCTTGCCCGAGGCCGCTGGTCCGACGGCATTCCTCTACCTTCTCGATGGCTACACCGTGTACGGGTCTCTTCATTCTTCTTATCGGATCCTCTTTCTCTTGTATTGGACTACTATGTATGTGAAATAAAGTGTACCAATTGTTATTCTATAATTGACCTTGAATTATAAGTAAATTAAACAATCGGTAGAGGTGGGATCGAATAAAGTGGATTTGGTGGTTGACGTTAAATTGACTGGAGGATCTGGGAGGGATAGGAGGGAATAATATTTACGAATGTGATGTGTAATAATAATGTTAGGTCATTATCATTCTGATAATCTGTGGAGCGGATCGGACGGAGAATGGGGCAGAGTTGAGTATCGGCTGAAGAATGACCAGTGGTAGCAATAAACGCATATCTGCGGACGGAGTTGAGGCTGGAGAGTTAACTGGAGAGTGGAGAGCAAGGAGTAGAGCTCCAGTACAGTAGCAAGTGAGCTACAGAAACAGAGGCTACCTCGTCTTAGCATTACAATCCGTCGTACATATTCATTATGGCTTCAGGGCAAACAGGTATTATCTTGGATGGCTGCTTTGGAACACTCTCTGTGTACAGCTTGTAATTTTGACTCAGCCACACATGCATCGCTTCATATACCCTTTTTTTTACTTACTTATATACTTGTATTACTACTTTTATTTCTTATTAACGATATTTTATGCCTTACTTTTCCTTTGTTCGTGAAATCTGTTTTTTCTTTTTTTTTTTTTTTTAGAAAAATATATAAGAGGATTTTTAAACCTTCGACTTTAATATGTTGGTTATTTATTTTTTATTTTTTTTTTTACTGAGAAGTTTTTTTAAAACTGAAAGAAAATATTAATTAAAATCGATATGATAAACTTCATGTCTTCGATACATCAAACTTCACAACTTCGATGTATCGAACTTCATAGCATCGATATATCGAACTTCATTTAATCGATACATCGAACTTCATAACATTATTATTATTCATAATATCATTATCATTATATCGAACTTCTTTTTATCGATATATCGAACTTCATTCAATTGATACATCGAACTTCATAGCATCGATATATCGAACTTCACAACTTTGATGAATCTAACTTCATAACATCATTATTATTCATAATATCATTATCATTATATCGAACTTCTTTTTATCGATATATCGAACTTCATTCAATCGATACATCGAACTTCATAGCATCGATATATCAAACTTCATGAAATCGATATATTGAACATCGGAACATCGATATATCGAACTTCATTTAATCGATACATCGAACTTCACAACTTTGATACATCGAACTTCATAACATCATTATATCGAACTTCATTTTATCGATATATCGAACTTCATTTTATCGATATATCGAACTTCATACAATCGATACATCGAACTTCATAGCATCGATATATCGAACTTCATGAAATCGATATATTGAACATCAGAACATCGATATATCGAACTTCATGGAATCGACGTATCGAACTTTACAAAGTTGATGGATCGAATTTTGTGAAATCGATAATTCGAACTTCATAAAATCGATAAATCGATAATTTTTTATTCAAGACATAAAAAATATAAAAAATCGTCCTGACCTGATATTAAATTGACAATTTTTTATGTCGCCAAAAACTTTCTATGTCGGAACATTGATATTTTTTTTTTGCAGCATGAGGGGAGTTGACATAATTGCTCCATCGAAATTGACCGTAGGGTTTATAATGTATTATTAACAGCGACCAGGATATGACGCAAAACAATTGTAAGCTATTGTGTACAGTGATATGTTAGTCCGCAAGTGATAGTCAGTCAGAACAAAAGACCAAAGAGCAAAAGCCCGTAAATTAAAAGAAAAAGAATAAAAAAAAAACAATTAACCTCGCCCATTTAATATTCATACTCATAATTATAATTATAATTACAATCATAATAATATATAAATGTTTTTAATGTGTTAAGAATATTTTTTAAAAAAATTCAGCATAATAATTGGTTTGAGTGAAATATAAATGACACGAAGAGGAGCCGGAACATCACGCGTATGTGTACGTAAGTGTACGGAATAAGGTAAGAAGACGTGTGTTGCGAATTGCCCATCGGGTGGCACTCTCTCTCTCTCTCTCTCTCTCTCTCTTTTCTTTTCTTTTCATGGGTATTTTTTTTCCTGGCATATTCACAAGCAGATATATGAAGCATGATACAACAGCATCAGTACCAGCACCAGCATCAGCTCCAGCTTGAGCTTGAGTGCGTGGTTATGCGCTCGCTGATACCAAAGGGCGGCTGCTGGCTGTTGCTGATGCTGATGCTGGTGCTGGTGCTGTTGCTGTTGCATCGCCCCTTACGGTTGCTACTTGGTACGCAAGACGTACACGCACGTAATTGCGTGCCAGTCTTGAAATTATTCATCTCTCCCTGAGGACGGATGATTCTATGGAGCCAAGTCGACCGACCGCCCAGACTTAGTGAACATGGAGGTGGTATTATATACATTTATATTTATATTTATATATATATGAATATATGTATCTACATATATACAAGTGCCAGTCAAGTCATCATAGCCAAAGATATCCCGGCAGCTATCTATTATTATTGTATACCAAACAATTTATTTAGTTCCTTTTTTTTGTTATTGTTGTAATGATAACAATTATTGTAATTGTTGGTTCGATTTATGTTCCTATTAAATTATCCTCCTTTATATTTCACATTTCTTGTTTTATTAGTTCTTTTTTTGTAATCTTTGTTTTTGTATTTATTGGAAGTTTTGCATATTTGATGTCAATTTATTGTCTTTTTTTGTATTTAGTCTTATTGTCGTTGTTGTTTTTGCTGCCGCTGTTGTCGTTGTTGTTGTTCTTGTTTTTGTTCTTGTTCGGCTGTTGTTATTGTTGTTGTCGTGGTTCATGTTGTTGTTGTTGACACTGCCTGTCATAGCCGTGGTTTATGTAGTTGTTATTGTTGTTATTTGTCGCTGCCTCGGATAGTGTTGTTCTTGTTGTTGTTGCTGCTGTCATTGTTTTTGTTGTTGTCATTGTTGTCGTTGTTCATTTTGTTGTCGTTGCCTCGGATAGTGTTGCTCATGTGGTTATTGTTGCTGTAGTTGCTGATTTTGTCATTGTTATTGTTGCTGTCATTGTTGTTGTTACTGTCGTTGTTATTGTTGCTGCTGTTGATGTTTATGTTGCTACTGCCACTGTTGTTGTTGTTGCTGTTGTTGTTGCTGTTGCCGTAGTTGTTGATTTTATTGTTGTCGATCATGCTTTTGTTGTTGTTGTTGTTGTTGTCGTTGTTGTTGTTGTTGTTGCTGTAGTTGCTGCTGTTGATGTTTATGTTGTTGCTGCTACCACTGTTGTTGTTGTTGTTGTTGTTGTTGTTGTTGTTGTTGTTGTTTTTGTTGTTGTTGCTGCTACCACTGTTGTTGTTGTTGTTGTTGTTGTTGTTGTTGTTGTTGTTGTTGTTGTTGTTGTTGTTGTTGTTGTTGTTGTTGTTGTTGTTGTTGTTGTTGTTGTTGTTGTTGTTGTTGTTTTTGTTTTTGTTGTTGTTGTTTGATTATAAATAAAAAATTTTTCTCTAATTATTTTTTCAGTAATTAATTTTATATTCCATCAACTTGTTCTTCCTTAAACAAATAAAAATTCAATAATTATTCCCCCAGAAAAACAATAAAAAAAAACCCTAAAAGAATTAAGTTCAATGGCTCCAGCGTGAGTATTATAGTCTCATCGTTTGTAAACTTATCGGACAGAGACTTGAAAATCCGGTCGCATTAAGATATCTATCGAAACAACGGATGTACGCTATTAAAACTTTTATATTATTTTTATTACATACCCTACTCACATCAGCCCTAAGTATTTCACATATTATTATTTTATTTTTATCATTATCATTTTTTTTATTATTGTCATTATTATTTATTCCCTTCTCTCATGAAAGCATACCTACACTACACAATCCTGTCATTCACTATTAATTTCTTAGAACATTTTAATAAAATATCTCTTTACTTACTTTTTTTTTATGTAACAACAATTTTCTTATCCGTATTAATCATTTCACATTAATTAATATACGAAATACATTTTTTATTCAATTTTAAATCTAAACTTGTTAACTTCTTTATTCAGGAGCCTATCTGACATTAAATATATATATATATATATATATATATATATATATATATATATATATATATATATATATATATATGAACAGTGATATACACCACATATGCAAGTCAATTTGTACCTGCATGAATATACCAAAGTCATATATATATATATATATATATATATATATATATATATTTATTTATTTATTTATTGTTATATACATTAACAATAAAAAAAAAAATGGACGATGAGCAATCGAGTTTAATCGCAATATCCAAGCGAGTAAACGCATATCATATATATATATGGGTATATATATTTATATGTGAAAATACTACAACAAGGAACTTTAGAGCGTTATAATCTCGATATCTCATATATTCATGTGCAAGACATGCCTACCCATTTTAAATATAGCATCGTGTAATTCATAATAAATGACTTATAAATGTAATGGACTTTTTGTTAAAACTTATCATCTTTTGTGTGTATATGTGTGTGTGTGTGTGTGTGTGTGTGTGTGTGTGTGTGTGTGTGTGTGTGTGTGTGATATTTATATGAAAATATCTGAGATCACATATTCTACTGTCTGTAAGCCTTCTACTTTTCAATGCAGCCATGGATTTTTTGTTCCGGGTTGTTTTTTGTTTATTTCCGAGCTTTGTTTGCGTTTGTATGAGAGCTGAAGTTTGTTCGGGCTGCGGTCGCTTTTATTTAACTATGTTTTTCTGCATTGTGGAAGGATTGTTGAGAAAAAACGGAAATACTCGAGCTTTGAGATACTGCGAGGGAGTTCGGTTTGTTTAGGTTTGTTTGGAAACAAAGTTAAAAGGTAGTGTAAATTTTGGCTGGGATTTTTGTTTCAGAGATGGAAAGAAGTGGGAGAAAAAAATTTTAGTACAAACGGAAGGATAGAAAGCACTTTGTTTCACTTTGTTCAACTTCATTCCACTTTGTTTCACCCAAAATAATTTTGTAAAATCTTTTCGAAAATATCATTCTCGTTCACTCTCAAACACTATCCCCAAATGAAAACAATTTATCTCCTCAATTTCTTCCGAAACAATCAAAATTCCATTGTTTCACTTTGTTTGACCAAAAAAAAATTTCAAAATTTTTTCGAAAAATCCTATTCTCTACCCCTCATAACTACTGTCCCCAACCAGAAACAACAAATCTCCACAATTTACCCCAAAACAATCAAAAGCCCATTGTTTCACTTTGTTTGACCCAAAACAAATTTCAAAAATTTTTCGAAAAATCCTATTCTCTACCACTCATAACTACTATCTCCCACTACAAACAACAAATCTCTACAATTTATTCTAAAACAATCAAAAACACATTGTTTCACATTCTCTACTACCCATTAAAATTATTTCTTCCTAACCCCCAGCTCTGACCACAAGACCCACTACCTAATTCCATAAACACAAAAAAAAACAAAACAATCCACTCTCAACTTTGTATCACATTGTTTTTCTCAATTAATCTTTATCCAATTTAGCATAGCTTATACTTTGTTTAGCCGTTGGAATGTTAAGATAAAAATAAGTATTAAAAAATGACGATGATGACTCGCTACGGGATAAGAGGACTTGAAAGGTATGTGTGGATACAAGCATACAACATATATATATATATAAATGAGTGAGTCGGTTTCGAGGTGGAGTAAGGAAAGGTTGCCACTTGGTTGCGTGTCGAGTCTTAATGAATGCAAACCACGATCAGGAGGTAGGCCTCGGAACCTTCTACCTGTTGTTTTCCAGTCCAGATAGCCTATAATTTTTATTGTCACGGGAAGAAATAGCGGGCTGATGGAGGCACGGCTTATCTCAGCTTCTCGTTTTGTGTGTTGCCTTCGTGTAAGTCTGAGATGTGCACTTGTTATTCTTCTTCTTCTTCTTCTTCTTCTTCTCCCTTCACCTCTTCTCCCTTTCCTTTTCTTCTCCTCTTCTCCCTGTCCTTTTATATTTATCCCTATACATCATTCCCTCTTTGTTCCCCTTTTCTCTCTATCCTCGTTCCTTGTTTTTCCAGTTGATTGTTTGTCTTTGTTCATCGGCCACGTCCTTACAATTCTTTACGCCTTCTCTAATCTTTAGCATTTTCACTTTGTCCTGTCTTGTCAAATCCTCGCTTGTTTCAAACCTTGTTTATAGTTTTTTTTTTTTTTTTTTTTTTTTTTTTTTTTTTTTTTTTACGGAACAATGGAATTTAACCTCACAATTTATACTAGTCTATGTACGTTTTAAATGCATGGTATTAAACTCCGCGACAGTGGACATTGCCAGACTAATTGACAAACATTTACGTACACTTAGGTGACACTTAAGCGACACTAAACTGACAGTTCTCCGACACGAGTGCAATCAAGTTTCATTCCAAATTAACTTTGTTTGTTTATTGGACGGCCCTTTGACTGATACATCTAACATCCTTTCGCGACTATCTTCGGCACTAAACCTTACACTAATACCATTAGTTCCACCGCTCTATCGAAAAAAATCCAATATTTTCAATTATCTATTTTAAAATCTCATTTCATTTCTAATTCATGGCTAAACTATCAGAGATACGGAAAAAATTTACAGGAAACATTTTGTAGGAAATTTAATTTTTTACAAAAAAGGTCCTAAGTACTTTTTTCCTAAATTCAATAGTTTTATAGGAATTTCAATTTTAATAATTTTTGAGGAAAAATTTCCCGAGATCTGTATATTTAGACTTTGAATTTAAATTGCAGCCAAATTATGAGAGTTAAAAAAAAATTCACAGGAAATAATTTGTAGAGAATTTAATTTCCTACAAAAAAGGTATCTTATACTTTTTTTCTCAAGTCAATAGTTTTCTCGCAATGACAATAAAAAAAAAGACAATTCTTTATCGCAATCAACCAAATCCTCAGAACAAATCCCTTGGCTTTGTTACACCCGGAAGTAATTGTATAAATTTTTTCGTATTGTCTAAGCATTGTATTGTCACCTCACATTCATCAGAGTGTTCATTCATTCAATCTGCAGTCATTGTCTAGAGATTTTTTCCCCCCCACCCCCGACTCCATTTGTTTTCCGTCCGCCATCTTCTCGTCCCTCACCTCTAGACATTTCCCCAAGTTTTTTCATTGTTCCCAGCTTAAATTAACGTCACTAGGTCACCGATACATTCAACACTTGCTATATTTTATGTAATTTAATAATTTAACTAAATTATAATTCCATAGGTGGCGCTAGTGTTCTTAGAGCCAGAATTCGGAAGTGAATAGATTATTAATGCGTGCAAGTGAGGTTAGGAGCCACAAAATAATTATTGTCGTTTGTTTATATCAGAATAGGTATAGTGATGATTGTCGGGTTTTAGTTTGAATCTTAAGTAAAGTTAGTAGTTCCTCGGCTTTACAAACTTCCTCCCTAGGTTGGGTACTGCTGCTGTTGCTGCTCCTGTCGAACTACCGAGCGTGGAAATACAATTATCACGTCGAATACCAACGTCTAGATGGATGATGGATGCAATCTCACTCCTTCTTTCTCTTACATACCCCCTATGCCCTTTCTCTCTTTCCCAACCCCTGTACTAGGAACCTCCCCGTTGGTAACGACGGTTGATTGTATAAACTCTTGGTAGGATATTGCCTTAAATAAACAATATTGAATTCCCAAATGTCATTTACGTCGTCGCTTACGATCATTTTATAAAAATATATCATATTGTATTACATAACCTTACTTTATTTTTTACAGTTGACTTAAAATCGAAATTTACCCAAGTAAAATCAAAGTTACGTCAAAAATTCTTAGAACCTTTTTTGTAGAGAATTCAATTTACTACAAAATTTGTTTCAAGACTTTTTTTGTATCTTTGATAGTTTAGTTGGAATTTGAATTTGAAGTTAAACTATATAAATATATGAATACTTTTATAAAATAAATTTATAATTTCGAATATGAAAAAAAAATATCAAAGGCAATCATAGTTTACAAAGTATTACATTTGGTAGCAATATTTCCGCGATTGAATGGAGCGAGATATTTTAGCTGACGGTTCGATTCGACAGCCAGAGAAAGTTTAAATTTTTGTTTTTCTTTATAGATTGCTACGCATAAGAGAAATAATAATCGAGAAATATAAATAATGTGTACACAAGTACGAAGCTTGATAGATTGAATGAATTTACCGAGGAAAGTTGCCATTAAAACTTTTATTTATAACATTTAATATTTTATTCAACATAAGTGTGTAAAAATATAATGATAAGTATTAAGCGAGTGTGTCAAATGGGGATGCTTGAGAGAATGTGAGGGTAGGTCGACGACGTGCTATGTAATGTAATTAGGTTGTCTGGAACACTCATGTCACGTCACGTCTCGATGCAAGGCTTTCGTAGGACATAATACCCCCATCAGCAGCGCTGCACAAATCTACTAACTTGTCAGCGCTTGAGACTGAGACTTTTCTTAATACAAATCTTATAATTATCAATACAAACTCCTAGGAATTCAAATTTATGGAAATAACGCAATAAACAAAATGTTTGGTCCTTCGAGCCAGTGATAATTTAATAGAATTTCTTGAACCAGGGATTTGTTTGGTTTGCTGGGCTAGGAAAGTCTATGAAATATCTTTTGTAAGCTCTTTAGTGTGTATATATACCATTTTCTTACTGACTAACGATGTTTACCTCATCATTTGCTAAATAACAATAAAGACTGATTTTTTTCACTAAAAATATCACTATTATCAATTCAGAATTTATGGGATCTGAAATTTGAATTAACCCTACAGTATAATCCACTTGGTCCTTCGAGCCAGTAAAAATGTGATAAAATATAATAAACTATAAACTTTTTATTCTGAATGCCGCAAAAATATATTTGGTCCTTCGAGCCGGTGAAAATTTGCTAGAATTTCTTGAACCAGGGATTTTTTTGGTCTGTCGAGCCGAAGAAATTTATAAAATATCTTCGGTTAATTCATGTGTGTATACATAAAGGGTTTTTTCCTCGTCTAACATGTTTTGCTTCATCATTTGCTCCATCATGAGGAAGACCGTTACAGAAGGTAGGCTGATGTTGATGCCGGTATGCCCACTTATATGAGAACCGAGTAAATGGGTAGACTCTATCTCTTTCTGATGTCGTATCCTGCATCGCAATCACGATCCGAGATCCCTCAAAGCGAGGTCCTCTGCTAAAATAATACTGGCTATGCCACTAATTATAAGACTGCCAACCGAACCTGGTGTGGAGTAATTGATCATATTCGCTTGGATTCTAGACTTTTTTATCTTTTTTTGCCACACAACAATACACCTTTTTTCGTGTCATACATTACTCTACCGTAAATTTTTGTATTTAAAAATATTAGAATGCCTCTAAGTGGCTTGAAAATAAATTGAGCTTAGGAAATATTTTCTCGATTCTAACATATCGATAAAAAAAATGTTTTAACCGTTAGCGTATAAAGTAAATAATAAATTTAAAAATATTTCTAATTTGTTAATAAACATATTAAATTAATAACATCATATATTAATGAAATAACGCTCGGAGTTTAAATTAAATTAAAATAATTGTAAAGATTAGCTATCGACCTCGACCCAGAATGGAATGCCATCCATGTAAATACTATTACAAACAAGTTTACGCATTAAAATAATAAAAAAATAGTTAAATGTTCATCTTTAGTAATAATAAATAAATAAATAAATAATATAATGAAATGTGAATAAACCCTGGGTCTTTCTCTTCTCTTATAACTTTGCACTACACACAAACTAATATACCCGGCATATAAAAACACTTAGACGTCCGATAGATTTAAATAAATATACATGTTTTATAGTACAGCCTATCTTACTGTTAAATGTTAATAAATTGTTTGAAGCCAAGATGATAACGTTAATAAAGAGTCCAACCTATTTCAATAACTATTCATTTATTGTGAAATTCCATATGTCATTATTTTTATTTATGCGCGGGAAATCTACTTTTTTAATTGGGTATGGCCATGGCGCCCAATGGCGGGAAATCTGCGAGGTCTGCGTTACGGATTCGATTGGTGGATTTTGAGGTTTGTAGGAAGTAATTTGGCTTTGTCTTCATGCAGAGATGGAGCAGAGGTGCTAATATGGGTGTAAAGTGAGCTAGTGAGAAGTATGAGGGGTAATATGTAGAGGGAGTCAACTTTTTGGAAGAAGGCTTTAAAAGGGCGCTTTGGGATCGTTTGGTTTTGGTAGGAAGGGGTTGGGAGTTTTTTAGGAAATCGTGGGGGAGGTTATAAGGTGTCTTGGGGAAGGTAGAAAAAAAATTTCAAGTCAAACGGATGCTTATTTTGGTTATAATCCACAAAAATGTAAAATTTCGGAAATTCGAATTTCGGAAAAATCTCAGAATTTTTGAGTTTTTGGTGTTATTTGTTCTAGGAACAGTATAGAAATAGTTTATTTAAAGTGTTTTGATAATTAGAAATGGTTAAATTAGCTTAGAGCTATTTTTCGGCGTTTCCGTGTTCGGAAGGGTTAAGGCTGCTTTGAATTCTATTGGTTTCATTACGAACGGGTTAAAGGATCTCTGGCAAACTGTGGGGGAGGTTATAAGGTGTCTTGGGGAAGGTAGAAAAAAAATTTCAAGTCAAAAGGAAGCTTACTTTGGTTATAATCCACAAAAATGTAAAATTTCGGAAATTCGAATTTCGGAAAATTCTTAGAATTTTTGAGTTTTTGGTGTTATTTGTTCTAGGAACAGTATAGAAATAGTTTATTTAAAGTGTTTTGATAATTAGAAATGGTTAAATTAGCTTAGAGCTATTTTTCGGCGTTTCCGTGTTCGGAAGGGTTAAGGCTGCTTTGGATTCTATTGGTTTCATTACGAACGGGTTGAAGGATCTCTGGCAAACTGTGGGGGAGGTTATAAGGTGTCTTGGGAAAGGAGGAAAAAAATTTTCAAGCCAAACTGGAGCCTACTTTGGTTATAAACCACAAAAAAGTAAAATTTCGGGAATTCGGTTTTTCGAAAAAAACCCTAAAATAAGTAAAAGTTTCGTGTCGATGACTTTGTGCCGACAATATATTTACAGGACAGTAACATTGACAGCCAATAAGATCAATCTACTAAATAACCATCTCTATAAGCGATTTAAATACCTTATGTCGATTTAAAAACAAAACAAAAGCTCATTTTCCCCCCAGCTATTGATCGCATGTCTATAATGGACCTCTCGTATCCATACTTAGTAAATTGCATTGAATTTGCTCTACAATGTTGCATGGTCATTAATACACCCGCAATTTATGCTGTAAAAGTAACTAAGCAAATTGTCGTTTTTTTCTTTGCGGAAATCAAATTTAATTGTAACTATTTTTAGACATATATGTGTGTATGTATAGATGTATGGACGCACGTATACATGGGGAATGATATAGAAATGTTGGCGACAACTCTCTCTTATGTAGAATAGAACAATCAAGAGTGAATCAAGGGAGCACTTGTTCTACATGCCCAGGGACGTTGGACAGTTCGCCTTGTTTCCTTCAAGTGTTTCATTCAACTTCATATCCGACACCCACAATATAATATCACAATTAATGCAATCACTCATATACATTCATAAGTGCTGGAGATATTTGACAAAAAAGTTTTATTTATTTTTCAGAGAATGAATAAGAATAAAAAATGAAATTTCGCATCATTATTTTCTGGTGAATGAGACTAAAAAATTATTTTAGCGCCAGGAGTCGAGTAATGAAGCAAAAATGTATGTTATTATTATTATTATTATTGTTTTACTTGTAAGAGAGGAAGAAAATAAAATTTAAATGGGTTTTTGTTGGAATTAAATCGGAAGTGATGTGATGAAAAAAAAATATGTGGGGTGACAGAATGAGATTGAGATAAAAATAATAATGATAATAATAAGAATCGATATATGATTTTATTGTTTTTATTTATTTGTATGAGAGGTGAAGGTAACAAGAGAGATGTGTGAAATAAAGTTGGATAAATGTTAGGTGGTGAGAGTATAATTTGTCACGTGTGTACGCTGAAGACAAGGAGTTTTATCAAGTCAACACATCTCGGTACACCCGCACTCAACAGAGATGTCAGCAGACTGATGCTTATATATTCTTTGGCATATTGTGTCATGGTGTATAGGAAAGGTGGTTTTGTATTAATCATACAAGTTGAGTGTCATGTGTGTTTAATAATGCACGGATATTTTTTTTTATGTTTATTTTTAATCATTTTTTTTTCACTACAACATGTGCTGAAATTTTTTTTTATATTTGAAGTATATATTATCGATTTGAGGTCCGAAATATCGATTTGAAGTACGAAATATCGATTTGAAGTAAGAAATATCGATTTGAAGTACGGAATATCGATTTGAAGTACGAAATATCGATTTGAAGTACGAAATATCGATTTGAAGTATGAACTATCAATTTGAAGTACGATATATCGATTTGAAGTATGAACTATCGATTTGAAGTACGAAATATCGATTTGAAGTACGAAATATCGATTTGAAGTATGAACTATCAATTTGAAGTACGAAATATCGATTTGAAGAATGAACTATCGATTTGAAGTACGAAATATCGATTTGAAGTACGAAATATCGATTTAAAGTATGAACTATCGATTTGAAGTACGAAATATCGATTTGAAGTTTGATTTATCGATTTGAAGTTCAACTTATCGATTTGAAGTACGGCCTATTGATACGAAGTTCGATTTAATCTATTTGACATACGTCCTATGATATGAAGTTGTATATAATTGATTTGAAGTTCAGCCTATTGATGTGAAGTTCAACCTATTATTTTTAAGTATAGTACATTGACTTGAAGTGCAGCGAGTTGATTTGAAGTACGGCCTATCTACTTGTAGTTATGTGTACTGATTTGAAGTTCAGTGTATTAATGTGATGTACGGTCTATCGATTTGAAGTTCGGTGAATTATATTGAAGTATGATGCATCGATTTGAAGTACGGCCTATCGATTTGTTTGCCGTCTTGAATTGAAGTACGGTGGAAGGGTTTGAAGTACGGCCTTTAGACTTGAAGTTTAGTGTATTACAATGAAGTACGACCTATCGATTTGAAGTACGGCTTATCAATTTGAAGTTTCATATATTTATTGGAAATAGGGTGAACTGGTTTGAAGTACGGCCTATCGATTTGAAGTACGACCAATCGATTTGAAGTACAACCTATCGATTTGAAGTACGATATAATGAATTCAAAAAACCGAATGTTTTAAGTTCATTCCATCGAAAAGTTAATGAAACTTTTTTACAGAAATTTTATCTAGATAATCAAAACTAAAATTTTTCGAAAATGTAGTATATAAAAAAAATTATCATATATGATAAACCTGTAAAATTGGACACACTGACATCTTAATAAGTGCGGTTGAGTTTAATATCCATGGAATTTACACATAAGTATCCACATATTGCCTGAATTGAGAATATAACATACGAACGTGTATATGCCCAAGAAACATTGTGGTTACTCTCAAAATGGGCTTTGTGGTAACGTAGTTACAACAAGACCCACGATTGGTGTATTACACACGAGTCTTTTGATATACCGGAATAGAAAAACAAATACAGATCTACTATTAGTCAACCACTTAAAAAAAACCGTAAAGATGACTGTAAACGATGTAAATGTATGTATGTATGTATATATTTACGAGCCTTTCAAAAGCCTCCTCAATGTTTGTTATAACTTATAGCATTAACTCAGCTCCTCACACTAAAAACCGGTGATTTAACTGCCGTAGCGTGAAAACCCGGGTACCAGATATTCCAACAACTTTATATCCATTCTTCCCTGGAACTAACGCGTCTGTTGATCAAAACTCGGCTATTCCCAGTGGTCTTATTTTTTCAATAGCCCATGTCCAGCAAACAAACTTAAAGATATTAACAAACAATTCTGCGCAGATTGTGAACGTATCAGTCAGTAAGCACTCGCGGTAAGAACTTAAGATGAGTTAAAAAATTATCGTGTTAATAATTGTTACGCTAAAATTATGCACATGGCTCAATTGAACGCAGATCAAAGCCACGCGGAAAAGGAAGTCGTTATTCGCGATATTAAGAGCTGATGATTTGCTCATACGCCTGCTACAGACTTACAAGATAATATTGTTGTATTTATTTAAGAATTTTTATTTTAGATAATAAATAGATTTTTTTAATTCATCGAATTTATACTGGGAAATAGAATTATTGAGGTGGCGCGAAAAAATAACTAGTTTTTTTTTAAATTCTAGAGGTCGCATAAAAAATTTTTTTAATGGAATATATTTAATGGAATTCTATTTATGTAACGTTCCATTGAAATTTTTCAATCGAATTCTAGAAAAAGAAAATTTTAAATCAATTTTAGTGGAAATTTATTAATGGACTATTTTTAATAGAATTCCATTAACGAATAGATGTAATAGGTATTTTTAATAGATTTTTTATAGGGTTTTTTTTAATTAGCCCATTAATAGAATTCTATTAAATACTCCATTAACAATAGCCCATTAATAGAATTCCATTAAGACTGCCAAATTTTTTTTACATTAAAAATTTCATTGGAAACTTCCATTATGAATACTATTAATAGAGCCCTATTATAAATTCCACTAAAAATAGTCTTTCAATAGAATTCTATTAAAAAATTTCAAAAACTTGTTCTATCCAGCATTTCATTGAAAAATTCTATTAAAAAATTTATTCAGAGAATTCCATGCAAATCAGCCCATTAATAGAATTCTATTGAATACTCTATTAAAAATAGTCCATTAATGAAACTCTATTAAAACTGTGTCTCATTTTTGTTCCTTTAAAAATTTAATTGGAAAATTTCATTATGAAGACCATTAATAGAGTCCCATCGAAAATTCCATTGAAAATAGTCTATTGATAGAATTTCATTAAAAATATCAGAAACTTGTTATATCCAAAATTTCATTGGAAAATTTTATAAACAAAACTATTGATAGAATTCTATTCAAATTAGCTCATTAATAGAATTCTATTAAAAACTCCATTAAAAATAGTCCATTAATGAATTCCATTGAAACTGTGTCCAATTTTAGTTCCATTAATAATTTCATTAGAAATTCTATTATGAATACTATTAATAGAGCTCCATTATAAATTCCATTGAAAATAGTCTATTAATAGAATTCTATTAAAAATAGTCCATTAATGAAATTCCATTACTGTGCCTAATTTTTGTTCCATTAAAAGTTTCATCGGAAATTCCATTATAAATATCATTAATAGAGCCCCATTAAAAATAGCCTATTAATAGAATTCTATTAATACTCCATTAAAAATAGTCCATTAATGAAATTCCATTACTGTGCCTAATTTTTGTTCCATTAAAAGTTTCATCGGAAATTCCATTATAAATATCATTAATAGAGCCCCATTAAAAATAGCCTATTAATAGAATTCTATTAATACTCCATTAAAAATAGTCCATTAATGAAATTCCATTAAAACTGTGTCTAGTATTTTTCTCCTTAAAAATTTCATTGGAAAATTCCATTATGAATACCAATAATAGAGCTCCATTAAAAATAGTCTATTAATAGAATTCTATTAAATATTTTATTAAAAATAACAAATTGAAAAAATTTTCCGAGTAATTATTATTTTTTCCACATTTTACTATAAAAATACTCACCTAATATCCAATAATTTAATAAAATATAATTTTTAAATTAATTTATAATAATTAGCATTGCCTATTTTAAACAAGTAGATTTTATGGTCTTACATTACCCAGTAAATAAATATAACATGCATATATATATACATATATATAAATGTTATAAGCAGTATACATGGGTATGAAACAGAGTGAGCGGTTAATTGGAATGCTGTTGGTTGGATAAAATTATTAAATGAGAATAATCTAAGTAACAGCAGCAGCAGCAGCAGTAACAGCAAAAGCATCAACATCAACATCAGCAGGTAGAGACATGATACGAGAGTAGAGTAGTGTAGTGTAGTGTATTATATCGTATATTGGCGTACTGCCATTCTCCTTTCATCGACAACTACTTTTCTCTTCGCAAAATACAACATCAGATCAAGTCTCGGTGGTTTATAAACCAGATAGTTGTTACTGGCGTATTACTATACATTACACATTATAAGTACGACCGAGATGTCACCGGACACGGTACGATCATATTTGGCAGGTTGCTCCCCATATCTGAAGCCAGTGTCTCCATACCGACCTATTTGGTTCTTCCTGATGTTTATATACATATACATATAAATACATAACAACAATTCCAGTCATTTTAGTTCAATAAAAATCATGTTACCAGTTACATGTTCGCTGTCAATAATTGATTAATTAGTGCCGGTGATGCATTTTTTTTAATTATTAATTTTTTTTCAAACATATTTTATTAATTATAATTATTATGTCTTCATTATAGCAATTATGGCCTTGTTTTTCGGATTATAGTCACTTTAAGGCTTCTCGAGATAATTATTACTAATTGTCATAAAAGCGTGAACCCAGAGGATACAATTGACTACCGGATAGGAATTATCAAAAATAGCCAATTAATTGATGATAAGTTCGAAAACCGAATTTTCGAAATTTTATATTTTTCGGTTTGTAACCGAACTAGGTTTCCGTTTGACTCGAAAGTTTTTCTGTGTTATCTAAGACACTTTCTGACCTTCCAACAATTTCAACTAAGCTTCCTAAGCCCTTCCTGTAAGAGCCAATAGATTCCGAAGCAGTCTTACCCCTTTGGAAAACGGATCCCTGGAAAAATGAGTCGAGTTAATTTCAACCATCTCTCGTGTGAAAGTACTTCCTCTTTGCTATTTTTGATCTGATTCTGCTGCAGAAAAAGCCAGATGTCATTAAAAATTCTAAATTAGTCAATTTTTCCAAAAACCGAATTTCTGGAATTTTCCTTTTTTGTGTCTTAAAACCAAACTAAGCTTCCGTTTGACTTGAAATTTTTTTTCTACATTCCCCTAGACACCTTGTGACCTCTCAAGAATTTCGTCTTAGCTTCTTAAACCCTTTCCCGTAAAAACAAATAGATTTCAAAGCAGCCTTAGCCCTTCTGAAAACGAATTCCCGAAAAACTTACTCAAGCTAATTACAACCATCTATACTCATGTAAACGCTTTTCTGTCACTACTTTTCAACTTTCCCTACTCAAGAAAAAGTCTAATTACATAAAAACTTCAAAATCATCAAATTTTTCCAAAAACCGAATTTCCGAAATTTTTCTTTTTTGCGTCTTATAACCAAACTAAGCTTCCGTTTGACTTGACATTTTTTTTCTACGTTCCCCAAGACACCTTGTGACCTCTCAAGAATTTTGTCTTAGCTTCTTAAACCCTTTCCCGTAAAAACAAATAGATTTCAAAGCAGCCTTACCCCTTCTGAAAACGGATTCCCGAAAAACTTACTCAAGCTAATTACAACCATCTATACTCATGTAAACGCTTTTTTGTCACTACCTTTTAACTTTCCTTACTCAAGAAAAGGTCTAATTGCATAAAAACTTCAAAATCATCAAATTTTTCCAAAAACCGAATTTCCGAAATTTTTCTTTTTTGCGTCTTATAACCCAACTAAGCTTTCGTTTGACTTGAAATTTTTTTTCTACATTCCCCTAGACACCTTGTGACCTCTCAAGAATTTTGCCTGAGCTTCTTAAACCCTTTCCCGTAAAAACAAATAGATACCAAAGCAGCCTTACCCCTTCTGAAAACGGATCCCCAAAAATCGAGCTTATAAAAAAGCTAATAATACCGACAATGCTAAACATACAGATCAATAAATGATTGACGAAAATGAATGAAATATGACAGGAATACCCTCCATCTGGGTTATAAAAATAACTTTGTATACGTAAACACAGCGTACGTAGATCAAAGATGTTTTGGTTTTAATAGAAAGCCTTAGAGGCGTTTGTTCCATCTTCCTCTCATCTGACTAAATATTCCTTGGATTCAGAACCTACAGATTACTGATGACAGTCACAAATACATATCTCTATATCTCTATATATACATATATAAACACGTTTAAACGTTATCTATAAAGCACATTTGACTTTACCAAAGTTTAATATCCCTTACGCCTTGAGTTTATTTTAAGTAAATCGTCGTCTTCTTGGTAGCTAACCAGCTCACTATATCGCCAAACTAGGAGGTGAATTCACCAGATGAGGATTTACTAAAGTTTTACAAAGAAAATTTAGTTTGTAAACCACCATCAGTTTCCAGCAATTGCCTTTAAGCTAAAGTTTATAGCAAACGTTGTCTGTGATTTTCTCTAATTAATATCTCTGTTGACATAACTAAATCCCGGTATCTAGATCTGGCTCTGGCTCTGGTTCTGGTTCTGGCTCTGGATCTACATCAGCAACATCAACAAAGACACAAACTCTTTAATTCATAATCAATCAGTCCATAATCTACGGATGGGTAACAAATTATTTTGAATTGTAAATTTTGTCCCGGACTAGGACCGACCCAGACCTGAATCTGGACCTGGACCTGGATGAATGATGGTGCTAATGGTTAAAATTCGGCTTGAAGATACTTTTTAGCGAGGATGAAATTTTATTTGATTGATAATCTAGATGACAAAGACAAATGAATACAATTTGCCAGCAAAGTTAGACTCGAGTGTTTTGTATGCGGGCTGGTAGAATTATACGAGCTTTGTGGCGAGTAATCCTTTTGGGGATGCGTGTATATGTTACGCTTTGGTTAAGCAATATAAATAGATGGGGATATTTCCAATCAGTGGTACTGTTAATGCCGTGGTGACATATAATTGTATATTACAAACCATCATTACTCGTCATTTCTAGCTGTGACTTTAAGTCACCCTAGTACCCAAACTATTGGGTTTACGTCGAACTTACTTAGGACCTTTTTTGTAGAGGATTCAATTCTGAAGAACTTTGTCTCTTATAATTTTTATCATATCTCTGATAGATTTGCTAAAATATGGGTTCAAATTTTCAGGGTCTGGTAAACTGGATGCGCCATTTTGTGGGAGTCATTGTAGGTTTTTTATGATAATAAATAAATGAGTAAATAGTTGTGCAGCAGCCATCTTACCAGGTGGGTGGGTAAATAAATAATAAAGTTATAAAATAATAAACAGACAATCCGAGGGTGAGGACGCGGTGCCAATTCATTAAAACCTTTTACCATTATATTGTTTAAATACAATTTTGTCGTTTACTAATTAATGCGTCTCTGAGATCAAAGAAGATATTTATTGGTTCATGTGATACTAAAGAGACGGTATAACGAGAAGAGGTAGCAGTAACTGAGGGAGCAGTTTGAGTGTAGCTGGGTTAGAGTTTGGCTGAGTTGAGTCGAGTTGAGTCGAGTTGAGTTGGTTGAGGTGGATAGAGGATGCTAGCATGGCTAGCATAAGGATACCAAGACCCCAACTACCACGTAGACGATGAACGGTTTAAGTATCTATAGCTAGCAAGAAATGTTTCCATCCGTCCCTTCCTCCAGCTCCCTTTTCCCTCTCAGCTCCTAACCCCCAGTCCAACCCAGGCTCGTTTCGCTCTTTCCTTTCACCCCTTTTGCTTTAAAACTCACCCTCAGTCTCGAAAGCTTTCCAGCCTTGTCATTCTACAGCAACCTGCCTCACTCGTGATCATCCTGTCACACTGGTTTTCGCGGATTCTCTGATTCTCATCACTCTAGACTAAACTAACTTTGTTAATACACTCGTTTCAGCATGGGCTGGCGCAACTACAAAGATCGCGATTAACGACGTCGCGGTCATTGCGCATATAAAAATCAGCATCTCTTAGAATTCTCTTAGGGGAATGACACAAATGACGATTTCAAGCTCAGAGTCTCTAATTTCACTAGACTTTTCCCAAAAATGTCCTCGGGCTTCAGATCAATGAGTTGCAGGTCAGCTAGCAACGATCAGAAAAATCCCGTAGAAGAAGGCTCCGTTTTTCTAGCCATACTTTCAAAGGATCAACTCGTGGATTACTCGCTTAGGGTGCTTTGGAAAGTGTGTAGTCTAAGCTTCAAAATGAGCGGTTAAAAGTCTTGGTTCGATGATTTGACGCTGAGTTATGCCAACTTATAGTAAAATCCTCACTTTCGCTTGACCCTGCGGTAAAACGGTAATGAATCATCGTAGGAAAATTTTAAAAAAAGGAAATTTTAGCTGAAAACACAAGCTTTCATGCCCGACCATCGCAATTGGTGTAAAAAAAATTTTTACTACCCGTAGAGCAGGTTCAAGACAAATGAAAACAATCGAAATTATGCGTAAATTCATTTTTCGGAAAAAAGGTCTGAAAATTTTTTCAGAAGTACTTGGGAATATGATAGCTGTAAAGTAGAGATTTAGAGCTTCAAAACCCTTTTTTTAAATTTTCTGTAGGGCAATTTGTCACTGAGTTATCAATAGTTTAATTCAGAAAGGGAGATGACCAAAGGACACAAAGATCGATACCGAGATTCCTTTTATCCTGAAAAGCTTCTCAACTCCTTTGGCCTCAACACCTTGGATACGTACGTGGAATACCTAAAAAACAGGATAGACAACACTAAACCGACAATCTCACCTAATGGTTTTCTCCCTTTCCACTCCTCGCCTCGTTGTGTAGGCCTCGCACATAAAATGTACCTTTGGCTGTACAACAGTACGTATTTTGTCTGGGTAATGAATGCAGGATGTTACGTGAAAAGGACGTTACAAAAGACGGCTTAGAAGCCGAGAACAAAAGACGCCTACAAAGCGAGTAAGCGAGAGAGAAGAGCCGAGATCCCGAGCGGAGCCGAACCAGAGTCGGAGGTACTGAGCAGTACTGGGGCAACGCGAGCCCATTCAATGTGATTGATCGGATAAATTTATGCGGAGCCTTTTGGAGATCAGACAAGTGAACCCAACAAAAATAGAATAAAATAAAAGAGAGAAAGGAAGGAAAGGAAGGAATAAAAATAGCTGATTATTTGATGGAGATGTTGTAATGTCCTCGCTGTTGCTGATGCCCTTGCCCTTGCTCTAGCTGTTCCCTTGTGTCAATAGAGCATTTCCCTTTCAAGTTGCCTGTTGTCAACTCTTTATGTATGCCCAGTAAATTGTTAAAAGTCTACGTCCAGCTCGCCGTTGGCTGATGGCTTAAATTAACATTATTGTGATTGTAGATAGAGTGGGACCACCAAAGTCACGGGATGCTTTCCACGGAACGATTCTTCAGTAAACAATCCGTCTTGATGATCGACTACTACTTTGATCTTGCCTGATTACCCTCCTATTATAAACAATCTACCCTCGATAAAAATTATCAATGTTTATTTTATTGTCAGGCCAAATTGTCTCCGGGAAATGGGGTGGCTTCATAAGTTTACTTCTGATGACTTTTCTGGCTCAAATATTCAAAATATCCAAAAAGTTTATCATACCTTTTTTGTAGCCCTTTAAATTCTCTACAAAAAAGGTCTAAATGAGTTTTAACCTCAGATGAATATTTCAAGTTCTGAAAGCCTGTCAATTTGGACCGTCGATTCTAGTGGCGCCCAATCTGATATTTTCTAAAATTAAAATCATAAATTAAAAGTAACAATAAACTGATAAATAATCTTTGATTTTATAAGTGTTCCATTAAAAAAACCAGGCTAATTAGCAAGATGTTAATCTTTGAATTGAAGCCATTGGAAGCCCATAAGATAATTGACAATGGAATTGGAATGGCTCCAATCATAAAAGCAGTTGCCGTAGAGCCAGTGGCTTTCGCAAACGCGTAATCTGAATAAAATATACGATCGCATCGATAGATAAGGGGACAATGCTCTTTCAAGTGGATCCACAGGGGCTGATACTCTCCAGGTCCAGCATAGAATCCACGATAATTTAAGCGCGTATCAGGATTCGACGATTGTCTTGAGCCTCAAACCATAATTATATGAATTATTAGTTATGAAAAATCTTAAATGTCACATTCCCCCCCCCCCCCTGGGGACTCGTGTCGGAGAATGTGACGAGGGTCGAGCAAGGTAACTAAGTTACGAAGCTACGGTAAATAACTGTCCTTGGTTTGCTATTTTTAGTGCTTTCCTACATCGATACCCGATTCTTTTGGATAAAAAGGGCCATTGCATTGAAGGTATTGTCAAGCGGCGTTGAAGGAACCGGAGGGTAAATTCTTAAAGCTTTCCGCTTGTTGTATTGAGAAGTACTCTACACACGAGCCACAGCTTACGACAAATCGTTGTTGGTATGTATACTTGTCAGAAAAAAAATCCATCCATTCTTGAAAAGAAAACCCAAAGCACCCTCTTACCCTCTTTCCCTTGCGGAAAACCCTAAGGATCGAGACGACTCGTATCAAAAAAAAACCAGTCCCCTTGACAAAATTCCTGGAGCCTTATAAATAATATTAAATTACGTATTGCCATATAAAACACAAGTTTAAAAGTTGTTTTACATATGAGTTGCATAAAAAATATTCAAAGGACAAAAAAAAAATTAAAACAAGAGAATGGGAGAATATAAGGGAAGTATTAGTTTGGATTGCAATAAAAGGGAAAGAAATCGCAAAGGCATTTCCGTCGGCCTTATTTAGAGACAACGTATATAACTAAGTGGTACTTGTGTGATGCTGGAGATGCTGGCTCCGATGTAATAGCGGTGAAGATGGAGACGAGGAGAAGGACAAGGAGGGAAAGAAGAAGGAAGAGAAGATGGAGATGGAAGTGGAGGTAGAACTAGTGTACAAGTGTCACCGTTTCTCGCGTAAGTTATTGCCTTTCCTGCGGTGAATATAAATCCACGTACAAGCCGTATTGTTTTCCAGATCAAGCGGAAATATATGTACCCCGCTGTACTAGTGTTATTGTCGGCGGGCTTTTGTGAGTGTCTATGCCGAACCGAGGAACAAACTGCTTTAAGATTGTTAGCCTTCTTTCATTTTTTACTCTTTCACCATTTATGATGTGAGATTAATGCTCCCAGGACGTTTCGTGAATTATTTTTAGTTTTAGCTACGGTATAGTGGCTGTCCATAATTTTTCGAACGAAAAAACTGAATCGTTGATAACTCTATCAAAAAAATCCACCATAGATCA
Organism: Microplitis manilae; assembly: GCA_030273425.1. Taxonomy (NCBI): domain Eukaryota; kingdom Metazoa; phylum Arthropoda; class Insecta; order Hymenoptera; family Braconidae; genus Microplitis; species Microplitis manilae. The sequence goes on from CP092727.1 coordinate 440,758, forward strand.
GTGTATAGAACCATGACTATTATTTTGTTACCTGATTTAATAATGTCCTGCAGCACATAATGGATTTATAATGAGGGCAATTAATAATTGATAACGTATATAAAAATAAAATGACAAGGGTTAGGAGCCAGGGGATCATGAAATGTCCCAATGAATGTCAGTGGATTGAAAATGGGGTTGCTCGAACTAGACCAACAAGGGGAATGTCTGCAGTCGGTAGAGGCCGAGGGGATGATACATAATTTATAGATGCCATCGATCATCATGATTACGGCACAACACGTAACACGGATTACATTACACATGACAACTGTTTCGACTTTTATTTTTAATTGTTCGGTTCCAGCCTGATGATTAATCTCCCAAGTTAAATATAAATGTATTTTTTTAAAAAATGTAGACTTTGAACGTGGCTGTCTTACGTCCGCCGTCTAACACTCGTTCATATTTAAGTATTTATATTTTTTTATTAAACGGATAATTGTTGGTGCATTGACTTGAAGCACCTTATTCGCAACGAGCTAGAAAGGTATGAACCTCATATATTTTTAGATTTTTTTATTCATGACTATACCTCATGTGCAAAACCATTATCTTGGCCTGCGTGAAGCGATTATGATTTATGATACCCTCTCATACATTCTCGTGTATTCATACATGCGTCCGTTCATTTTTATATGAGAGAGTGTAGATGTGATGATGTTGAGCTCCGTGGGTTCGTGGATGTCTAGATATATTGTGTAGAGTATAGCGTTCATACTCGGACAGAAACCGTAAATTAGATTTAACTTAAACACAGGGAAATTTTCATCGGGGCAACTTTCATAAATAACATGCGTGCTCGACGGCAAATCCCAACCGCTGCATTTGTAAGATGGGATTTATTGCGAATACGCGCGACTGTATGTATATTAATGGACGAGTGGATCCTTTTGCTGAGTCCTTATTTTTACTCTTTGGCTATAATTAAATTTTTGATATTAAAATTTAATACTATTGACCTTTGATTATAAATATTAGATCTTTGTAATCCTGGCTGTCATCAATTTTAAGTAGAAGGATCTTCTTGATCCTAGTTGTCATCAATTTCCAGCAAAAGGATCTTTGAGATCCTGACTGCCATCAATTTCCAGCAGAAGGATCTTCCTGATCCTAGTTGTCATCAATTTCCAGCAAAAGGATCTTCCAGATCCTAGTTGTCATCAATTTCCAGCAAAAGGATCTTTGAGATCCTAACTGCCATCAATTTCCAGCAGAAGGGTCTTCCTGATCCTAGTTGTCATCAATTTCCAGCAAAAGGATCTTTGAGATCCTAACTACCATCAATTTCCAGCAGAAGGATCTTCCTGATCCTAGTTGTCATCAATTTCCAGTAAAAGGATCTTCCAGATCCTGACTGTCATCAATTTCCAGCAGAAGGATCTTCCTGATCCTAGTTGTCATCAATTTCCAGCAAAAGGATCTTCCAGATCCTCACTGTCATCAATTTCCAGCAGAAGGATCTGTCTGATCCTAGTTGTCATCAATTTCCAGCAAAAGGATCTTCCAGATCCTGACTGTCATCAATTACCAATAAAAGGATCTTTGACATCCTGGCTGCTATCAACTTCCAGAAGGATCTTTTAGATCCTGGTTGTCATAAATTCTCAGGAGAAGGATCGTTTTGACCCTGGCTGTCATCAATTTCCAGTAAAAGGATCTTTCCAATCCTGACTGCCAATTTCCAGCAGAAGGATGTTTGTGACCGTGACTGGTACGAATTTTCAGTAAAAGAATTTTTATAAACCTGATAGTGACCAATTTTCAGCAAAAGAAACTTTTAGACTGTCATGAATTTCCAGCAGAAGGATCTTTTCAACTCTGATTAATTTGAATGATACGAACACAAAAGTTAATTGTAAGGTGTCAGATAATAGAGTTTTCCTCGCTTGGGTCTATCCCTCTGAGTTTTTGAACATCTTTGCTGTGATGAGGATCAGGGTGATGGTGATTCTTTATAATTTGTCTTGCCCTCGGTTTTATTCCGTCGATTCAATAAGATAATATAAGAGTATAAGGTCGTAGTTTTAGTATCTCAAGTACAGTGAGTGAGCGAATAAACGAATGAATGAATGAGAGTGAATAAGTTACGGTAGCTCTATATCTATATATATATTTGTGTGTATATATATAGAAGGATGGAGTAGTTGAAGCAGTTGGAGCAGCAGGCGTCTCCTCCATTACTTTTCTAATGATAGCTAGCGTCGACGCGGGTCGGGTCCACGACAAAGCTGGGTAATGAGAGCAGAAGTAAATCATCGGCCATTGTGGGGTAATCCGACTGTATTGTCTGCCTTACACGTGATGTATTATGATGTTATATTGATAAAAACTCTTTTTCTATTTTTTTTTCTTTTACATTCTATTTCTTTTATTTGTTAATAAACATATCTTATCATCAGCATTTTTGCGAGGCAACATGGCCCGGGTCAATTTGGAAGCTCGTTGTCATTACGGACGCCAGTGTTTTGGCCACGATAAATATTCAAATTAGTGTATCTCCGGCTAGAATTGTCGTATTATGATGAAAAAAATGGCATTTTGAAGCTTAGAATCTGTAGTTTACTTTGTGATTGTAGTAAAATAATGAGAGAGTAATTGTCGCATAGTTGGGGGCCAAAAACCAAAATCTAGAAATTCCGGAAATTGGAGGCCAATTTTATCGAGAGGCATCATTAGGATGATACAATTTCTGATTACTCGCTTAGGGTGCTTCGGATAGTGTGTAGTTTAAGCTGTAAAACGAGCCCTCAAAGAGCATTGAACGATAATTAGGCGCTGAGTTATGCCCATTTGTAGCAAAAGTGGCATTTTCGCTTTCTCATACGATAAAACGCGAACGCGTTGACATAAAAATATTTTTAAAAAAAGAAATTAAAGCTCGAAAAACAAGCTTTGAGCTCTATAAATTGAAAATGGGCCGAAAAATTTTTTTGCTCTTCAAAATGCAGGTTCAAACTAAGTCTCGCTCATCTCCAAAATAGGGGTGTCCGTTTTACCCTCAAGATGGTTAATTTCCGTCGGTTTTATTATTTCCCCGTCAATCCGCAGTACATTGGAGTTGTTCGGCGCATTAGCGAAGACTAAGAATTCCTCAACAGGTTTTTTAGTTAATCTCAGTAACACGTGATATAACGAGGCCGTGGATTGGGGCGATGTTATATTATTATATATTACATTTAAAAATAATAATAGGATTCTGAAACGACTACATAAGAATAACACAAAACGACAAAACACGATGATCAAATGGATGAGAATGTTAAAACCAACTTAATACCGTTATTTTATGTCCATCTCTCCTTCGGTTTTTATTCTCCTTCTTATTCTACTTCTCCATCATCTCCATTTACCATTTAACCATTTACCATTTTCATTTCCATTGGATTATTTACAAACACACGTACACATACGCACATTTAAAAAAAAAAACTTAAGATTTGTGATATTGTCTTGTTTTATAATGTGATCTGAGATACCTATTTCCATACTTAGTATTTTCTCAATTCGATGAGAAAGTACGATAACATGAATATTTTTTTTTTATTTATTTCCTATCTTTACTACAGTGCACATTGTTTTGTATTTTATTTTTTATTATTAATATTATTATTATTATTGAATATAATGATACAATAAATATATAATAATATTATTAAATGAAATAAAGTGTTAGATAAAAATAAAATAGGATTTGTTACGAGGATACTTGTGTCCTGTAGTTAAGTCTAATGGAAAGAGTTGTTTATGCTATACAAGATTATAACTGTACTTGGATTTAGTTTGTCTTCGAAAACAACTTTAGATATTTTATTAACGATGTCTAGCTATTACTATTTTAACAAGACTTTTAAATACTAATTGTTGAAATTTCGAGATCTGGGAATGTGGCCGAAAAAATAACGCTTTTTTTAAATAGTCTATTTTTACATGGTGTCCTTCTCCATATGGTCATAAATCAAAAAAAACAATTTTTATGGATTAGACTACATATGTATATATATATATACATATATGTATATATTTGAGTGGCTAATAAAATGTAGAATTGAAAGCCCTTTCAAATGAATACCCACATGCTATATTAATTTTCAATTATTAAAACTAGTTATATATGTAAATATATATAAATATATATGTATTGTATTAAAATATTTAAAATAAGTATGACTTGTTGGTATTCATTTGAAAGGACATTAAATTTTCTATACTTTCCAATCAACATGTATATATATATATATATATATATATATATATATATATACCTTCATATATGTAAATATATATATATATTGTTTAGAAAAAATTAAAAATAAATATGACTTGTTGGTACTCATTTGAAAGGGCATTAAATTTCCTATAATTTTCTCAATCCATATATATACATATATATACACAATTGTGTCTAATAGAAGCTTAAAAGAAAAAAAAAACAAGTAAAATTTGTCCGTTTTCATTTTCGCGGTTAAAGTCGCGGGCAAATAGCCAACCCATGGGGTGTTTTATCAGAGTCGCTTCGCCGAAGAGAATTACTAGTAAAGGGAAACATATTTTTTTTTTGTAAGGGATACTCTATCATATATATGTATATATATGTTGAGAGCTCTCCGCTTTCATCCGCTAATGGGCAGGTCTCTCCACCCGCGTCTGCTCCTTTACTGCGTCATTAATACAAGTTGCATATACGTCTAGAATCTTTCTCATTCTAATATCATTTTCTCTCTCTAATTTTTAAACTCGCTACAATAATTTACATGAATGGAATTGAAAAAATATTTTCTACTTGGTATTTTTATTACCGAGAAAACGAAACGGCCAAGTGCTACGTGCTTCGAAAAATAAAAAAGACCCACTGAGAAAAATCTTGAGCGTTTATATATCAGTAATTATGTATAAAGATGGCATTAACCAGTGGCGACTATCATGCCGTTTTTTTTTCTCATGAGCTTTATGTCCCCACTGAGGTAATAGCAGTTACTTTGGTTATGTTACTCGTTAAATGCTGTCGGATGGTTTTAGATAAATAAGATCAAGTATTATACATATTTTTTTTTAGTTTTTATGGTAAATTAATAGTTGCTGTGGAAAAGGGATTTAAGAGCCATGGGAGAAATGAGTTTGAATAGAAATTAGAGCGCTGCCCATTTTAGAACACTTTAAGTATGGGCTGATGGAAAATTTTTTTTTTCAAATTGAAAATGTGTATTGAGGTCATGTAAGGCTGTAATTAAGGATACGAATCATTAGAATCACAAAAAATATTTTTTTTCAATAACGCGAGTCAAAATTTTCTGGCACGTAATGTTTTTTCTAAAATATTTTTTTTATGGGTAACTTAGTATTCTTTTTGATCTTTTAAGGCTGCAGTTAGTAATTTTGAATTATTCTCAAACAGGGAAATATTTTCCAAGCCATTTTTTCGGTATTGACAGAAAATTCATAGAAAACGTGAGGAAAATTCAGGAAAATGGGTGGAAAATTCATAGAAAGTCTATAGAAAATTCATAGAAAACGTGTGGAAAATTCATAGAAAATCAATAGAAAATTAATAGAGTGTCTACAGAAAATTCATAGAAAATGTATGAAAAATTCACAGAAAATAAAATCCATAGCAAATCTAAAGAAAATTTATAGAAAATTCATAGAAAATCTACAGAAAATTCACAAAAAATCAAATTCATAGAAGATCTAGAAAAAACTCATAGAAAATATGTGGAAAATTCATAGAAAATTCACAGAAAATCTATAGAAAATTAATAGAAAATTAATAAAGTGTCTATAGATAATTCATAGAAAATGTATGGAAAATTCACAGAAAATAAAATCCATAGCAAATCTAAAGAAAATTTATAGAAAATTCATAGAAAATCTACAGAAAATTTACAGAAAAATAAATTCATAGAAGATCTAGAAAAAACTCATAGAAAATATGTGGAAAAGTCATAGAAAATTCACAGAAAATCTATAGAAAATTAATAGAAAATTAATAGAGTGTCTATAAAAAATTCATAGAAAATGTATGGAAAATTCACAGAAAAAAAAATCCATAGAAAATCTAAAGAAAATTTATAGAAATTTATAGAAAATTCATAGAAAATGTATGGAAAATTCACAGAAAATAAAATCCATAGGAAATCCTAAGAAAATTCATAGAAAATCTACAGAAAATTCACAGAAAATCATATTCATAGAAAATCTAGAGAAAACTCATAGAAAATATGTGGAAAATTCATAGAAATTCACAGAAAATCTATAGAAAATTAATAAAGTGTCTATAGAAAATTCATAGAAAATGTATGGAAAATTCACAGAAAATAAAATCCATAGAAAATCTAAAGAAAATTTATAGAAATTTATAGAAAATTCATAGAAAATCTACAGAAAATTCACAGAAAAATAAATTCATAGAAAATCTAGAGAAAACGCATAGAAAATATGTGGAAAAGTCATAGAAAATTCACAGAAAATCTATAGAAAATTAATAGAAAATTAATAGAGTGTCTATAAAAAATTCATAGAAAATGTATGGAAAATTCACAGAAAAAAAAATCCATAGAAAATCTAAAGAAAATTTATAGAAAACTCCGAGAAAATCTACAGAAAATTCACAGAAAAATAAATTCATAGAAAATCTAGAGAAAACTCATAGAAAATATGTGGAAAATTAATAGAAAATCACAGAATATCTATAGAAAATTAATAGAAAATGTGTGAAAAATTAATAGAAAATCAGGCTCTATTAGCGTGCACCCCAGCCGTTACTATCAACAAAATCCGTTGCTTAGAAAATTCTACAGAAAATCTCTGAATAAAAAAATTTTAAAAATCCTCTGAATGGAAAAATTGATCGGTAACACGTGTCGTCAAAATCCTACTTCGAAATTTGTCTTCAACCAAAAAAATTTCCCTCTTAAAAAAAAGTACTATCCCCCTCCTGTTGAATTTACAGCCTCTTACTACACTAAAAAAATTTAGTATCATAAAAACAATTTTTTCCAGTACATAAAACTAAAAATACCGGCAATCGACATAATAGCTAAATAATCAGCATAAAGTTGCTTAGGCCGAGCATCTTAGCTCCCTAGTTGCCGCAATAATTTTCCTAGTGTGCGTGTGGATGCATGCGTACATCTGCATCACAAACAGTTGCAGAACAAGGAGTCTGGCGCCAACTACTCGGCGTAGATGTCGCGGACTTTCTCATTTAAGAGACGCTGGACAAGACCAAGACCAATACCGAGACAAAGACAAACCACCAGCTCTTCTTCTTCTTCTTCTTCTTCTTCTTCTTCTTCTTCTTATTCGTCTCCTCTACGTCTTGATCGTTTTTTTACAACCGACCATTTTAATTCCACAGCAATTTACCTTAGATTCCATTCGACTAATTAACTCAATGTTATGCTAAATCCCGTCTATATTTAAACCCGAACGCATTGATTCGACTCTTACATTTTATAAATCTTATGCCTTTTATAAAATAAATTTTAATTATCACCAAATAAGTATCCATTTATTATTTATTTTATTCATCACTTATATATATATATATATATTTATATATTTATATAGAGATGTCGTATAAATATCTATCACAAATACCAACTTCTAATTGCCAGTAATGTCTTATTTAACTCGAGTATGATCTGAATCGGTAATTGGCTGAGTGATTGCCGATCGGTTATTGCAGAGGACTTTAATTTTTTATTTTCATTTTAATAGTTTACGCTGCGTTCAACTTATCATTGCATCAAGTCAGTTTTTAGTGTTATTTTAATTTAATTACACGATTTTTTGCAGTAATTATTATTGGAATAGTTTTTGCGGTTGGTGTTTGCTAATCTATAAATAAGGTAATTTTCTGTAAATTAATTAATTGGTTTTTTTTTAAGAACAGTGAAGGGGGTTATTGAATTGTGGCGGGGATGATTTTTTAGAATTTTAGTGGAGAATTTGGGTGGGGGTTGAGTTTGTGATTTTTGGGGGAGGAATTGTTGGGTGGTTTAAATGGTAATTTTGTGGAAAGGCGTTTTTGAGTCAAGGTGAGAAATTTGAGACAAGTATGAAAATTTGAGTCATCTGAAGACTCGATTCAAGTGTCGAAATTTGAATCATGTATCGAAATTTGAGCCAAATATCAAAATTTCGGTTTTCTGAATATTTAAGTCAAGTAAAAAAATTGTAATAGGCTCAAAATTTGAGCCAACTCAAAATTTAGGTCAACTCAAAATTTGGATCATCCCACAATTTAAATCCAATTATCTAGAAATTTGAATCATATATCGAAATTTGAGTCACTTATCAAAATTTGAATCACATCTTAAAATTTGAGTCAATTCAAGATATGAATCAAGTCTAAAATATTTGAGTCACGTATCAAAATTTGTATCAAGTCTCAAAATGTGAGTCACGTATCAAAATTTGAGTCATCTAGAAATTTGAGTCACGTATCAAAATTTGTATCAAGTCTCAAAATGTGAGTCATGTATCGAAATTTGAATCACGTCCCGAAATTTGAGTCATCTAGAAATTTGAGTCACGTATCAAAATTTGTATCAAGTCTCAAAATGTGAGTCACGTATCGAAATTTGAGTCATCTAGAAATTTGAGTCACGTATCAAAATTTGTATCAAGTCTCAAAATGTGAGTCACGTATCGAAATTTGAGTCATCTAGAAATTTGAGTCACGTATCAAAATTTGAATCACGTCTCGAAATTTGAGTCATCTAGAAATTTGAGTCACGTATCAAAATTTGTATCAAGTCTCAAAATGTGAGTCATGTATCGAAATTTGAATCACGTCCCGAAATTTGAGTCATCTAGAAATTTGAGTCACGTATCAAAATTTGAATCACGTCTCGAAATTTGAGTCATCCTAAAATTTGACTCATATTAAAATTTGAATCAAGTCTCAAAATTTGAGGCAGATATCAGAATTTGAATCAAATCTCTAAATTTGAGTCACATATCAAAATTTGAATTACGTCTCGAAATTTGAGTCAATTAAAAATTTGAGATCCTCAAATTTCAGTCACGTGTCAAAATTCGAATCAAATCTCAAAAGTTGAGTCACGTCTCAAAATTTGAACTACGTCTCAAAATTTGAGTCATCTACAAATTCGAGTCACGTATCAAAATTCGAATCAAATCTCAAAAGTTGAGTCACGTTTCAAAATTTGAACTACGTCTCAAAATTTGAGTCATCTACAAATTTGAGTCACGTATCAAAATTTGAATAAAGTCTCAAAATTTGATTCAAGCACTAAAATTTCCAAAATTTCAATTATGGCAGTCTTTAAATCAAAATATCTCACAAAATATCAAATTTATCAAAAAATCTTATCAGACCTTTTTTTCATAGAATTAAATTTCCTAAAAATTATTTTCCATGAACATTTTTGTATCTCCATTTCTCAGCCCATCATCAAAATAATAACTTCGAAAAAAAATGTCCATCTAAAACCGCTTCATAAAACTTCTCCCAATAAAATATCATAAAATGAAATAAAAGAAATATTTATTGTCTAATTGCATAAGCATCCAGCGTGAGACTAGTCTCCAGCATCTTACAACTAAAACATCATAAAATCCTCGAGATTTAACTGCGTATGCACTCATTCCCCTACGTAACAACTAACAAGACAATCGCAATAAAAATATAAAAAAAAATAACTTTCACCTCTAATTCACGTTCTATTCCCTAGAAAACGCAACGAATTTAATTTCAAAATTTTTTATTTACTTGCACATGTTTTCCTTTATCAATTAAATTATTTATTTATTTTTATTTTTATTATTTTCCTGAGTTTTTAAATAAAATATATATAAAAATATAACCGGATTTACTTTACCGTTAATGCCGTAATTTTTATTACCCGTCGTATCATCTTCGTCATTTCACGTCTTTTCGATTAAATTCCATTTAATATATCCGCCTTTCACAATACTATTATAATAATAATCATAAAAATATATATGTATATATAAATATAAATATTACAATAGAATATTTAAAAGGTATCGGCTTTTCTCAATTTAACTTTATCATTTTTTTTTATATATATATTTTTTTTATATTACGGAGACTTAGGAATGCTATAAATCAGTTTAAGTCAGTTGACATCATGGAGAAGCTTAGGGCCGAGAAAATAAAAGGTTTTTTTTTTATATATAATGTGAGTGGTCGGGAATGGAAGTGAGAATGGGAACGAAAGTCAAGTGCGTAAAATCGTTAATCATGGTAATGAAATAAAAATACATATGTTTTTTTTTTTTATATATTGAAAAGGAAAAGGTAAAATTGAGGATTTTTAGAACGAGCACCGAATTTATTAGTTTTAAAAGGGAACTGTGGGTAAACTATTGGAGTGGGAGAAAAGTTGTAAGGAAGAAATTTGTAGGGAATTCAATTTCCTACAAAAAAGATAAGAGTGAATTTTTTTGAAAAATTGATATTTGAGTTAATATTTCAATTTAAAAACTGTTGTAATTAAAGTGGGAATTTAAAAAAATCAAATTTTGGCGAGAACCGAATTTATAAGTTTGAAAGTGTAATTGTGAATAAACTATTGAAGTGGGAGAAAAGTTATAAGGAAGAAATTTGTAGGGAATTTAATTTCCTACAAAAAAGATTGGAATGAATTTTTTGTGAAATTGATATTTGAGTCAATTTTTCAATTTAAAAACTGTTATAATTAAAGTAGGAATTCCAAAAAATTAAATTTTGGCGCGAACCGAATTCATAAGTTTGAAAGTGAAATTGTGAGTAAACTATTGAAGTGGGAGAAAAGTTGTCAGAAAGAAATTTATAGGGAATTTAATTTGCTACAAAAAAGATAAGAATGAATTTTTTTGCGAAATTGATATTTGAGCCAATATTTTGGTTTTAAAACTTCTAATTAAAAAAAAAATTTTTAAAAATGAAATTTTGGCGCGAACCGAATTCATGAGTTTGAAAATGAAATTGTGGGTACACTATTGAAGTAGGAGAAAAGTTATAAGGAAGAAATTTGTAGGGAATTTAATTTCCTACAAAAAGGATGTCTTTGAGTTTGTCCTCAAATCCGATAGTTTTGCTGTAATTGTAACTTTAATATCTATATATATATATTTGATGTCATAAAAGTAAAAAAATCGCAATTATAATTATGAGAAATGGAAGGTCGAGTAAAATGTTTTCATTAGGAAATGGATGAAACAGTTAAATATATAAAGACACTCGTGTATGAAGTAAAAGGCGAATAAGAGGGAGGCAGTTTTCGTTTGCGGAGTCGCGATGAACACGAGCTCTAGTAAAGAGACGTAATAAAAAGAGAGTAAGAGTTTGCGATAGACAGAGGGCATGTAGTGGTGGTGGTACACTTGGATGCTTTGAAGCATTACCGATGACTCGGACTGATAATCCATTAGTAGGATCCGTCTACTTACCGAGTATAACATCTATTTGAATGCAAATCAATAGCTCTAGTAGCAGAAGCTCAAGCTGAAGCTGTACCAGTACCAGTAGCTCCTGCTGCTGCCTCAGTCTCAGCCTCTGGTTCTGCAAATCGTGGAATGGGTAAAGGACGGCGCCCAGTAATTGGTCTGGCTTTATTGGTTGGTACCTCTCCAGTGTCTCAAAGAGCATCTCGTCCGGTCATCTTGCAATACCAAGATGTAATACTCCTTTATACTCATACTAAATACTAACTTTACCTTTAAATATATAAATATACAAATTTGTCAAAAATAATCACTTTTTTTTTTTAATTAATTTTTATGGCTCAACTATTAACTTTACGACTAAATGCAAAGAATACTTTTTTGTAGGCAATTAAATTTTGAACAGAAATCAATTTTTTTCAAATTTTTTTATCGGTAATTTTAGCTTCTGTGAAAATTCAAAAATTTTAGATTTTAGAATTTTGGAAGCATTAAATTTTTTTTTGTAAAACTCAAAATTCTGGCTAAAGTTACAGAGATTTTTGAAAAATTATAGAAACCTTTTTTATAGAGAATTAAATTTCCTACAAAAATGATCCTGTATATTTTTTATGTAAACTCAATAGTTTCTGAGATATTTTGAAAAAATCAAGTATAAATTCGGTGTCAGAATTAAAAATTCTTTGAATAAGACAATACTTATAAAAAAAAAAGTAATTTGAGTAGTGGCCATCTTGCCTCGGTTGTATATTCTGCAACAATGAATTCTGAGTATAATTTTTATTCAAAATATAATAACAAAAATAGATAAAGTACGTAAATTTTAATTTAATCTCTTTTAAATTTCCGATCAGCGTATACTATCTCGAACTCCTGCAGTGCGTTGTAACTTTATGCGCTGTATCCTTACACACATTACACATTGCATTATACTACACTACAGTACACTATAGACAACATATAAGACACGATATGCGTGTGGTAGGAATTAAATCTACCAACCAATAGAAGCTTTAACTTTAACTTCTACTGAATTATTACGTTGCGTAAATTTACAAGCTATATATATGTGTGTGTATATATATATTGTAACAAAATTACAACTCCAATAATTTTCGGATTATTATTATTTTATATGATAACTACGATGAATTATTATTCAACTATATCGCTCATGCTGACAGAAATATACAATAAATTTAATGGTATAAATAAAGAGTTACATTTTCTATATGAATTTAAAATAAAAAACATATATTATAATAAATTGGAGGTGTAAAAATAAATATGTAATTTTTGGATTGAAATTTCAGGCAAACTATTAGAGATAGGGAAAAATTGATGGAATATGAATTTATAGGGAATTAAATTTCCTATAAAAAAGATATCAATACTTTTTTACGTAAATTCAATAGTTTAGATGTTATTTTAAAAATATAAGTTATTTTTTTTTTTACTACGAATGTAAATGGTAACATAAAAAATTACCCATAGAAATTACTCATAAAAATTACCGGTGAAAAATAACCCATCAAAGTTCTCTATGAAAAATAACTCATAAAAATCACCCATAAAAATAATTTTGTAAAAATTACCCATAAAAAATAGCTCATAAAAATAACCTATGAAAAATTCCCCACGAAAATTCCCCATGAAAAATATCGTATAAAAATTACCCATAAAAAAAAATCTTCGAAAAATAGTTTATCAAAATTTCTCATAAAAATTACCCATAAAAAATAGCTCGCAAAAATAACCTATGAAAAATTCCCCACAAAAATTACCCATGAAAAATATCGTATAAAAATTACCCATAAAAGAAAATCTTCAAAAAATAATTTATCAAAATTTCTCATAAAAATTACCCATAAAAAATAGCTCATAAAAATAACCTATGAAAAATGCCCCACAAAAATTACCCATGAAAAATATCGTATAAAAATTACCCATAAAAAAAAATCTTCGAAAAATAGTTTATCAAAATTACTCATAAAAATTACCCATAAAAAATAGCTCATAAAAATAACCTATGAAAAATTCCCCACGAAAATTCCCCATGAAAAATATCGTATAAAAATTAACCATAAAAGAAAATCTTCGAAAAATAATTTATCAAAATTACTCATAAAAATTACCCATAAAAAATAGCTCATAAAAATAACCTATGAAAAATGCCCCACAAAAATTACCCATGAAAAATATCGTATAAAAATTACACATGAAAGAAAATCTTCGAAAAATAATTTATCAAAATTACTCATAAAAATTACTCATAAAAAATAGCACATAAAAATAACCTATGAAAAATTCCCCACAAAAAATATCTTATAAAAATTACCCATATAAAATAATTTATGAAAAATGATATCAAAATAATCCATCAAAATTACCCATGAAAAATTACTCATAAAAATTCCCCATAAAATGCATACTCACAAAAAATTCCCCATAAAAATTACTCATATAAATTAATTTATAAAAAATGACATCAAAATTACCCGTGAAAAATAATTCATAAAAATTATCCACGAAAAATTCCATAAAAAATTACTCATAAAAAATGACTTAAAAATTACCGATCAAAAATAACTCATATGATTAAATGGGTTATTTTCTTATGGAGCTACATAAATACTAAAAAAAACCAAGGTGAGTAAAAAATCTTAAAGTACCTCGGAACATAACGCGGCTCAATAACGCCCCTAAGATACATACAGCGGCTAGTGTTTCAATCGGCTCAGCATCATCACTGATACCCTCGGTTGTGGATCTGGAGTCGCCTGTTCAGAGTATCTGGTAATCCCGTAAATAAATACAATAATGCAGTAAACACTTGCTGAGAAAAGGGTTAAATAAATAATAATTTTATGATATCGGTGATATAAATATATATAAAAGATTGTTGATGTAGGTTAACAATGACGTGCACCTGAATCGGTTTCTTTGATCGGGTATGAAATAATGCTCTTACCTCTCCCCCTTGTTCTCTCTTTGTTTCGCGGGCACAGCAATGAGCAAATAAAAATTTCGAGATACGAAAAACGATGAAAACGATGCCGCTTAGGATGAGAACCTTGTGGACAGAACAATGCTGGTCTCTTTCATTTCAAACTCTCGAGTCGCGTTCAACCATTTGTTCGCAAAACACCGATTGTACACACCCCGTACTCTTGTTTCATGCCTGTTGTTAAACACACGTATCTTAAGACAGCTCTTTGTCTTTGTCTTTGTCTAACCATTTTTTATTTCATTATTCTTTCAGGACATTTATCTTTTTTATCCATCAAATCGTCTGGATGTCACATTTATTTATAACCGACCGGTTAAATTCATTACTTATTTTTTAAATTACTCGGTAACCAGCCAGCCGATTAGTTTGAAAATTTTGTGGGCTACATCCGGTGACCAGCCCTTTCGATCGCCACCAAAATTTGCCCAATCAGTTGATTCATTTCTGAGATATTTAAAGTCCGTACATCCGTACATTAGCAAAAAAATATGTACGGGACAAAGAACTTGGATTTCCAAGTTAACTATTGGAGATACGACAAAAAACAAAGAATACTTTTTTTTAGGAAATTAAATTTCCTACAAAAAAGGTCCTTAGAGATTTTTACGTAGGCACGATAGTTTAGCCGTTGAATCGGGTCCCGTAACTGACGGAACTGGTGGAGTTTAAAAAAATGATAAAATATTAGGTTTCTTTGACAATAAGCAATCTATACATATTGCACAAATATATAATTTACTGTAGTTGATATAATAAATGTAATACGCTAAAATAGGTGGTAGGTATTTAAAAGGAAGTGGTAAAAAAATAAATCCAGGGAGGTAAAGCGAGAGGTTGATGGTGGGCGAGAGAATCTTGCCGCGATGTCAGGCCTATAAATAGAGCCTTGGATAATCACTCTGGATTTATGGTAACCACGGATTATCAAGTTGTACAAGGGGATATATTTCATATCGCGACGTTGGCTTATTTCAATGGGCAGGAATACCTGTTTCAGACACACTACACGGAGCGTACATTCAAGACGAAGAAGAATAAGAAAAGACCAAGACCAAGAATAACAAAACAAGACCAAGACCAATACCAACTCCAAGAGCAACCGAGACCAAGACCAAGACTAAGAATAAGAAGATGAAGCTTATACCTAACACTGTCTCTATCTAGTTTTCATTGCTCTTCCTTCATGTAGAGAACTCGCTTCGCTCCTTCTTATTTAGCTTATATACATACGCTCACTCCTCTTTGTCTCGATACACAACGAGATATCGAGCTCTAGCTGGACAGAACCCAGCCAATTGAGTGAGTTCCAAGTGATTCCCACGACAACTTAACGTTTACTTTTTTTAGTCCCTCCACCCTTTCATCCTACGGAACCGAGCCGGGCACCAAGTCCAGGTCCAGGACCAGGTCCACGTCCAGCTCGCGATCTTCCTTTTGCATTTAATCCAATCCATGTTTTCCATGGTCAAGAATGACCGATTGTAGCTGTCGATATCGATCAATCGAACAGCGATCGCAGCAACACGATGATGGTTATGATCCTGGATGGTAGAACTAGAATCATACCCAGTTAACGAACTGTGAAATTGATGAATCGATGGATCCATTAAATAAATATTCATCATCAATTAAAATATATACGGATATTTTTAAAAGCGTTAACTGTTCGATATGATCAGCAATAATCGCAAGTCAAGTTAACATCTAGAGTTTCCGAGCGTCATTAGTCTAATTTATTTTATTACAATTAGCGGACTGGCAATTTGTAAATGAAGCTATCGCTAGCTGTCATGTGGCTGTTTAATTTTATTGAGTTAAATGTTTATTATAAAAACTTGTTGTGAATGAGGAGTTTTTAATAGACAAGACGCCTACGGAAGCTGGACTCGATTCCACGTCGTGTATCGCCAGGAAAAAACATCAGCGAGTTTAAAAAAATAATAACTTGTAGTCAATAGACCATTGGTGTAGTCCAGGCTAGGTTTTAGTCCTTTATACTGTCGGAGGTTAGAAACCGCGATCGAAAGACGGGACAATGGAGCAATCAATAGGGTAATGAGAGGACACTTTATTGAATTATCGATGCCGGCACGGGCAGCTTTGACATCAGACACTTTACGTGACTGCACGGTCGATGCCCCGCGGCTCGCTTTTTAGACACCTCTTACTCTGACACTACCATCAGCATACACTTGCTACGACACCTAGAAGGACCTTTGTAAGTGTCAGTGTCCTGTGTATTTAATATACGGTTGTGTGTGCCTGTGTCTATTGCATCCCGTATTCTTATCTCATTTTAGTCGTAGTCGTCTCAGCAACTTACCATGTTTCGATTGAGCATGTCTGCGTAAGTGATATCACACCAATGACTTATTATACCTACAGTATTTCCCCCTTCATTTGCATACTCACTATCATTTTAAATTATACTGCCTCCATAATTACTATTCCAATAAAAAAGCCAGTCTTCATTGGCTGTTTTGGATGCTGCTTGTTTAATCGTACTACGGATACTTCCTACTGACAATTGATTGCAGTAATTGTTCGTCTATCACATAGAAATGAAGCTCTAAACAGGTGGCTCAAACTGCAGCCTCCAGAATAAACGCGAACCAAAAATCGAATTCGGTCGAAATCCGTTTTTGGAGTGATTTTAGGCGCATTAGTTGTTTTATTATATCGCGCATATTTATTGGTAAATCTTGATAGCTGCTGGCGAAAATTGTTCGTATGCTATCGTGGAATAAAGCCTTAGACAGGCGATTCAAACTGCAGCCTTTAGTATGAACGCGAACTAAAAATCGAATTCGGTCAAAATCCGTTTTCGGAGTGATTTTAGGCGCATTTGTTGTTTTATTATATCGCGCATATGTATTGCTAAATCTTGATAGCTGCTGGCGAAAATTGTTCGTCTGCTATCATGGAATGAAGCTCTAGATCGGCGAATCAAACTGCAGCCTCTAATATGAACGCGAACTAAAAATCGAATTCGGTCAAAATCCGTTTTCGGAGTGATTTTAGGCGCATTTGTTATTTTATTAAGTCCCGCATATTTATTGCTAAATCTCGATAGCTGCTGGAGAAAATTGTTCGTCTGCTATCGTAAAATGAAGCTCTAGATCGGCGATTCAAACTGCAGCCTCTAATATGAACGCGAACTAAAAATCGAATTCGGTCAAAATCCGTTTTCGGAGTGATTTTAGGCGCATTTGTTATTTTATTATATCCCGCATATTTATTGCTAAATCTTGATAGCTGCTGGCGAAAATTGTTCGTATGCTATCGTGAAATAAAGCCTTAGACAGGCGATTCAAACTGCAGCCTTTAGTATGAACGCGAACTAAAAATCGAATTCGGTCAAAATCCGTTTTCGGAGTGATTTTAGGCGCATTAGTTGTTTTATTATATCTCGCATATTTATTGCTAAATCTTGATAGCTGCTGGAGAAAATTGTTCGTCTGCTATCGTAAAATGAAGCTCTAGATCGGCGATTCAAATTGCAGCCTTTAGAACAAACGCGAACTAAAATTCTAATTCGATAATAATAAACTTTTGGGCTGGTTTTGGAGAGTATGGATCTTGTAAGAGATTGACACTGATAGCAGGCTGTCACCCAGGAAGAAAACCATGGAACATATAAATTGAAAATAAAGGAGATTTGAAAGCTTATCAATGAAGGAACATGAATGATCAGATTGAAACGTGAAAGTTAATATATATAAAAATATATATACATATATCTGAGTATCTTTGTCTGGCGATTTAAAATTCCGTGAGTAAATGTGTGCGTTTAAAGCAGGCAGGTGAAGTGTAGCATAATACATGGTAGGCTTTGTCCATACCACTGTCCTCCGAGGAATATTACCCAAGCGTACTGTTATCATTCTCTCTTTGTCCAGTCTCCAGCATCATCAAGACAGTTGTTCTCCGTTACCCACACAAACCAACACATACTTTGATATGAGTATAGAAAATACTCGTTGACTGGTCTCCGGTCGTTTTCACCTGAGCCTTTCATTCTCGTACTCTGTCACATGGTATCTCCGTCTGGCACCTCAGGTAGGCTCCACACACATATCCCCAGTATTTAACGTACATGAGCGACTTCCACATGAGATGTCGTTGGTTCGGTTCGCTGGATCTCTTAAGTCGTGTTCCCTGGTACATCGTAGTGTATCCCCCTACTCAATCCCAATATCTTAGTATACCCAACTCGCTTACTCATTCACTGGCTCTCTTACTCACAAGCTTTATTCACTCACTGTTAACTCTCCTCCCTCTTCACTACCTTCTTCTACCTCTTCTCTCAAAACTACCGCTCCAGCCTCTCTACTCTTGTCTTCTTTAGCAGCCCACTATCTCTCCTTCTCTTTATTTTCTTGTCTACCTGGGCTGCCTGGACTGGGTTACCGCCGGCCCATGGTAAGAAGCCACGCACACGTGTGTGTGTTGCCGGGTATCTCTTCAGTGTAAGATCTGAACCTGTGGAGAACGCACCGTCTATTGTTAATATCAAAACTATTGTCACTATCAGCATCTTAATCTGCAGTATTGTCATCATCACTAGCGTCGCTATTGTCATTCCTCAAGTTAACAAGTGCCGTGTATGACTAAGTGCCTGCTAATAAACAATAAACTGCGCAATATCTTGATATATTATCAGTGACCAAGTTATTAAACAGCACATGCTAGCGGATCTAGTATCAAGACCTTGTCAAAGACGTTTCGGGCGACACACACTCGCACTCACACGTCCATCCACATTTGGGCTACAATCGATTGACCACGGCTAATCGAACCAAGGGTTGTCTAAGGCCTCAGGCGAACCTGTCCCTTAAGAATATTTAAAGGAAAGCAAGCTAGCACGTAGAGAGACCTGTCCCAACCCCAACCCCATCAACCCCAAGCCCATTCCCTTAATTGATTAGACTTTCGGGTTAATTGTCGTGGAATGCTCTTACCAAGTGACTGAGGGATCGAATGAGGAGTGAAGTGTACTAAGGGTGTGTGTTTCTGTTAAAAGCCTTTAAGGAAAGCTTGTTCGCTGGCTAGGAATCAGGACCTTAAAATGACCATCGTCACTTTACGTCTGTCCATCTGGGGATTCAGTGTATGTGTTAACGTTAAACGTTTGTTTGTTTAAGTGATCTGTGATTGTACTGTGGTTGTGATTATATTTTGTATTTATATATAAATATATCAAATAATTGGAATAAAAAGAAATAATAATAAAAAAAAAAGTAATAAACGATGAGAAGTGATCAGTGGTTTACGTAAATGGTTAACTTACGCAGAATTGTTGACGGTGAGTTTCTTCTTTTTCCCGCCGTTTTCTCTATACGTACTGGAATGCACACCCGATTGTCGTTTATATACCATTTTTGTGTTTGTGTCTGTTCTATACTTGTTTTATACCCCCCGTATCAATTCCGTAGCATAAATACTCGCTTTCTTGGAAATAATTGTTGAATTTTAATTTTTACTTGCTAATAGTACCGGTCAAGAAAGTTTTTGTTATCACGGTTTTGAGAAAATCCATTATATAAAAAGTCCTGCTCATCGGGTTCAATTTCAATAGCTCATTGTGGTGAAAGTATTGATCTGAGATAAAAGTCACTAAAAGCTTTTTTGTAGGAAATTTAAAGAGCTAAAAGAATGGTTATTATCATTTTGGTCATATCTTCAATAGTTTGGCTGTAATTTGAGTTTTAAAAAATCCGAAAAAATACATAAAATCGGTGTTAATGAAAAATGAAAATTTTAGGCTATTGGTAGTTGAAATAAAGATCGTTTGGTTGAAAATAGTTGTAGAATTTCATTTCTTACTTGTTAGATATGTTTATCAATAATTTTTTTGTTATCACGCCTTTAAGAAAATTCATTGCATAAATACTGATTTTCTGGTTCAATTTCAATAGCTTATTGTGGTGAAAGTATTGATCTGAGATAAAAGTCACTAAAAGCTTTTTTGTAGGAAATTTAAAGAGCTAAAAGAATGGTTATTATCATTTTGGTCATATCTTCAATAGTTTGGCTGTAATTTGAGTTTTAAAAAATCCGAAAAAATACATAAAATCGGTGTTAATAAAAATGAAAATTTTTGGTGGTTGGTAGTTAAAATAAAAATAGTTTGCATACAAAAAATATGCTCGAGGGTTTTAAAGAAGCACCAGCGGGATCAGAAGGGGTTGATTATAGCATAAACATTTACGGGCCGGGTCACAAAAGAGGATAAATTATCAGAGCCCTTCGTCATCTTAAATTACAACAAGTTGTTGCTGTTTCAAAACCTCAAGATGATTCTCATTCGTGTGTACGACACTTGTGTACCGACATACACCCAATACGAGAGCAAGAGCGTTAGTCACCCTGCTCATTTTCGTCTTGCTCTTTGAAGAAATTCATCCTACAATTCCTGCACATCCACTTGTCTCTCTTCTGTTATTTTGTGCATGTATTTTTATTTAAACTTAAATCTTTTGCTCAGTTGTACTACGAACATTAACAATGTCAAGTCCAATTAAGACATCTTACAGCCTCGACCAAAGTGTTCTTTCATTATTATTTTATGTTTTTTTTACAAGGACGTTTCAAAGACGTTGCGTAGTGCCGTTAGACAAAACACTATTTCTTAAAGTTATAAAAACTAACTTTACACATTCGGTGGGTTTTGTCATAGTTGAGAAACACCAACCAGCTTTTAAAAAAAAAATAACATTATGCTTTTTATTTTATTATTTATAATCTTTATCCCTACGGAATGGAAAACACCTAATGGCTTTCTTTGTTAAGCCTCTATTCTTTTCATCTTTTTTTTATTCTCTATACGCCTTTTTATCACGGACACACATAACCTTTTACTTTTTTTTTATTTTTATCCACCGATTAAATTTTTAAAATAGTTTTTGATAAATACTTAATGCATGGAATTTATTTTTAATTTATTTACTGAGAAACTATTCGTCGGAGAAAAAAAACTATTGATATCTTTTTTGTAGGAAATTTAAAGAGCTACACATTTGTTTGTGTTCATTTTCTCTGTATCTCTGATCGTTGGTTCACAATTTTAATTAAAGTCGCGGAAAATTTGAAAAATGCACACCTCTGTTTGTGCTGAATTTAAAAAGTTTATTTACTTGAAAACTATCAATCTGGGAGAAAAAGTCAATGATACCTTTTTTGTAGGAAATTTAACGAGCTACAAATTCATTTCTATACATTTTTCACGTATCTTCAATGGTAACCCCACAATTTTAAGTTTTAAGCTGCGGGAAAAAAAATCGTAAATGCACACCTTTGGTTGTGCTGAATTTAAAAAGTTTATTTACTCGAAAACTATCAATCTGGGAGAAAAAGTCAATGATACCTTTTTTGTAGGAAATTTAACGAGCTACAAATTCATTTCTATACATTTTTCACGTATCTTCAATGGTAACCCCACAATTTTAATTTTTAAGCTGCGGGAAAAAAAATCGTAAATGCACACCTTTGGTTGTGCTGAATTTAAAAAGTTTATTTACTCGAAAACTATCAATCTTGGAGAAAAAGTCAGTGATACCTTTTTTGTGGGAAATTTAACGAGCTACAAATTCATTTCTATACATTTTTCACGTATCTTCAATGGTGACCCCACAATTTTAAGTTTTAAGCTGCGGGAAAAAAAATCGTAAATGCACACCTTTGGTTGTGCTGAATTTAAAAAGTTTATTTACTCGAAAACTATCAATCTGGGAGAAAAAGTCAGTGATACCTTTTTTGTGGGAAATTTAACGAGCTACAAATTCATTTCTATACATTTTTCACGTATCTTCAATGGTGACCCCACAATTTTAAGTTTTAAGCTGCGGGAAAAAAAATCGTAAATGCACACCTTTGGTTGTGCTGAATTTAAAAAGTTTATTTACTCGAAAACTATCAATCTGGGAGAAAAAGTCAATGACACCTTTTTTGTAGTAAATTTAACGAGCTAAAAAAACCACTACTTAGATTTATCGTAGCTCGAATAGTTTAACCGTAATCTGCATTTAAACATTTAAAAAATAGTAAATGCCTTTGAAATTAAAAATAATCGAGCAATTGAGTAGGCAGTAATGATAAAAGAAAAGCATGAATAAAAATAAATAAAAGTAGAAGACTCTGGGCCTAATTAGTCAGGGATATATCTGGAATCTCATGGCATCGAGTGACTATAGTTGTTTGGTCCCCTTAAGTTTTATGTACGCAGGCGGATTTCTCGATCCGCCGGGATTAGCATACAAATCGATTTAAACTCGAGATAAATAGCCACTCAAAGGCTTCTCACGTGGAGCCGACTTGGAGCATTATCTTGTCCACCGTTGAGATTAACGCTTAATGCTTTATATTTTACCGTCCGTCTTCTTACCCCCTCCCCCTGGCCTTCCCTATCGATAGCGGACTCCCGCGGTCGGAAACTCGACAATTAAACTCCTCCCGATTTTAAAAAAGACTCTTCACATACATATATATTTATTTCTCTCAACAATAAAAATATCTATTGCTGTAAATAATGTCGATGACCGCATTTTTTACTTCTTAGACCCAGTGTTTGGTGATCGGAGAGAATAAAGACTCGATAGGACGGCGATGGGCGACGGACGGACGGACGGTTAAGAATGAGATAAAAAGAGAATAAGAATGAGAATAATGAAATAAAAAAATAAAAAAAAATATTTCGAAATGGTTGATAATTTATGCTCGGCCCTTACGATAAGAGTTTATTTTATACTTTTTTTTTCAAGCTGTTCGAGCTGCCAGCAAGTCGGTCACAAAACGAATTTTAAAACTCGGGGATTACAGATATAGAAAAAACCTTTTCGACAGCTAAGATGAGATTAAATCATTTTTTATTACTCAATTAGACAATACCGATTTTTT
Organism: Microplitis manilae; assembly: GCA_030273425.1. Lineage (NCBI taxonomy): Eukaryota > Metazoa > Arthropoda > Insecta > Hymenoptera > Braconidae > Microplitis > Microplitis manilae. The sequence goes on from CP092727.1 coordinate 464,120, forward strand.
TTTTAATTCCATTCTGTGTTGGAGTCGGCTAGAAAAATATTTAAAAATTTTTTGTTTCCCTGAGACGGGCGGGTATCAGGTGACACACGAAACATTAAAAGCTTTCTCTCTTTATATTTGTTGTCCTTTTTCAGCGACTCTTTGGGATGCTGGGTATCCCCTTATACCCGCGACAGGTCCGCGACGCCCAGATTTACGCTCGCTCACCTGCTCATCCGTTTCAGGAGTGGCCCACTTGCCACCTCGTACACTTGTTCCAGCTGTTTTAAATACTTAATATTTATTATTGTATTTCTGGCATATTTTCAGTAAACTAACTCTCATATTGTTGATTCTAAATCTCTTGAGATTTATTTGTGAATCTGCAACTGATTTATTTATTTAGTTTTGGGTGAAATAATTGGGAATTATAAACTGATTACAGAAATCGAAATTTCGGATTTTAACTTTTTCGTGAGTCATAATAAAACTAGGCTTCCGTTTGACTTAAAATTTTTTTTATACATTCCTCAACACATCTCATAACCTATCCCAGACTTTATTTAAAGTCCTTGAGCCCCTTTCTACCAAAACAAATAAATTCCAAAGCAGCTTTACACCTTCTGGAAACGTTACAGACAAAAATTTACTCTAGTCGACTTTAACTATTTCTAACCATCTGAACCCTTTATATATGACATATATATACTTTTCCTATCATTTTAAAGATCAATAACTCAAAAAATTAGCAGTTATTCCCAAAAACCGAATTCCCGAAATTTCACATTTTTGGGCCTGATCACCAAACCCGGCTTTTGTTTGGCTTGAAAATTTTTTTCTACATTCCCCAAGACACCCTTAAACCCCTCTGAGAATTTAATAAGAATCTACAAGCCCCTTCCTACAGAAAAAAATTAAATCCAAAGCAGCCTTACCCCTTCTGAAAACGTAAATGACTAAAATGTACTGTAACCGATTTTGACTATTTCTGACCATACAAACCCTTCATATTTGACACATATATACTTTTCCTACCATATTAAAGATCAATAACTGAAAAAAATAGTAGTTTTTCTCAAAAACCGAATTTCCGGAACATTACATTTTTGAGCTTAGTAACCAAACTAAGCTTCCGTTTGATTCAAAAATTTTTTTGCACATTCCCTGAGATACTTAGAAACCTCCTCTTTAGCTAAGCTGCAGTCCTTCAACCCCTTCCACCAAAACAACTGGATTCCAGAGCAGCCTTACCCCTTCTGAAAACGTAAATGACTAAAATTTACTGTAACCGATTTTGAGTATTTCTGACCATACAAACCCTTCATATTTGACATATATATACTTTTCCTACCATATTAAAGATCAATAACTGAAAAATTAGCAGTTTTTCCCAAAAACCAAATTTCCGAAATTTTACATTTTTGAGCCTAACAACCAAACTAGGCTTTCGTTTGGTTCAAAATTTTTTTTGTACATTCCCCGAGACACTTAAAAACCTCCCCTCTAGCTAAGCTTCAGTCCTTCAACCCCTTCCACCAAAACAACTGGATTCTAGAGCAGCCTTACCCCTTCTGAAAACGTAAATGACTAAAATTTACTGTAGCCGACTTTAACCATTTCTGACCATACAAACCCTTCATATTCAACATATATATACTTTTCCTACCATATTAAAGATCAATAACTGAAAAATTAGCAGTTTTTCCCAAAAACCGAATTTTCGAAATTTTACATTTTCGCGCTTAACAACCAAACTAAACTTCCGTTTGGTTCAAAATTTTTTTTGTACATTCCCCGAGACACTTAAAAACCTCCCCTCTAACTAAGCTCCAATCCTTCAACCCCTTCCTACAAAAAAAAATGAATTCCAAAGCAGCCTTACCCCTTCTGGAAACGCGCTTCTCTAAAAACTGACTTTACTGAAATTATATTGAATCTTCTTATATATATTCCTTGAGATCAAATAAAATTGTATTACCGGTCATGTAAAGAAGCCTCTGCAGCAAAATAAACTTTCTTTTACCCAAAACTATCACCATTGTAATCCCGCGAGTTGATTAATTACATTTTTGACCGGTACTGTTAGAAACTTTTTCTTAATTTAAACTCTAAAACTACCTGTATATATATGTATATATTTGTTTATATATATTTATACCAGAATGTAATACTTAATACTTAAGAAATGTATTTAAATGTTAATAACAATAAATCAAGTGATAAAATGTTGAATTTAATCTTAATCATAAGATAAATCTTTTATAACCGATACACTTGGTATTATATATGTCAAATATAACACACTATATATGTATGTATATAATATGAACGTTAATTCAAGAGTATAGTGGTTATCGGTTTGTGTCTTAGCTGCTGGTTGCTGTGTGTATTTAAATTGATTAGCATACTCGGTCTTTTCTCTTTACACATTTTATTAACTCTCTTACTTGATGAAATTTTTTTTTTTTGGTTATGGGTTTTGTTTGGTTATTTATTTTTATTTTTTCTTGACTAACATCTTTTACTACCTAGATATCTAAGCACAGAAGAGTTACTGTCTTTCTATCATAGAATAAAAAAATATTTCTTTTCTGTCGTAAACAAATAAATTTCTCTTTACTCGAATCGGGTGATTTTTGTTATTTGGAGTTTTTATTTTAAATAATGATTGTGATTTTCTAGTTGAAACCTTGTATTTGAGTTAATAAATTGGACTTTTGAAAAAATAATATAAAATTTTTGGAAGAATAATTCTATTTTTCAAAGTTCCGTTTTCGGAAGGGGTAGGGCTGCTTTGGAATCCGGTTGTTTTGATGGAAGGGGTTGAAGGTCTGAAGCTTAGCTAGAAGGGAGGTTTCCAAGTGTCTCAGGGAATGTGCAAAAAAATTTTTGAACCAAACGGAAGCTTAGTTTGGTTGTTAAGCGCGAAAATGTAAAATTTCGGAAATTCGGTTTTTGGGAAAAACTGCTAATTTTTTGAGTTATTGATCTTTAAAATGGTAGGAAAAGTATATATATGTCAAATATGAAGGGTTTGTAAGGTCAGAAATAGTTAAAGTCGGCTACAGTAAATTTCAGTCATTTACGTTTTCAGAAGGGGTAAGGCTGCTCTGGAATCCAGTTGTTTTGGTGGAAGGGGTTGAAGGTCTGAAGCTTAGCTAGAAGGGAGGTTTCCAAGTGTCTCAGGGAATGTGCAAAAAAATTTTTGAACCAAACGGAAGCTTAGTATGGTTGTTAAGCGCGAAAATGTAAAATTTCGGAAATTCGGTTTTTGGGAAAAACTGCTAATTTTTTGAGTTATTGATCTTTAATATGGTAGGAAAAGTATATATATGTCAAATATGAAGGATTTGTATGGTCAGAAAGAGTTAAAGCCGGTTACAGTAAATTTCAATCATTTACGTTTTCAGAAGGGGTAAGGCTGCTTTGGAATCCATTTTTTTTTTGTGAGAAGGGGCTTGTAGATTCTTATTAAGTTCTCAGAGGGGTTTAAAGGTCTCTTGGAGAATGTAGGAAAAAATTTTCAAGCCAAACAAAAGCCGGGTTTAGTTATCAGGCACAAAAAAGTGAAATTTCGGCAATTCGGTTTTTTGGAGAAACTGCTGATTTTTGGAGTTATTAATGGCTTTATATTGCAATATGAGTATATCTCTTAAATATAAAGGCTTTGGATGAAAAGATAGGGTTAAGGTCAGATAGGTCAATTTTTTAACGCTTACGTTTTCAGAAGGGGTAAGGCTGCTTTGGAATTAATTTTTTTTTTCTAGAAAGGGGCTTAAAGGTTCTTATTAATTCCAGAGGGGTTCGGAAGTGTCTTGAAGAATGTAGAAAAAAATTTCAAGCCAAACAGAAACCTAGTTCGGTTATCAAACCCAAAAATGTAAAATTTCGGAAATCTAATTTTTGGTCAAGAAAGAATATTTGATAAAAATTGAGCTAGCTGTGGCTTCTTGACATCAAAAAGTACGGTATTAAAAAAGTAATAAATTATATGAATCTACTACATAATTAACGTTTCAATTTCCCACTGAGACCACACCAAACTCTAGATAAATATTTGTTAATTATTTAAATTAATTCTTAAAGCATAAAACCTCAATATTTGTTCCCGATTTTAAAGGCATTATTTATTTAGAAAAAGAAAATTTTAATTTTTTTAATCTATTATTTATTCAAATTTCAAATGAACTTATCATTTTTCATTATAATTGATTTTTTTATCAATAATTACGAGTTTCCTTTTTTAGAAAATTAGAAAATAACGGTCATATTTAGGTCATTCAATTAATTTTGAATATATATAAACGTATATATATATACATATATTTTTTAATTCAGAAAAGTATAGGAAATGTAACGCCCTTTCATATGAATACCCACAAGCCATATTTATTTCTTATATTTTAAACAATGTATATATATATATATGTTCATATATTTGATTATCAATTATAAAAAATAAGTATAGCATGTGGGTATTCATTTTAAAGAGCGCGAAATTCTTCACATTATCTTAATATTCATTCATATGTATATATACACATATATATATATATATATATATATATATATGACAAAAAAATTTTTTAATCGAATTTTGTACAAAGATAGTTTTTTTTGGATTCGAATAAAAAAGAAAAACTTTAGTCTATGACATGTAAAAAAAATTAGAATATAATGAGTCAATTGAGAGCTTAAATATTGAAGAATTTAAACGTTGAGTTAAATATATAGATATATATGTGTGTAGATACGGAGAGACGTGTATCGGATCCCGTTAGAGCAGAGCCTTAATAAAGTAAATAAAAGAGTCGTTGGACAAGTCGAGCTGGCCTCTTCGTTCTTCATTCCATTCCGATATAATCCTCTTCCCTTCTTCGGTTCATTCTTTCAATTTTTTTTATTTTCTTAAGTCGAAAAATAATATAATAATGATAACAAATGCGGACAATACAAAAGGTGGCCTAATTGCCACTGATATTGAAAAGAACTTCTCGATACTGGAGATAAAAAAATTTTTTTTAATCAACTATTTAAAAGGAAGCTGTACGAAACTTTTAGTGGAGCTTGTTGGACCAATTATCAATGATAATTAAAAAAAATATTTTTTTTTACTTAATTGATCGACTTTTTTTGTTCGATACATTTTTTAAAATTTAATTTTTAATTTGAGGTTGAAAATACATTTTTTGACGGTTTGATACTTCGATATATCGAAATTCGAGTTCGATATATCGAATTTTTAGGATCGATTGTATGAAGTTTTTTTTATACGAGATATCGGAGATTATTTTGAATTTTTGGATTCGAGATATCGAATTTATAATAATCGATATATCGAATTTCAATGTCGATATATCGATAAATCAATAATTGATGTATCGATTGTTGCTGCCAACAATTCTCGAAATTATAAGAAAATTAAACTATAATTTTTTTTTCGATATATCGAACGTTAATTCGATATATCGAATACTTGATTCGATATATTGTTTAACATAAAATCGATATACTTAATTTTCAATTTTTAACATAGAAAATTCCAGTATCGATACATCGAAGTCAAAACTATCGATTTATTGAAATTCCAAGTATCGATACATCGAAGTTGACAATATCGATATATCGAAGATACAATTATCGATATATCGATATTTTTTTTTCGATATATCGAAATCCGTAAAATTTATACTCTAAAATTACAGTATGAAAATCAAAACTTGAAATTACAATGTATCGAAATTTCGATAGTCGATATATCGATTTATTCCGAGATTTTTCGATTTCGCGGAAAAAAAAATTCAAAAGTTGGTTTTAAACTTATTTTGTGGTATAAGAAGCCGCAAAGTATGTTTACCTCTCAATATATATATATATATTTGGGTGTACTAACATAACACGTATAGAGTAGTGCATCGTATCCATCGGTTGGTCATTAAAGTAAGTCGTTTTAAATTACAACCTACAGCGAACGCGCCGACTGACGTAGACTGATTGCACCCTACCCTGTATGTTTTTGTCATTGAATAATTATTGTCTACATGTTGAATAAAAAAATAAAAAAATAAAAATAATAATAAGATTTTTCGGAGTATGCTCTTCTTTGGCTCTTCTTACTGTTATTCGTCTTACTCCTCATTTTTTCAGCCCGAGTACGTGGCTTTAATGGTTACCTTGGGATCGTTTACGTGTAGGCGTTTTTTTAAAATCCAAGTAGCGTAATTTTTTCATTTAATGCCATGGGAAACCCGAGGGATGCCTAATTTTTTAAACCAATGGACAAATAATTGCGCAGAGATGGATTTTTAATAATTGAGGTTAGGAATTTTATTTTTTTATTCCCTTGGAATTTTTATCTCATCATTACAGCCGAAATTATAATGAAATTTTTTTATCCTTCGATATAATTTTTATAAAATTAGCCGATATAAGAAATCTTCAATTACCCCAATTTTAATGATTTAAAGTCTTTAGAAATTTTATAAACCCAATTTTTAGGAGAATTCCAATTTTTTTCATTACCATCCTCGATTTTTTTGTCTTTCCCAAATTAATGACTTGGAAAATCGGGAAATAATTTTTTAAAGTTATCATGGATTTTTTTGAAAGTAAAGCGAGTCTGTAAGAAATTTTTGAGCCCAATTTGGAGTCGGTAGCTCAATTAGAAGTCAAGTTATGAATTTTCGAAGTTAAACTAGTCGATTTTGATGAAATTCGAAAAATTAATTTTGAAAGTTCTTGAAAATGGAAAAATAATTTTTTTTAATTCATTTTTATATTTTTGTAATATAAAGGATTGTTTTAAGAAAATTTTGAGCCCAAGACGGAGTATGTAGCTCAATTAGAAGCCAAGTTATGAATTTCCGAAGTTAAGCTAGTCGATTTTGATGAAATTCGAAAAATTAATTTTGAAAGTTCTTGAAAATGGAAAAATAATTTTTTTTAATTCATTTTTATATTTTTGTAATATAAAGGATTGTTTTAAGAAAATTTTGAGCCCAAGACGGAGTCGGTAGCTCAATTAAAACCCGAGTTATGAATTTTTAAAGTTGTACTAGAAAAAAATCCACTACATCCATATAAAAATTAAAAAAAAAAAAAATCAAAATTAAAAAACAGAATCCTTGAGCCCTAGAATCAATACTCTAGAAAAAAGAACGTACCCTGAGATTGACCGATAATTAGAACCCTGCTTAAAAGGCCGTAAAAAAAATGTCGATTATCTCCCGGAAAATGACAATTTGGTTATTTGTCGCCTTCTTGCCGCGAAAAAAAAAGTATACAATTATCCTCGAAGAATTATTTCGTAAATATAATTTTGTGTACATATACATGTGTGATGTGACATAGGTAGAATTTTTATTGGTTGTTAGACGCGCTCGAGTGAAGGCAAATGCAATGCGGCTACATCTATACACGGGTTTTGAATGGCCCCTTTGAATTACCGAGGCCGCTTGTTTTCTATAGAATAATATACGTTTGTACATCTATATATATACATATAAATATACATATACATTGAAAGCATCGAGCTGTGAGTTAATGTCTCCGAAAGTTGCATTTGTATCCGCCAGAGTATAAATATAGTTGGCGCCCAATCTCAGCGGCTTATAATCCTCGTTGATAAAATTACAATTTATATAAAATTATATATACATATAATTAATTCTATAAGAACAAGCGATGCATTAAGAGGCTAAAAAAAGTCGTAATTCATAAAAAAGTTTATTATCTTTGATACTTTTGTTGAATTTGTATATGTATATAATATGTTTTATAATTAATAGCATAATAAGGTTATGTGTAGACTTATTATGGTAATGGTACAATTAAATAAATGAATACTGGAAAGAAATTTGCTTGGATTATTAGCACATTGATGCTGGTTGAGTCTGTGGTGATGCTGAAGATGCTGGTGAAAAAGACAGACCAGTAGCTTTAGCTCTAGATGATATTCACAAAGAGACTATTGTATAAGCGAATTCTTTATTCATAAAAGCCGTCTGTTCGTATTACTGTTCTTTTTGTATTTTTATGTATTTTGCAGCGTAAGTGTGAGCATGGATGGATATTTATATAAATGTGTGCAGGGGGGATGTTACTATATGGACTGTAATAAATAGCTTTTGATTGGATACAATGTTGTATTATTATTCTACGCTGAGTGATTTGTAATTAGTAATTTGTGTTTATTGATATTTTATTTTATTTTTAAACGATTAGTCGTGTTTTTTTTTTTTTTTTTTTTTATATTTTATATATTTTTTTTTTTTTTTTAATCAGTGTTGGAGTGAAGGAAAATACATTTTTATTGATAAGTTTTGGATGCAGAGATATTTTGAAATTTGGTGGGAAAAGATCCTAACCTCATTTTTGGAGAAATTCGTTAATTTACTACGATAGTGTCTAAACATACTTTTTTGACTACTTGGCTTAATATTTTAGACATAGGTCACTCTCAAAAATTTTCTAAAAAAAAATCTAACCTCTATTACAAAAAAATGATTTTTTGAATTTTTCAAAGTTCGCGGGTTGAAATTATGGAGCTTAAAGGTGATCTAATTTAATTCATTACTAAAGTGTCGAAATTTAATTTTTTTTTGCGAATTTACTAGATATTCTAACATGAGAATTCAATTAAAATTTTAGTGACAAAATTTTTTTCTAACCTCACTTTTTTCGAACCCAATTTTCTACTAATTTCTGCACTCAAAGACACTATGAAACCATCAAATTATCTAAATTCATTTCTTGTATGGCTAAAATTACATCAAAAGTTGAAATTCTTCAAAAATCATGACCATGAGCCCCGACAAAAATCTCGAAGTGGAGAAAATTTTCTTACCTCAGTACTTTCTTAGTGTCAGTCGATACCTACAAATCAAAGTGTTATATGATACTGCTGATTACAATAATAAAACAGTGTAAAAGAGCTAACGGAAGATTAAGGTCATAAGTAACCCTCGAAAACAAGGATTAGCTCCCCTCGCTCGCTCTGTTGGCATCATTGTAAATTAATTACCTGGAAATGAGAAATCTCCGGTTCACTTTTACAAACTTTATACATATATATATAATTTTTTTTTTTTTTTTTTTTTTTTCATCTAAATCTCCGTCAATAAGTTCAATGGAAAGTAAAAACTGTCCTTTGATATAAACTGGACCCCAGTCTAAATCACTCGACCCTTTGACGATTTTTTTCATAATAGCTGATCTGGCGCCCATTATATATATATTTTTTTTTTTTTTTTTTTTTCGTGTGGTCCAGAGATAAAAGTAAGACAACTATTGCGTAATTTCACACGCACACACTAATTATATTAGAAAACTATTGTCAGGTGACGTATTGTGTTAAGAATAGAGATGTTGCTTCATTTTAAGAAAAAAAAAAAAAAAAAAAAAAAAAAAAGTAAATTGTCAAAAATTTTTTTAAACTTCTTTGTACTATAAATGACAAGCGTGACCTTAGTAGATATATAATAACACAATACATAATAAATATACATAAAATATATATATATATATATATATATATATATTATATATATTATATGATGGACTTGTCTTGTGATGTGTAGTTGGTTAAATTTTCACCTGGTCAAACAAAGTCCGACAATAATGACAACTATGATGGTTTAGCCTCGTCATTGTGTGGTGTATTATTATGGTAATAATTTAAAAATAATAAAATAAAGATAAAGACCGGTGACAATACGTCAACCTTAATTTAGGAAGCGTAGAAAGGAACGCGTAGCTGAACAAATATTAACTAAGCAAATCATTATAGTTGTCCGCGTACTTGCCACCTTACTGTTACCTACTCAGTGTGCTCAAGTATGTGTGCGTGTGTGAATGTGTGTTTTTAGTCAATAACCTTGACAATTTACTTTTAGTAACCAACAATTATACCAGTACTTCAATGAAGCTGAAGCTAGCGGCCGCAATAAGTAGCGGCCAGCAATTTTTTTGCGTGGCTGCTACTTGTTACGGCCGCTAGCTTCAGCTTCATCCAAACCTACAAAATGTGACCTTGAGCTGACAGAAATTTCGAAGCTAATTGACCACATTCAGTCGAACGATCACAAATTCGATTAAAATATCGATCTCGTAGCTCAATTATAACTAAAAAAAATTCCTAAAGCTGGTATTGCATAAAATGTTCAAAGTGAAAATAAAACAAAAAGCGAAATTAATTTAATTAGAGAGTTAAAAAAAAAGAGAATGGAAAATGGCAGACGTAAAAGAGAATGGAATGAAATGAATATAGTGAGAGGTTGACAGTGCTCATACACGTGTTTGAATGATTGTACGTTAAGCACTAACAACGTTAACATGAAAAGTGGGTAGTGCGTCAAGTGTTGATTCGAGAAGTCCGAAGGTGCTCGAGTTGCGGGTACTCGTATTCATGCAATCGCTAGACACACACACTCACCCATTTTCACACATGGACAGAAAACGACTACCGACATTTCCCCGATGACGTTTCTCTTACTCTCTCATTTAGTTTTGGTTAAAGCGTATATTAGAGAATACACGTAGGTCTTGACTTGCCGTGTATTGAGTTGGTGTAACGCAATTACGATTGTTGTTTGAATGAACAATCAAGCACCCTCGTCGCGCCCCAATCATTCAATTTATGTTCAATCGACTCTTGCTCCCTACCATCGGCTCCTTTGCCCCCCACCCCTGTCGGCTCCTAGACCTCCTACCCGCGAGCTCTTATAATTCTTTCTTCGTTCTTTGGCTTTGCTTCACCCTACATACATACATATATAGATATATGAAGAAATAAAGTCGCGAAACAGCCCCGGAAACTAATCGCCGCTGTACAAAAGTATTGTATGCTCCCAGTCGCATACTAACAAACTCAAACGAACAAAACTTGTTCTTATTTCCTGGCTTTGACAGCATAAGTATATTGCCGGTGAAAAGAAAGCTAATAACAGCAATATTCTATCGAGACAAATGTATTAACAATCAAAATATTTTCATCTCTAAATCCATTAAAAAATTGTTTTGGGTTCGTTATTTTATTTCAAGTCATTGTTAATTAGAAAGGTATCATTCAAGTAGAAAAGCATCGTAAATTTCTATTAGTACCTTTTTTAAATTATTAATGCGTCATAATTAATGATTAATGCTTCGTACTACTCATTAATCCCCCGTAAGGCTCATTAACCGAAATCTAGACTTATTAATGCATAGTATTAACCATTAATGCATAGTATTAATCATTAATGCATCGTATTAATCATCATTAATAACCAATATTTAGTAATTAATCACTAATGCTTACGAAGCATCCAATAGATTAATGCTTCATTATTAATTATTAATTAACGAAAAATTAAGACTTTTGATGTATGCATCGATTAATTCATTACTTTAATGATTAACGCGTGGTAATAATTGACTGATTTGATTAACACTATGTAATTAAGTATTAATATCCGTTAATTAATCATTAATTCATCAGTTTCAGAATTTTCGACATCTTCATTAATGATTAATCCATTGTAATACTGATTAATGCTTCGTACTACTCATTAATCCCCCGTAAGGCTCATTAACCGAAATCTAGACTTATTAATGCATAGTATTAATCATTAATACATCGTATTAATCATTATTAATAACCAATATTGAGTAATTAATCACTAATGCTTACGAAGCATCCAATAGATTAATGCTTCGTTATTAATTATTAATTAACGAAAAATTAAGACTTTTGATTTATGCATCGATTAATTCATTACTTTAATGATTAACGCGTGGTAATAATTGACTAATTTGATTAACACTATGTAATTGAGTATTAATATCCGATAATTAATCATTAATTCATTAGTATCAAAATTTTCGACATCTTCATTAATGATTAATCCATTGTAATACTGATTAATGCTTCGCAATTAGTTATTAATTCATAATAAAAATAATAAATTACAAGATGACGAGGAAGAGGAAGATAGGTGGGGCGTATTAGTAGCCAAGTTAACCGAGAGCAAGCCCACTCTCGAAGGAAACTAAATAAACAAGAAAAAAGAGTACGCATATGTACGGCTGAGATATAAGCGAGTTGGGTGAATGGCCTGGCGCGTCCTTGCGAGCCACCTGACCATGCTACTCCACCAGCTACTCCACTCGGACTGGACTCGACTCGACTGGACTTTCCAGCATCCTGCTGCCGCAATTCTTACATTATGCCTACACTATATTGACTACATGGACAAACTACACGCTTGTACATAACATTACCCAGACATTTTACGCAAACAAAGTTATGTTGCTCAACTTAGTGGCCCTCAATTGAATCCTCGTAGTTTATTTGTCAATATATATATACATATATGAAATAAATAATTTGAATTAGGACTTAACATAATGGCGGAAGAAATTAAATCTTAGTCTTAGCCGCTTTCTAATGCCAGCCAATCCAAACTCTGGCTACTGAAGTAGAGAGTATCTCTTACCTTCTCACTTATATTAGAAATATACTATATATATGTGTATGTATATACATATGTACCTTAGGTTGTAGTATACGTCAATATACTTGTATATCCACTCCCATATAACCAGCAACCTCAATCCCAACATCATCTAACTATTTATAGATCAGACCACCTGCAGCTTCCGACGGTTACGGCATGTCCGGCATGCTTTTTTTATACCTTTTATGAGCTTCAACGTTACCTTTTTAAGATATTAATTATAAGATTATAATTATAATTATTATTTTACGAGATATTTACATTTTTATGACAGAATTCATTTCCGAAATTGAACCTTCACTTTTATACTTTTAGTTTTTTATTATTATTATTAAGAATTTTAGAGATAAGGGTCTTCTGTTAGTGGTCGCTGGAAAGCTTTTTTCATTACCTACAACTTTGGTTCAGTGAAATTAGACCGTAGAATCGATCGCTAGAGAGGGACAGTTAGTTCAAGTTGCAGCCACTTTTCGGAAGGGTATGACCGCCTTTTTTTTAGGCTTCTAATGGCGATATCTTTAAAACTATTCGTTTTAGAGGATTTCCTTAAGAGAACAAAGTTGTAGAGAATTTAATTTCCTTTAAAATAAGTCCCTATGATATCTAATTATGATAAATGGCACTGAGATCAAATGGATCCAAAAATCAATTTCGAATTCCGAAAAGAAGCGCTTGAAATTTCTTACTTCAAAATCGATTTTCGCGGGAAAAATATGAGATAAATATACAAAATATGTGTTTGTCTTAAAGCTTGTTTCATTTCCTACAACTTTGGTCTAATAAGAAAATATCGTATAACCTATTGGTAAAAAGTTATAACCTCCTAATTCCCGAGTCCTTTCGTAGACTAAAATCGGCTTCTAAATCATCAGCAAATGATAAAAAAATAATGATTATTATTATGATTACAGCCGTCATTGCTTACCAATGACCCATAGACCGCGAGTGTGGGTGGAAGCAGCCCGGAATTAAAGGATCCACAATCCGGTAAGCAAAAAAAAAAAATAAATATACAAATTGGATTACAAAATATTAATAATTCGATATCAGTGGTATTTTAAAAATAATAATTAAATCCTTGAGATGTTAAAAGAGAAAATAAAATATTATAAATAATAAAAAAAAAATAATAGACGCACAGCATGAGACTCAAGTCGACGCTGAGGGAGTTCCGGTGGAGACGATAATCGAATGCACGGGGGAATCCGGTGTTTGCTGAAGGGAGAGATATCTAATCGGTAAGAGACGTCTTTCTGCTCTCTACAATATATATGTATATATATGTATATATTTATATAAAAGATATTATTATTGTTATTATTTATTAGTAAATGTGGATAGTGCGTGTAGACACGGGTCTTACGCACGCTCACCTGCCTCTACTCAGTTCAACTCCTGTCTTATACTATAATACCAGATATATATACATATAACGACTGTAAACGTAAACGAGAGGACTCTCACGCGTACAGATTTAACCGTAGCCTTAAGGCATTTATACTCTATACTGCCCGTTGCATTCGCATTGAATCGAGTGTGTCGTATCTACGTACAGGCCTTTTTTACTTTCTGTGTATGGATGTTATACAAGTCTGTCTTACTCTGACTCTGAATGTGAATATGAGTGTTAGTGTGAGAGGCAATTGTATACCTATACTTTTACTATTTTTTAAAATATTACCTTAGGCGTCACGCATCTATATCTACTTAAAGTTACATTAAATATACATTCATTGTCCTGTAGCGCAACAGATAACGCTGATTTTAAGCCCACTTATGGGATGAATCTATTGGATGAGGATAAGAGGTATAGAAAATTAATTACATGGGAACGGGTAGTCAAATTAGTTATTTTCAAAAATAATCGAATTTAAGAAAAATATAAATTCGGTGGTTAAATTTAGTGGGTTTCGGTGAAACAGACTAGTTATAAGTCAGAGAAAATAAAAAATTGAATTTTGATATGAAAATAGAAAAAATTGATTTTCCGACAGTTTATTCGTGGAAAATGGTCAATTTATAGTGAAAAAATATTTTTTCAAAAAAATACTTTCTTTACAACACGCCATTTTATTTTCGAAAGGTAATAGCTGGCAAATATAAAAAAAAAATCTAACCCTTTAAAAAAAAAAAAATTTTGTCCTGTATTGCAACCGACAACACATCAACATAACCTAAAAAATAAAACCAAAAATAATAAATGAAATTGTCCTGTAGCACAACAGATAACCCGTCATCAATAGCTACCATTTCCACTCAGCGTTAAGTGGATATGAACTAAAAAAAAAAAATGTCAATGTAACATAAAAATTCGTAAGTGGTGACAATATATATTATCAGATATATGTATACATTTAAATACATACTTGGTCGATTTAACCAAACACACGTACACATACCCATATACACATATGCATATATGTATATATACAAATATGTAGCCAGTATTATATACATAATGCAAGCATTGATAGCCGTCGTCTCTTTCACGCACGCGATCTGTTGCAGTCGTGGCAACTCGTGTCCGGTGACAGCGTCCAGTGTCCAGTCTCTCCCTCCCGTTGAGTGTCCACAAGATTTATTTTCCCATGGAATATATGTGCGCGGGTTGTAGGCACCGTGAAAAGTCGTCGTCCTGCCTTTACTACTCTCTTATTTTTTTTTCTTACCATCTTGTTCTTGTTCTTCTACTTCTTCTTATGCTTCTTCTTCTCCATCTATAATCACAAATATAAGAAAAAAAATTATTATAAATAAATATATATATATATATATAGATTTTTTTTACCATTCAATTTATGTCCCTGAGTCATCGATAGTCTACTTAAACATCCGATCTATTGTCAATAGCTGTATCTGTTATTTTTTTTATTGATAACGATTATCGAGGGTAGATAACCTTCGTCTTTTGTTACTCGAAATGTTATTTTGTTAGGTTTTAAAAGGTAGAATTTTTTAATCTGTAAGCAATGGGGTCAAATTACAAATAAATATTTTTTTTTTTTTTTTTTTTTTTTTTTTTTTTTTAGAAAAATAAAATTTAGGTTATTACGAGCTGTTTAACTAACTAATAATTTTACCTACGAAAGCTTCTTTTTCTGAATTTTGTCACTTTTCAATCAAAAATTACAAAAAAAAAATTTCAATTATTTAAATAATTTTTATGAAGGGAAATTTATCTTGGATCAATATTTATAAATAAAACTTATGAAAATGTTTAATAAACATAAACAAAGAGCGTTAGGTATTAGATGGAGGGCACAGAGAGATAAGATCGGATAATAATACACGGGACAGTGCACCGACGGCTAAAGAAATTAGGAATACAAACAGAGACATTGGGGGCCACATCATCACAGATTGAGATAAAAGGGCCACAGTATGCTTTCCCCTTCCCTGCTATTCCTCCTCTCTGTCTTCTCTATCTATCGCCCTGGCACCCCCTCCCCTTTATTACGCTGACGACTAATACGAACATTCGTGTTGAGAAGATAAAGTTTGTAAAGCATTTGGCTTTCACGCAAACATCATTTTAATCCAGTCTCACGGATTTTCGAGACAGAGATAAAAGAAGGAGAGTTACGGCCCGGAAATCGGTGGACGCGCGCCATACTATGACCTGGGATCTGGTATGAGTTGATATAAATAAAAGCTAAACAAACCTGACTGAGCGAGAGAAAGAAAAAGAGAAAGAGGAATAAAACTAGAGACCGGCAGAGTTCCACTGAGCCGAGTAATCAGAGAGACATTATTTTCCTTTGAGCTTTATGTTCGCGCGTTTTTAATGCTGGAAATGTCGACGAGCAAATTTTTATTCCTTTCAAAAGAAAACCTTTTTTTTTTTCACTAGAAATATGAATTGTGACGTAAATTAAAATTGTTGAGTTTGCAGAAGCCTTTGGCGAATGCTGCCAACGCGGGCTTCAATCAGCTCAGAGACAAAAAGTCATGAAAACTTTTTTTTACAAAATTTAAAGCTCTACAAAAAAGTTCTGATTGACTTTTTCTCTATTTTTAATATTTGACCCACAATTTTGATTTCAAAAATTGAAATTATAATTTTGCAGAAGCCTTTGGCGAGTGCTGCCAACGCGGGCTTCAATCAGCTCAGAGACAAAAAGTCATAAGAACTTTTTTTTACAAAATTTAAAGCTCTACAAAAAAGTTCTGATTGACTTTTTCTCTATTTTTAATATTTGACCCACAATTTTGATTTCAAAAATTGAAATTATAATTTTGCAGAAGCCTTTGGCGAGTGCTGCCAACGCGGGCTTCAATCAGCTCAGAGACAAAAAGTCATAAGAACTTTTTTTTACAAAATTTAAAGCTCTACAAAAAAGTTCTGATTGACTTTTTCTCTATTTTTAATACTTGACCCACAATTTTGATATCAAAAATTAAAATAATTTTCCAAATTTTTTTTTTTTTTTTTTTTTTTTACTTACTTCAAATTCTGGACAAAAATTCCTTTGGAACGAGTACCGACACGATGGTTTTTTTTTCTAAAAATTAACAAAAAAAAATTAATTTCAAAATAATGATTTTGAAAAATATAAATTTTATCACTTAAATTTCATGTCTCTCACCTTCACCATAAAATTTCCTCTCAAATGAGTACCAACAACCCTCCTCAGAAATAACTTGCCAACATTTTTCATCACGAATTTACTCAGCACACATTATTAATATCCTCTCTATTTCAACTTCTCTTCTTTCATTCTCATCTTCTTTTTATCTCTACTTCGCCTCTCTACTCTTTACTCTACTCGTCACTGGCCGGATGTCGTATAATGGCGTACGTTCACCGACAAAAGCTTTATTTTTCTTCTACTGCCATTTTCACTCTACTAAGCTACACTATATCCTCTTCTATACTCTTTTATTTATTTTATACCCCTTCTTTGGTCTACTAGTGTAAGTGCAGATTGTACAGTGAACTCATGACAACGATTGCGTTGTATATATACATATATATGTATATATATATATATATATATATATATATATATTTTTTTTTTTTTATTTGTGGCCATGGTGATAAAGGATCCTCGTCTTACAAAGCCACAAGATCCCTTTGTACGCCAAGTGTACAACGTAAATTTATATATATATGTATATTTATATACATATATATATGTTTGTTTGATTGTATACATGAGACAAGTACGTGGAATAAAATACTTTCTACGAGAGTTAGTTCGAGAATTAATGGCGAGTTCACGCGCGCGTTGAGTGGTTTTCACACGCGAATCAACATTTTGTTGTTGTTTATTTAACTTGTTTATTTTATTTATTTTGTTGTTGTTGATTAGATGAGTCAAGTGGATTATTTATATATATAAATATAATTATAATTATAGTTATAAATTTTAATATATAAAATCAGAAAAATTCCTGTTTTTTGTTATAATAATAAATATCTTTGAACTTTGCCTCCTAGAGCCGAGGATTTTTGCTTTAGAACAAAAGTTATGGGGACTTTTTTGTAGGAAATTTTAAGAGCTACAAAAAAGGTCTTTTACTTTTTTTCGATATCTTGGATATTTTACCCAAAATTTAAGATTTTATAATTTTGGTCATTATAGATTTTTGAACATTATAGATCTTTATAGGCTCATAGATCCTTAACTATCGATCAGATGAAAAAAATCTTCAAACGTTTTTTGTAGAAAATTTTTCGGGCTACGAAAAAGGTCTAGATACTTTTTTTGATATTTTTAATATTTAACCCCCAATTTTCATTTTTCAAAATTTGGTTTCTAATTTTGGTCATTATAGATTTTTGAACATTATAGATCTTTACAGGCTCATAGATCCTTAACTATCGATCAAATGAAAAAAGTCTTTAGACATTTTTTGTAGGAAATGTTCCGGGTTACAAAAAAGGTCTAAATGCTTTTTTCGATATTTTTAATATTTAACCCCCAATTTTCATTTTTCAAAATTTGGTTTCTAATTTTGGTCATTATAGATTTTTGAACATTATAGATCTTTACAGGCTCATAGATCCTTAACTATAGATCAGATAAAAAAAATCTTCAAACGTTTTTTGTAGTAAATTTTCCAGGCTACAAAAAAGGTCCTTATAAATTTTCCGATATTCCTAATATTTAACCCTTGGAAGTAATAAAAAGTAAAATATTATAAAAATTTAGAGATCAGTAAATTTGTTGACCAAAGCCCATGTTTTTTTTATTCCCTATTTTTAAAGGAAAATAAGTAGAATATGCAGTGAGATAAGAAGGGTGGCCTTACAAGTTCTCATTCATAATAAATGGCGTCCGTGCGACATAAAATTTCTCCAATTGCAAAATTGATGCGGCTTATGTTACGCTTCCTCAACATCCCTTGTGAAGACTGCATATATATATAACATTCAAACTAAACTCAACGACGTAACTCGTGTCTCGCGGGTACGCTACTCGTTTTACTGTAAAGCAACTCCTCATATTATATATTGTAGTACATAGGGAGACGTAATTCATTTTTTACCGGACGCGGATCAATTATTTATAAATTGCTGCTCCCTCGTGATCATAAGATCACATTGGCAATACTTTTTTTCGTGAAAACAAGAAAATAAGTTTTAAGGAAACCGGCTGATACTCAATTGAGTACACGTGACAGTTTTTCTAACAATGGCTCAAAATTTTTTAATTAAGAAATTAATTTTTTTTTACCAAATTCATCAGTTTTTCTGTTTCAAACCACGATAACTCGGAAAATATCAAAAATACAGCAAAAATTGACTGGACCTTTTTTTTAGCCAATGAAATTTCCTACAAAATTTATTTTAAACTTTTTTGTTTTTGATCAAAATTTTAGGCTCCAGAAGCTTTTGAAAAAAAAAAGTCAGTTTTTTCGAAAAATTGATCCTGAGATGCAAATATTTAGATTGCAGGCTAAATATTGGAAATAATGGAAAAGTCATAAGGACCTTTTTTGTAGACAATAAAATTTCCTACAAAATTTGTCTGAAACTTTTTTTATTTTGATCAAAATTTTAGGCTCCAGAAGCTTTTGAAAATAAAAACCAATTTTTCGAAAAATTGATAGTGATGAAAAAATTCGAATTCTAGGCTAAATATTGAAAATAATGGAAAAGTCATAAGGACCTTTTTTGTAGCCTATAAAATTTCCTACAAAAAAGTCTTATGACTTTTTTTTCTAAAGTTGATACCAAGAGCTCTAAAAGCTTTTATAGACAAAACATCGTTAATGAAAATATCGGACTAAGAGAAACTGGAGTATAATGAAATATAAAAATAAAATGGCTGACTAATTTAACGAGCAATGCTAATTAAAAGGCACGATGTCCTTAAAAAAAAGTTAAATAAATAAGAGGAAAAAGTTGTGCTTTGACCGATTTGCAAACAAGAATGAGTGTGGGTTTCTGTGGAATCGAGAGCAGCAATAAATATAAGGGACATAACTACGACTAGGGTGGCCCTTGAATGTAAGGGCAGAAAGAGAAAAAAAACTAAATATAGAGAGAATTAAAAGTGAGTTGTAACAGCGAATGGTCTAGTCTGGAATGAGGTGACGGGAAAAATGTGAGTGCGTATGGTGGTGTCGGTCGAAGAATTACTGGAATTGAAGGTGGTCTTGGTGAGGTCCCTATATTGGGTCTAGTTGAGATGACGGTGGTTCAGTATAGCAACGAAAAGGGACGCGGCGTAACGTAACAGAGAGATTTTGTTCTCTAGGGAGCAGTCAAAGCGCGTGGCCCTTGCCATGACGATCTGAGCATCAAACAACCGTCTGTATAGATCTATCGTCGCATGTCAGTAAAGACGAGAAGGAGGGATGGGGTTGGAGAAAGGTAGGGATGTAAGAAGAAAGGGTGGGGATGAGAACTGAAGCGATTCAACGTGTATACATTGGACGGCACTCGATCGTATCTATCTATCTATCTGCCTACTTACGATGCGCCACGACAAGCTAATGTATAATCATACACGTCGAGTTTATATCTAGATGGAATACACGAGGAGACACTTTGTATCAGCTCTCAATCGCTGTTATAATAAAAGGGGACGGTATAAAGACAGGGGCATGTGTGGGTTTGCTGGGATTACTTGTTATAATTGCTGATTGTATCTTAATGACGACCGGCTAAGTTTGGAAATGGAAAATTTTTTAGCGGTTGTGGTAAGTGATTATTAAATCATTGCTATGGATTAATTTGTTAGGTATTTTCATAAATTTATTGGAAAAAAAATAAGCAAGTATCAGTAAAAAAGCAATTTATTTTTAGTGATGAAAAGTTAGCAACCACTTTTCAGCAATGGAAAATCATCAATTATTTATCAGTAATAGAAAATTGGTAATCATTTTCCAGCAATGGAAAATTAGTAATGATTTTCCAACAATGGAAAATTGGCAATGATTTTCCAGCAATAGAAAATTGGTAAAGATTTCGCAGCAATGGAAAATTGACTATTATTTTCTAACAATGGAAAATTGATAAATTTTCCAGTAATGAAAAATCAGCAATTCTGTTCCAGCAATGGAAAATTGGTAATGATTTCCCAGTAATGAAAAACTGGCAATGATTTTCCAGCAGTAGAAAATTGGTAAAGGTTTTCCAGCAATAGTAAATTGTCAAAGATTTCCCAGCAATGGAAAATGGGCAATTTTTTCCAGCAATAAAAAATTAGTAATGATTTTTCAGCAACGGAAAATCAACATCTATTTTCCAGCAATGGAAAATTGGTAATAGTTTACCAGCGATGAATAATCAGCAATTATTTGCCAGCAATGGAAAATTGGTAATCATTTTCTAGAAATAGAAACTTAGGAAAAATTTCCCAGCAATGATAAACTGGCAATGATTTTCCAGCAGTAGAAAATTAGTAAAGATTTTCCAGCAATAGTAAATTGTTAAAGATTTCCCAGCAATGGAAAATTGGCAATTTTTTTCAGCAATGAAAAATTAGTAATGATTTTTCAGCAACGGAAAATCAACATCTATTTTCCAGCAATGGAAAATTGGTAATAGTTTACCATCGATGAAAAATCAGCAATTATTTGCCAGCAATGGAAAATTGGTAATCATTTTCTAGAAATAGAAAATTAGGAAAAATTTCCCAGCAATGGAAAATTGGCAACGATGTTCTAACAATGAACAATTGGCTATGATTTTTCAGTAATGGAAAATCAGCAATTATTTTCCAGCAATCGAAAATTACTAATGATTTTTCAGCAATAGGAAATTGGCAATGACTTTCCAGCAATGGAAAATTGGTAACCAGCAATGGAAAATTGGTAATGATTTTCAGCCATGAAAAATTAGCAACAATTTCCAGCAATGAAAAGTCAGCCATTAAATTCTAGCTATAAGAATGAAAAATTTAATATATATACTTATTTAGGAACAATTGAAATTAGCAATTAATTGTCAGCAATCATCGAAAATCAGCAGTTAAAAATCAGCGTTTAATTGTAAGCAATAAAAATTAGAAATCAATAATCAGCAATTAAATTTTCAGCAACAAATCATGAAAATGAAAAGTTAAACTTATAGTCAACAATTAATTTCCAGCAATAAAAAATTAGTAATCAAAATCAGCAATAAAAATTAGAAATAAAAAATTAGCAGCAATTCCGCAGTAGTAAAAAAAAAGGATACTATCCCAAAAAATATATAATTTTTCCAAATTTGACACCTTACCCATAAATAAAACCCCAAATTAGACATTCACTCTAAAAAATCACTGCTGCTCAAAAGAGTATATCTCATACGTACAATAATTCATATATATATACATCTTCCACTCATATAAATTCTTAACTCCATTGTTATCCATTTATTCGTACGAATCTGACAATTGTAATCGTTTATAACCGTTACATTGATACTTTATGTTACTTATACTACAATATACTACGGCACTATTCTCATCCTTTACTTCTTGAATCCCATTGTTAATACACATGACATTATGATCCACCGGCTTATGTTCAAACAACTACCATAAATATTCCATATATATCCCATGACTTTTTTTTTAATCACCTCTTATAAAATTTTTGATACCGAGTCCCGAGATTTTAATTTTAATTTTAATCATCACTTATTTTTTTATATTTAATTTGGGAATGAGAAATAAAAAATTTGAAATTAATGAAAAAAAAATTTCCATTCACGTGACTAATTAATCTCAAGGTGAAAGTTTTTACTCTCATCTTCGTCCTCATTTTATTTTATATCCGTGTTATATATATATTTTATATATACATATGTTGGTAAGAGTGAATTGTAAATTGAGATAACAATAAAATAGTTAAATTATAAAAGCGATTTATTGACAGTAATTGGCCATATATATATATGTCTATATATAATTTTAATATCAAGGTTGAGAAAAAAAATTCGGATTAAAATGAGGAAGGGAAAAAATTAAAGTGTTTAATCAATTGGCGAATTAAAATATTTGTGATTAAACGGTTGGTTTGTTCACAATATGTGTTAAATGTGGTGTGATTATGATAATAATAATTGTGATAATAATTATGATTGTTTGTTGCGTGAGAGTGTGAGGTGTGGAGGTTTGTTTGGTGATTGACAATGTGTAATTGAAAGTTGAAGCGAAATTTTAATTTTCAAGGCTGGGAATTGAGAACAATGTTGTGTAATTTTGCGATCGAAAATATGTAAGCTAAAATTATATTTTTTGTCTGTGAGAATTTTTTTTGCTTTTTTAGTAATGAAAAATTGCAAGGAAAATTATTTAGGGATTTTATTGCTGAATTTTTTTTACTGAATTTCATTGCTGAAAAATTACTAATTTCATTGCTAAAAAACTACTAGTTTTATTGCTGGAAAATTACTGATTTTATTGCTGAATAACTATAGTTTTATTGCTGAAAAATTTCTAGTTTCATTGCTGGAAAATTATTGATTTTATTGCTGGAAAATTACTAGTTTCATTACTGAAAAACTAATAGTTTTGTTGCTGGAAAATTACTAATTTTATTGCTGAATAACTATAGTTTTATTGCTGAAAAATTACTAGTTTCATTGCTGGAAAATTATCGATTTTATTGCTGGAAAATTATTGATTTTATTGCTGGAAAATTACTAGTTTTATTGCTGGAAAATTACTAGTTTTATTGCTGACTAGTTTCATTGCTGGAAAATTATTGATTTTACTGCTGGAAAATTACTAATTTTATTGCTGAAAAACTACTAGTTTCATTGCTGGAAAACTACTAGTTTCATTGCTGGAAAACTACTAGTTTCATTGCTGGAAAATTATCGATTTTACTGCTGGAAAATTACTAATTTTATTGCTAAATAACTATAGTTTTATTGCTGAAAAATTACTAGTTTCATTGCTGGAAAATTATCGATTTTATTGCTGGAAAATTATTGACTTTACTGCTGGAAAATTACTAATTTTATTGCTAAATAACTATAGTTTTATTGCTGAAAAATTACTAGTTTCATTGCTGGAAAATTATTGATTTTACTGCTGGAAAATTACTAATTTTATTGCTGAAAAACTACTAGTTTCATTGCTGGAAAACTACTAGTTTCATTGCTGGAAAACTAATAGTTTCATTGCTGGAAAATTATCGATTTTATTGCTGGAAAATTATTGATTTTATTGCTGGAAAATTACTAATTTTATTGTTTGAAAATTATTGATTTTATTGTTTGAAAATTATTGATTTTATTGCTGGAAAATTATTGATTTTATTGCTGGAAAATTACTAATTTTATTGTTGGAAAATTGTTGCCGAATTTCATTGCTGAAAATTTAGTACTCTATTTTAATCCCTATAAGTGATTAATTTCATTGTTACAACGTCGCTATATCTAGTGTTGAAATATCATTTATATATCTCTGTTACCGGAAAATTGTTGCTGATTTTCTTTACTGGAAAATTTTTGTTCTATTTTATCGCTGAAAAATTACTGATTTCATTGCTGGAAAATCATTTCCACGTTTGGTATTGGAAAATTGCATAGTCCATTGCTGGAAAGTTGTTTGACTTGTTGCTGGGAAATTGTTACTGAATGTAATCACTGGAAAATAGGCCTTGGATTTTCACTGTTGGAAATAATTATTTTCATTGCTGGAAAATTGCTGTTTTATTGTTGTTTCTAAAGTGTATCACCGGAAAACTGTTGCTGAATTTCGAACTAAGGAATTTTCTTGCTGGAAAATTTCTAATTTTATTCTTGGAAAATTATGAATTTATTTTTGTTGTTAAATTTTATTGCTGGAGAACTATTCCTAATTTCTATTGCAAGAAAACTGTCACTGATAATTATTTCCGGAAAACTTGCTTAATTTTAGTGCTTCATTTTTTTCCGTCTGGAAAATCGTTGCTAAATTTTCCGACTGGAAAATTAGGTCGGCGCTTTTCAGTGCTGAATTTTTCCGTAGCTAAAAATGTATTTCTGATGAGTATTCATTCCTAGTTTCCTATTAATAAGCGATTATTGATAATTTTTTTAATTTTCTTTAAGAACCACCAAATTTTCATTTCCGAAAATAAACATTACAGTTTTGACCGCCAAAAAAATTAACAGCTAATTAAAATTACACTGTAATTATGATGAACCAGTAAAAGCAAGAGGTAATAAGGAATTGAAACCCTAAATAAATAAAAAACAGAACGTTTTTGATAGTACCGTTGATAGTCGCGCCTTTTTGGTCGATTTCCGCGAGTAAATACAACTTATACTATAACGACCGGTTAAAGGCTCGATTGTAGTAATATAACTAAAGAATAAGAAGACTGGCAAGAAGAAGAAGAAGACGGAGAAGGAGAAACACAAGAGGAGGCAAAGATAAAAGAGAGAAGAGAAGAAAAGTTGGTTCGGATCATCTATCATGCAGCTGTTGCCTCCATTGTGTTGTTAGTCTTACGTTACGTCTCTTGTTGTGTATATATATATGTATGTATATATATGTATATGGTATGGCGACGACTACCATGCGTGGACCGAGTGTGCAACATGTGTTTGTCCCCTTGTCCTCTCAATCGCGATCTCTCTCGGTTACTACAAACTCAGGGAATTTTCTATCCTCGTCGCTCATTGCCGCCGTCACCGAGTCAGGCTCTGGCTCTGTTCACCGCTCGGTCCCTTTATCTCGCTTAGCTTCATCGCTGTTGATGCTTTTTTTCTCGCTCGTGGCGTTATTCTTCATGTCGAATGGATATACCAATGAAAGGACGTTTTATGTGTGCGTGTGTGTATGTGTGTATGCGTGTGTGTGTTGTGTGTACAGTACTCTGCACTGGATAGTACGGAAATACTTTTGGTTTTGCATTTCAAACGATTTTATGTTTTCGTTACTTTTTTACTCCCTTTTTTATTTTAATTTATTGGTGATGACAGTTTTAGGGTTAAAAGGTCATTTTAATGTCAATAAATAATTGCAAATTATTTATGTATTTTCTTTTTCATATTTTCACTTTCGTTGATGATTTTTAGGCCTAATAATTATTGTTGATTTTGAGGCCGACTAATTATTGCTGAATTTTAATTGCTAATCTTTATTGCTTAGTTTAATTGCTACTTTTTAGTTTTGAAATTGTTGCTGATTATGAATCTTAGAATCGTTGCTAATTTTCGGTCTTAGAGTAGTTGCTAATTATAAGTCTTAGAACGGTTGCTTATTATAAGTCTTAGAATTGTTGCTAATTTTCGGTCTTAGAGTCGTTGCTGATTATGAGTCTTAGAATTGTTGCTGATTATAAGTCTTAGAATTGTTGCTAATTTTTGGCTTTAAAACGTTGCTGATTATAAATCTTAGAATTGTTGCTAATTTTCGGTCTTAGAGTAGTTGCTAATTGTTAGTCTTAGAACTGTTGCTTATTATAAGTCTTAGAATTGTTGCTAATTTTTGGCTTTAAAACGTTGCTGATTATAAATCTTAGAATTGTTGCTAATTTTCGGTCTTAGAGTAGTTGCTAATTGTTAGTCTTAGAACTGTTGCTTATTATAAGTCTTAGAATTGTTGCTAATTTTCGGTCTTAGAGTCGTTGCTGATTATGAGTCTTAGAATTGTTGCTGATTATAAGTCTTAGAATTGTTGCTAATTTTTGGCTTTAAAACGTTGCTGATTATAAATCTTAGAATCGTTGCTAATTTTCGGTCTTAGAGTCGTTGCTGATTATGAGTCTTAGAACTGTTGCTGATTTTAAGTCTTTGAATTGTTGCTAATTTATTGATTTAGAAACATTGCTGATTATAAATCTTAGAATTGTTGCTGATTTTTGGTCTTAGAATTATTGCTGATTTTAAATTTTCCCTCTCCAGTCCTCGAACCCTTACCGAATCCTTTAACAAATTACTGATAATTGACCACAGAAATTAAAGCCTCCGAGTTAGCTTCTCCTCCTTTCCCTAAAAAAAAAGAACATATATATTAAATTTATATTACACGACAAGTATTACATCCCCGACATATCAGACACCGAGACACCGTAGTAGCAACTACACACCGAGCATACGGAAGGAGATACGCACGCTATCTTAGCAATAAATTGTCCGATCTTGTCGTGTTCATTTTTATTTCATTTCATTTTTACTTATTATTATTATTATTTTTATTTTATTTGTTTCACGTACTTATTTTATATATATTAAGTATTATTATTATTATTTTTATCTCGTATCGTTTTCCATCGGTAGACGTCGGCTTCCTATGCCATTTGCAGTAACAACTTTTTGCCATCTTCGATTCCCGACGACCGGGACTTGGACGTTCGGATGCACAATACCAAGAGAAGAGAATAAGAATCAACGGCGATTACTCTGAGATCTAACAACGGCCGTTTATTGAACATGTATACCTGGGTTTACGTTGTTAAAAGTATATTATATATTGGTAGTGAGCAGCGAGTACCGAACAACAACAACGAGTAGCGAGTAGTAAGTAGTAAGTAATAAGAAGTGCGTTGTATCCTCGTATCGTCCTGCTTTCACACAATATCCAATGTAGGAACGAGAAAGTTCTCCGGCTCGTCCGCCTTTATACATACCAATCGAATAGAAAGCCAGATAAACATTGCAGTCAATCCAAATCATCAGATTATTCATAGATTTTATTGTTATTACAACTTTATTCAAATTTCAATATTTTTTTTTATTTAGAAATGGATTTTTTTGTGTTGGTTTTTGTGGTGGGAATTATCCAATAGAATATTATTGTGGAAAATTTTTCAGTTTGGAAAATTATTGCTGATTTTCCAATGCTGGAAAAGTGTTGCCGATTTTATATTAATGGAATACACTTTCTGATTTTCATTGCTGGAAAACTATAACTGATTTTTCATTGCCAAAAATGGTTGCAGAATTTTCATTCCTGAAAACGGTTACTGATTTTTCATCACTAAAAAGTGTTGCTGAATTTTCATTGCTGGAAAACTGTTACTGATTTTTCATTGCTGAAAACTGTTACTGATTTTTCATTGCTGAAAACTGTTACTGATTTTTCATTGCTGAAAATTGTTACTGAATTTTTATTGTTGGAAAACTGTTACTAATTTTTCATTGCTGGAAAACTGTTACTAATTTTTCATTGCTGGAAACTGTTACTGATTTTTCTTCACTGAAAAGTGTTGCTGAATTATCATTGCTGGAAAACTGTTACTGATTATTCATTGCTGAAAATTGTTACTGAATTTTCATTGCTGGAAAACTGTTACTGATTTTTCATTGCTGGAAAACTATTACTTATTTTTCATTAACGAAAATGGTTGCTGAATTTTCATTCCTGAAAAAACTATCACCGATTTTCCATTGCTGAAAACTGTTACTGATTTTTCTTCACTGAAAAGTGTTGCTGAATTATCATTGCTGGAAAACTGTTACTGATTATTCATTGCTGAAAATTGTTACTGAATTTTCATTGCTGGAAAACTGTTACTGATTTTTCATTGCTGGAAAACTATTACTTATTTTTCATTAACGAAAATGGTTGCTGAATTTTCATTCCTGAAAAAACTATCACCGATTTTCCATTGCTGAAAACTGTTACTGATTTTTCTTCACTGAAAAGTGTTGCTGAATTATCATTGCTGGAAAACTGTTACTGATTTTTCATTGCTGAAAACTGTTACTGATTTTTCATTGCTGAAAATTGTTACTGAATTTTTATTGCTGGAAAACTGTTACTAATTTTTCATTGCTGGAAAACTGTTACTAATTTTTCATTGCTGGAAACTGTTACTGATTTTTCTTCACTGAAAAGTGTTGCTGAATTATCATTGCTGGAAAACTGTTACTGATTATTCATTGCTGAAAATTGTTACTGAATTTTCATTGCTGGAAAACTTTTACTAATTTTTCATTGTTGGAAAACTATTACTTATTTTTCATTAACGAAAATGGTTGCTGAATTTTCATTCCTGAAAAAACTATCACCGATTTTCCATTGCTGAAAACTGTTACTGATTTTTCTTCACTGAAAAGTGTTGCTGAATTATCATTGCTGGAAAACTGTTACTGATTTTTCATTGCTGACAACTGTTACTGAGTTTTCATTGCTGGAAAACTATTATAGATTTTATTTTGCTGGGAAACTGTTACTGACTTTTCTTTGCTGGAAAACTATGACTGATTGTTCATTGCTGGAAAATGACTTCTGTTTTTCCACTACCGGAAAAAAATTACCAATTTTCCATTCATGAGAAATCAGTGCTGATTTTTCATTGATGACGAAAAAAAGTCATGACAGTTCCATTTCTGGAAAATTAGTAATAAATTTTCATTATTAAAATATTATCGCTAATTTTCTAGCAATGGGGAATTATTTCTGATTTTCCAGCAATAAAAAAATTAGAATAAATTTCTTATTGCCCACAAATAATTGCTAATTTTTCTTATAAATTTTTGCATGTCCCCACTCTAAAATTTTCCCCTCTAAAGCATCATCTGACCTCAAAAAATAAACTTATTCTCACCGCAGGAGTTGACACACGTGGCCACTTGTTTGTACCGATTCATCCTCATCGGTTTCATTCCCCGAAATTTAATCTCATGTAAGCGATAAAGAAGCTCTTTGCCGTCGATCCGATAAAGACACCCGACTGCACGTGCTCGAGCTCAAACTCACTCCTCGGACCTCGGTCATTACTAAAACAGTAACCGGTACCGATAAATGGCCGCAATAATTCCGCCCGTCGATTGTAGAGTTGAAAAAAAGAAGTTAAATAAAAACCCCATAGCCCATGGACTTTTTATTTTTTATATCCTTACATTTGCCCTCACCCTTCATACCCCCCCCCCCTCCTTGCTCGTTCACTTCCTTCCTTTATAGTTTTTTTTGGACAGCCTATACTCGACGGGCCGATAAATAGTCGAGGGTGATCCACCACCAGCTCTACATTTATTTCCCATCCCATCCCTTCAATTCCCTTTTTTATCATTCCTCTATACACTCACACACTCTGCCATAGATACTCGCGAATTATAGACGTTTTAAAAATATTGTTCCTTTATTTATTCACGAACGATGTGTACATCCTGGCGTACTGAGCTATCGTTTTCCAATAGTCTGCATTTTTTTACCTCCTCTATTATTTAGCTCATATATTATTTTTATTTTTTTAAATTTATTGCATTCATGTATCTCTCAAAAATTAATTCTATTTTTTATTACCCACTATTTTCATAAATTGTCATTTAGGTAAACGCAAAGTATTTTATTTCCCGTTTTTCGAATTTGAAAGCCGAATTACGAACAAACTATCGGAGATATGAAAAAATTTATTGAATACTAAGTTGTAGAGAATTCAATTTTCTACAAAAAAGGTCTTTAGTAACAAACCCATAAGTGTGATAGTTTAGCCAGAATTGTGATTTGAAAATGATCTATACAAAAATTTTGATAATGGGCGCCAAATCAAGGTTTTTGACTTGGAGTCTAAATTCTGGCGAAAGTATGAAAGATATAAAAAAAATGTATAGGAACAATTTTATAGGAAATTAAATTTTCTACAAAAAAGGTCCTGAGTAACAAAGCCATAAGTATGATAGTTTAGTTAGAATTTTGATTTGAAAATGATCAATATCAAAATTTTGATAATGGGCGCCATATCTAGATTTTTAAGTCTAAATTCTGGCGAAAGTATGAAAGATATCACAAAAGTGCAAAGGGACAATCTTATAGGGCATTAAATTTCCTACAAAAAAGGTCCTGAGTAACAAAGCCATAAGTATGATATTTGAGCCAGAATTTTGATTTGAAAATGATCTATATAAAAATTTTGATAATGGGCGCCATATCTAGATTTTTAAGTCTAAATTCTGGCGAAAGTATGAAAGATATCAAAAAAGTGCAAAGGGACAATTTTATAGGGCATTAAATTTCCTACAAAAAAGGTCCTGAATAACAAAGCCATAAGTATGATAGTTTAGTTAGAATTTTGATTTGAAAAGATCTATATCAAAATTTTGATAATGGGCGCCATATCTAGATTTTTAAGTCTAAATTCTGGCGAAAGTATGAAAGATATCAAAAAAGTGCAAAGGGACAATTTTATAGGGCATTAAATTTCCTACAAAAAAGGTCCTGAGTAACAAAGCCATAAGTATGATATTTGAGCCAGAATTTTGGTTTGAATAAAAGTTTAAATTACAAGAGTATCAATCATTACATCGACGGTCGATTCTGAGTTTAGTCGAACCTGGATGACATTTGACGACCTACGACACAAAGTACAAGTACTAGAGAATGATCTAGAAGCTCAGGGACCATAGTCTCGAAGAGAAAAAGTAAAAATGATCAGAAATCGGCGCGAGACAGAGCCAGAAAATGGCAAAGAGGAGAATCGCGAATGGGAATGAGAGGAAGCTCAACGAGCGGCGCTTTCAATTATTCTCCGAACAATTCTGCCGCTTGTTTCCTTCAGCGATTACATCTCCAAGTATTTATTCGTCGGGTTCTTACGCCCTTTACCGATCTCTTCTTCTTATTTCAGTTGTTTCCTTATTTTTTTATTCCTTCCATATCCAACTCTATTTTATTTAATCCTTTTTTTTTTTTTTTATAAACAGATTTCTTACTCGTGTCTGTCGTAAGACCATTAACTTTTTCTACTTGTCTTGTATTGCCATACCGAGTCTACTCTTTCTTATTAACGGATCCTACTTCTCTACCTCTTATTCAATCTCCGAGCAATATGTTTACTTTTATTTTTTTTTCTACATCTGATCGCTGATCAAGATCAGAATTATCCTTAATTAATGCAACTCTTTGTTCCCAACCCATTTAAAACTCATTTATTTAACTTATTCTATGTTATTATTCCCCATATTTTTTTTTTCCATTCTTCTAAAAACGAAAATTAGGCGGAATTCATTTTTCTCGAAAACTATCACAGGTATCATCAAATTTTTTTTTTAGAAATTCTCCTCTCTAAAACCCCTCTGGAACGAGCACCAACACGACTAGTTTTCCTTTGATAAATTTCCCGAAAATTTCCAAAAGAAAATTCCCCTTTTTCTACCCCCGCAATCTTTGATTTCGATTTCCGACGAAACTACCAAAGATACGGAAAAAATTAATCAGACTATTTTTATAGAAAATTTAATTTCCTACAAAAAAGGTCCTTATAAATTTAGCCCTAAACCCAATAGTTTACCCGCTGGGGCCATTTAAACAAAAATATTTAGTTTTAATTGAATCGACGATCTAGTCCCGTATCCTTGAACTGAAACAAATGACGACTCTAGCGTATGGTCCACACGTGTTTGAATTATTGTCTGAAACATAACGCCCAGACGGAAATAACAAAGTCAACCGCTTTGTCTCGTCACTATTTTTTGCTGTCATAATTTTTTTTCTATTCTGAGAATTCATCCGCCGAAAGTTAAAATGAATAATATAATAAATAAAGTGATACAGTTTGTTTTAAAACATATCATAAGTATTACAAAGACAAAGAGGTGTGTAATTTGGTATACAACTTTAACGAGCAATCGTCAAATTAAATTTAAACGACATGAGAACGTTAAATCGTTAAAGCGGCGCCCGTTTATGCGGATGCGCACCGTTAATTTAACTGCAAATTACGT
This sequence comes from Microplitis manilae, assembly GCA_030273425.1. Lineage (NCBI taxonomy): Eukaryota > Metazoa > Arthropoda > Insecta > Hymenoptera > Braconidae > Microplitis > Microplitis manilae. The sequence continues at coordinate 496,637 of CP092727.1, forward strand.
CCAAGTACCTCTGGTCTCTGCTCTTCTCTAGTCTCTCCTCTGGTCTCTGATTCTGCTTCTGATTCTCCGCTACTGACAACCTATCGCTTTTTTTACCCTTTTTCGCTCCAGCTGTCGTCGACTTCTAACGCCTACGGTCCTCTTTCTTTTTAATTATCAACAAATCGCTTAACAAACAAATTGTTTCCTCTCGAGCTTCGCTGAGTATAATCCTACCAGATGTACTGTCTCATTTTTTTTTAAGCAATCGCCATTTTTGTGGAGCAAACGAGTGAATAGGAACCGGTAAAAACATTATAAAACTTTGAATGATTTTTCTGGCTAAAGTTACAGAGTTAGGGCTAAAAGTCTCAGGACCGATTTTGTAGGAAATTTTATTTTCTACAAAAAAGGTCATGTGCAATTTTCACGTAGGTTCGATAGTTTCGCCAGAAATTTCATTTGAAATCAATCCACGTGCCACTTCCTAGCCGCGCGTTGCAATGGGCCAATGAACCAGCTTGCCTGGCTAAACTATTAAAGTTACGACAAAAATGGACTGAGATAATTTTGTAGAGAATAAAATTTCCTAAAAAAAACTCTTTAGTAACTTTCCTATAAACTCAATATTTTTTGGTAAAATGAACGAAAAATAAAAATCAATACTCGCAAAACAGGAGCACAAGGTTTCTTAGCTTCCCACATGATTACCACAGATTCCACACATCTGAATCCCCTACTAGATCTCTCCCGTCTCCTCCCCCATGTCAAGAACTAGTCGTAGACCAAAAATCTGTCACATTCTCGCTAATTCTTCTAAGTCATCAGCCATGAAATGACAATTTGTACCCCACAATCTAATCCTTCAATACCTCTATCAATGTTTTAACACTCAGACTAAGCGAAATCGCCTAGGGCTTTGGGGATTACAACCTCAATGACAATCGTGACAAAAGTTTTCTTTCTGACAATGGCCATTGAAAAATTCATCATCCCTTCGGGGGCTGGGGCGAACAACCAACACTGAATTGGAAACAAGAACCAAGAGCAGGACCTAGACCAGCCAAAGGCTATTGCAGTAATAAGTAATGAACATAAAAGTACCGGTTCTGAGTACAAGGTTCCAGACACAGAGGGAGTGATAGCAGCAGTTTAATACTAGTGTAAAATCGTTCTTCCTTCATCTGCTAGTAGATCTTGAGCATTTGCGATAATACTTTGCGCCGTAATATCATGGCGCTAAGCCTGTCTTTTATGACAGCTACTGGTACTTTAAGGATATTGGTAATCTTAAGAGTAATATTGCCAGTGATCCGACGGGTGCGCCACATACGCCAAGTAATTTCGAAGGCCAGGGATTCAATAGGCTCTTGCTGTACTTAGACGCAGCGAGAGAAAATCAAGGGCGAGATGGGGAAGAGGAGCGACAGTAAGACTGATGGGTGAAGGGGTGAGACACTGAGGTAGCTCAGGGTTTAGTCGGATTGGTAGGGATGAACGACGCCATCTACTGCTACCTGAGCCCACTAATACCAGAACCTTATCGTGGCTCCGGGCGACGTATTGACGCGGCTGAAAAACCCGGCTGAAGAGATAGCTTCGATTTATTCTTACTATTGTTTGATAGATTCATTTATTTTCTTTTACGCTGCCGCATATTTTAATTTTACCCGGAGTTGGCGCCCAGTTTTCGAACCAACGGAATTTATAATCAAAATTTTGGCTAAAATATTCGATTTACGAAAAAATGATCCAAACGTTTTTTGTAGGAAATTTAATTCTCTACAAAAATGGTCCTATGAGTTTTTATCGTATCTTCAATGATTAAGTCACAAACTTGCAATGAAACTTTGATGATTTTCTTTGTTTAAGATAACATCCAAAAGTTGATATAAATTTTTATAATCAAAATTCTGGCTAAAATATTTGGTTGGCGAAAAAGTGACTAAGACGTTTTTTGTAGGAAATTGAATTCCCTACAAAAAAGGTCCTATAATGTTTCATCATATCTCTACTAGTTAGGCCACAATCCTCCAATAATCTTTTAGTGATTAGCTTTTTTTCCAGAAGTAAAAATATATAAATTTTTCAACTTCCGTCGACAGATTGACCAATGGCATCTTTGTATTTGTTATTGCGAAGTGTAATAAGCAGGATAATTGGCTTTAGGTATATTCGTGCTACGATTGACGGCTTAAGCGGATAAGAGTACTTTTGCTCTTTATTTCTTTTCTCCTCCCTCTTACCCTTCCCCCTTCTCTATCTCTCTCTCTCTCACTCTTTCTTTCAGTAACTTTTTTTTAGCGGATTATGCCTCGGGCAATTATACTTGTTATTGGACAATGTGGAGTACGATGATATGTGACGTTGGCAATACAAATCCCGTGTGCATGTGTGCGTATGTTGAATGTTGTTTGTCAGTTGTCAGAAAGAGATGACAATATCTAACATAAAATTGCTTAATCCTGTCTTAGGAATTCCAGAATCTAGTTTATTTTGCAATTAGAAATTATAGTTTTATTTAACAGGTATTGCAATATTTTTTACATCATTATTATTATTATTATTATTACTATTTAATTATATTTCTTTGTCAGCAGAAACAAGTTTTTTTTTTTTTTTTTTTTTTTTTTCTGAAAATTCACTTTTTCTTATTTTTGAAGTTTTTTATTTATTATCCAAAGTAATATGAACCCAAAAAAAATTTCAACCCTTAATTTTTGACTCCAAATCATCAGATCTGAATAAAAAAAAAAGTAGTGTCTCACAACTGAGACTCTAGTTTTCGACCCCATGGTCAATAATTACAAAAAAAAATTTGCTGACCCCAGGGGGTGGAAATAAAAGCTAATAGGTCTTTAGAACACTCTCGCAAATGCTAGAAAAATTTAATTTACCCCCCCCCCCCTACTCAGGAGAAATCGCAGTATAAAGATAAAATTCGTGTAAATTTTGAATCATTGTCCATTTTACCGTATTGAGTAAAATAAATTTGAAAATAACTGGTTACATTAGTAATTCACCCTCAATAAATAATAATACTGCTAAAATGACATTACTACATTATAATTCCCGGGTTGTAAGTTTAAAATACGTTAGGGCTCTAGTCGATTCCAAATAGGGTGAATATTTTCCCCTCCCCTTCCTTCTCCCTCCCCCTTCTTCCTTTTTCTTCACCCGCTCCCCTCTATTCCTTTTTTTTCCAAGATTAGCACCTCATATAAAAGTAGCTGCTCGCAATTTTTTTTTTTTTTTTTTTTTTTTTTTTTTTTCGTGTCTAGAAAAAGTAGAAAGAGGCATATGAAGATAAAATAAATAAAAGTAAAGAGGTGAAAAAAGTAAAAAAAAAATAATATACCCCCTTTTATTTAATACTCTTTTTATTTTATTCTCTTGTTGCGAGTTTTCTCCAAGAAAATTAGTTTTCACGACAAAATTTTTATGAAAGCATTGAAAGGAAACTCTACAAGGCTTTTATTGCCAGGCTATTTTTATTTTATATATTATATTATATATATATATATTTATATGTATAAGAAAATTCAATAGCTTGCCGTGTTAATCGCGCTAGGTCCTTACAAAAGATGTGTCTGCTTTTATTTTATTTATCATTTGTGCAAATATGCCCACTAATTAGTAACAATAATTATGGAAGAAAATATAATAAATAATGAGACATTTAAGTTTCTTGAATTAAGACGAGAAATGGACGGTTTTATGTAGGAGGGTATTATGGTATTATGAGTATGTAAATGCTGGAATTTGAGATAATTAAAATGGCGCGAGGGGGAGGAGGGAATTTTTAATTTTAAAGAGAGTTTTTAATTAGGATTTGGGGAGAAAGGAGTGGAGATGGAGAAAAGTGGTAAGGAACTTTTTTGTAGGAAATTTAATTCTCTATCGAAGTGTAAGAGATCATTTTTGTGATAAGTGGGATAGTTTAGTCGCAATTTCGATTTTTGGAAGGAGGTATTGATAATTGGGATTGATTTTTGAAAGGGTCAGTTTTAAATTCAAATTATGAGGAAATTTATGAATTTATGAAAAAGTTTGTAAGGACCTTTTTTGTAGGAAATTTAATTTTCTATCGAAGTGTAAGAAGTCATTTTTGTGATAAGTGTGATAGTTCACTCGCAATTTCAATTTTTGGAAAAATATAATGAAAATTGGGATTGATTTTCGAAAGGGTCAGTTTTGAGTTCAATTTACGAGGAAATTTACAACCTTATCAAAAATTTTATAAGAACATTTTTTGTTCCAAATTAAATTTCCTACAAAATTGTCCTTACAAACTTTTTTCTATCTCCATTATTTTACCCATGATTTTAACAAAACCAAATTTTCAAATTTTAGCCTGAATTTGAATTTCAGTTTTCTTATATTTAATATTCGTGTTCATATATATAAACATGAGAAAAAGCAAGTCACCATATTCATAACTCACCTCGACTATAATCCATTAAAAAGTGTCATCTATTATAAGTAATCTCGTGATTCTTTATATAAATTTTACCATTTTTTAGTGAAAATGTCTTGAAATTTATTGATCATTTTTAATTTAATTTTTTATTTCTAAACATGTCGACATGGAAATCAGTAACGTGAGTCGTATGTCAAAGGTCATATATATGTATATATATATAAGGGTCGTAGCAGAGTAAAAAGAGTAAGTGGGGTCGGAATGACGAAACGAGATAGTGTAGAATCTGAATTAGAGCGACGCAATCAAAGGGAATAATTCAACAGGCGACCCACATTGTTCCAAAAGCTTTATGCATGCTACTGCTCACTACATGACATACCTGGACAACTCCCAGGAGATAAAATTTAAGCTGCAATGCGTAAGACATCGCATTACCTTAAAAAAATGCAAAAAACCCCGCCCAGGAACTGCCACCTCGAATTTTTGATCTTCCATAGCTGCTTCATTTAATGACGCTAATTTTTTGATAATTTTATTTAAATACTACCCGAGTGAACCTTTGAAACCCGACCTTAATATTTCATTTTGGAAAAAAACCTACTGAGTTATTAACGGAATTTAATTTTTTTTAAAAGTGGGGTTAACTTTGATTTCTTAAGGACCCACAGAAATCATTTATTTTTCAAAAACTATGAGAGATATTTACATAATTAATTTTTTCTACATTCTACAAGGTCTACAGAAAATTTCGAGACCTTACTGGAGTCTTTATCTTTATAAACTTTTGAGTTATTAATTTTTTAGTTCCGATATTCATGAAAGAGTGAAAATTGGAATCGATTTTCGAAAGGGTCAGTTTTGAATTCAAATTCTGGGGAAATTTATGAGTTTAAAGAAAATTTGGTAAGGACCTTTTTGGTAGGAAATTTTATCCTCTATCGAAATGTAAGAGGTCATTTTTGTGATAAGTGTGATAGTTTAGCCAGAATTTCGATTTTTGGAACAGAGGTCATAAAAATTGAAAATTGGAGTCGAGTTTTGAAAGGTTCAGTTTCAAATTCAAATTCTGGGGAAATTTACAAACTAATCAAAAAATGTATAAGGATACTTTTTGTTCCAAATTTAATTACCTACAAAATTGTTCTAACAAACTTTTTTCTATCTCCAAAAACTTCCGAGTTATAAATTTTTTAATTTCCAAAAAAATTTTATCTCGAAATTTTGCTATTTTTCGATCACTTAAATAATTTTTTTCTCAAAAACCACGAAAGATATCAACAAAAAAAAAAATTTCCTACATTCTGCAAAGTCTACAGAAAATTTTGAGCCCTTATTTGAGTCTCTATCCCCATAAACTTGCAAGTTACAAATTTTTTAAGCCCAACTTCCATGGCATTGCAGTTTTTAATTAAAAAAAAAAAAAATAAAAAGAAACCGGGAAAATATCAAAGTACTCAATACGTAATAAAAATAATTGAGTAAATGAACTCTATCAAGTGAGATTATTAGACAATTAATCATCGGTGATCAAGGATCGTGGCATAAATAGGGAGCGTTGGGAACAAAACACTCTTTTGGACCCGAGGCTTTCATGGAAGTAAATAAATAATTTTCTGAGGCTGGGGGATGGCGGTTTCGTAGAGGGGGCTCTAGTTCAGTCAAAAGAAGCAGGGAGGGGACTGAAGGGTGACAAGTAGCAGGTTATTGTGTATTTATTGTAGCCGAGAGCCGGGATGACGGCTAGTGAATGCAAAATGAACTTGCGCAAGAAAGATTTTGGTGTGGGCGCTTAGCATGCTAATGAAAGGAATCAGCCAAGGTTTGGGTACAAGACTTTCGTTACCTCAGATCTCCAAGATGGTTAAATTACGGCGAGAGAGAGGGAAAATAATGAACGAATGGCGAATCAATCATCCCTCGACTCATTAGCTACAGTGTGCACGCTCGTTCATCTCTTTCAACTTGCGCGCTAATTCTCTTTCACTCATGAGCTTTTCCGTCTTTCTTGACACTCATGACGGTTTATTCAACCAATAATTGAAATTCTGTTATTGATACTAAATTTTTTTTTCAACAAAAACCTTCTCTTATTTTTTTCATTTATAGAAAAAAAATTTATATGGATATACATATATATATGTATATATATGTATACATATATGGTTTTTGGATTCAGAATAGTATAGGAAATTTGATGCTCTTTAAAATGAGTACCCACAAGCCATATATATTTTTAATATTTCAAAAAATATATATAGTCATATATTTAAATATATGACAATTATTACGCAGAAATATAGCATGTGGGTACTCATGTTGAAGGCCACGAAATTCTTTACCTTACTGTTTATTTAAAAATATATATTCATATATATATAAATATATATATAATATATATGTATATATATATGAATATATATTTTTTGGATTCAGAATACCATAGGAAATTTGATGCTCTTTCAAATGAATACCCACAAGTCATATTTATTTTTAATATTTCAAACAATATATATATATATATTTATATAGATATGAATATATAACCTGTTTTAAAAATTAAAAAAAAATATATCGTGTGGGTACTCATATAAAAGAGCATAAAATTCTTTATTTCACTGTGTATTTAAATATATGAAATATATGCATACTAACATAAAATCTTGTAATTTTCCACCCGTTTAATTCTTTACAATAAATAAAAAAAAATAAATATACATAAGAATAAAATCACTTGATTAGACAATTTCTCTCTTCGTCTACTTCCTGATGGGATCGACTTAACGGGTTAATCAACTAACGTTTTATAGGATTACCTTCTTTATATATATATATATGAAGAGAAAGTCAGGAAATTAAAACGGAGCATCTTGTTTTAAATGATCAATAAATTGTGATAAAAAAAAAACATAAAGATGGTTATCAATGATGAATATGATTGACGGTAAATCCGATGGGACCTTGTATATATTTATTATTATTAATAAATATATACATAGATATATATGTAGATATATATGTGATATGATGACAAAGTTGTCTAGCAAGTATCCTGAAGCCATTAGCGGATAGATCGAGTCCCAGAGGATGTAGTCGGGCGTTGGCCCCTAGCCCCCAACCCTGGAATCTAGATCCTCAAGCGATATATATTTATATATACCCTATGAGCGCCCTCTATGTTAAACTACTCAAAGGACAAACATAACAACTTTATGTACGACCACAAGCTCAAGGGGTTAAGTGAGCTAGCGTTAACCCCCGGCCCTGCTAATGCGGGATTTGAGTACGCGGAGCCAGGGGAGGAGAAGGGGAGGAGACACGCGACCGAGAGTTGGAACCGATTGATCTATGGTTAATATTTGATACTGCGACCAAGTATCACAATTAGTTTATTAGTTCGGTTTTCGGGCACGAGGGGGCGTGGAACATTTTTTATTGGCCGAATTTCAGTGGATTAGACTCGAAAACCCGTATTTTTAGGTATTTGAACAGTAGTTTCTCGCATGGAATTTTTTATGGTCTGTAGAATTTCTAAAAATTGATAAATTATCTTTAGAAAATTTTTTTTATTAACTTTAGATGTGAACTTTTGATATTTTATTCGAAAATTTCTTAGTTTGATGAATTTTAATCGAAATTTTGATCAATTAGATTAGAAACTGCCACCTCGAATTTTCAACGCCCTCTAGTGTCGTGCCAAATTAATAAAAAAATAAAAGTAAATTATTTTTAGAATCTACTAAAGTGAACTTTTGAACCCCACCCTCCATATTTCTAAAAAAAAATTTAATTTTCGAAAGAAGACCAAAAATGAACTTTTCGAAATTTTGCCATCTCGAATTTTCAAAATCTTCTGACGGCTTAATGAATAGTCAAAAAAATAAAAGTAAATTTTTTTTAGAATCTTCTCAAGTGAACTTTCGAACCCCACCCCCAATATTTCTAAAAAAAAATTTAATTTTCAAAATAAGACCAAAAATGAACTTTTCGAAATTTTGCCATCTCGAATTTTCAAAATCTTCTGACGGCTTAATGAATTGTCAAAAAAATAAAACCAAATTTTTTTTAGAATCTTCTCAAGTGAACTTTCGAACCCCACCCCCCATATTTCTAAAAAAAAATTTAATTTTCAAAATAAGACTAAAAATAAAAATCGAGGTTAGAAAATAAAATCAGTTATTGCAAATCGTAATTAATAAAAATGTTTTAATAATTTTTTTTTATCGCAAGCTATACAATGACCCGAACCCACTGGAATATTTTCCTCAGCATGAGAATGCGGGTCTAGTATTTCCATAAAAAAATATAAAAAAAACTTGGAACAAGATAACAAAAGAGCCAATAGAAATATGGATGAGTATCTTGTCGGTAGATCGAAGCGAGAGAATGAAATAACCCATTGAATGTAGGATATCGACTGCGCGGTATCTACCAATGAGGGAATACCGCGCATATAATGGACTGACTCCCTTTGCCTCCTCACCTGTCTTCTTCCCAGGATTCGTCCTCGATATCGACACAAGCACCAGCCATCCACTGTATCCTACACCCAACCCCGATACCTCAAAACCTCCGAGCCCAACATAGAGAGCACATTCCCATCCATACCCAACTCAACCCACCCCAACCCAACTACAACTCTCTGTTACTCTATTTACTCAGTAATTATAATTACCAAGTGCATTCGCTGTGCATTGCCCGTAGCAACCGTCGAACGTCTATTGATTACCGCCTCATCTGAAATTTTATCAACCTCAATACAATAAACATCATGCTTTTATTAACTTCCCAATGTAACATCTCCCCCTGCCCTCAGCCTTTGGCGCCCAACCAAACTTTGAAGTCTCGTAACTCTGCTCAGAGTTATCATACTGAGAATTAAAAAATGTCATTTTAAAGCTTAGAGTCTCTACTTCAATGTGCATTCCATCGATATGACGTAAAAAATTAATTTCAAGCGTTTTTATGACGGAAATCAAATCATTAGAAAATCGCCGAATTCGGTTTTTTGGTTTCCGGCCCAAAAATTAGGGTGAAAAAATTTTTTTTAGGGTTCACTGGTGTCAGAGCAGGAAAGTGGGCACTCTAAGCTGGAAATTGCTTTTTTTAAATTTTCGGTACGAGCATTTTCCGCGGAGATATGACAGAAATATGAGAGGTCGAAATTGGAGCCCACCCACCTGGCGCCCAATGAAAAATTTTTTTTTGGCAAATTTCGAGGATTAAAAGTAAATTGAGGGCATTATTTATACAGGGCATTAACAGATGACTGTTAAGTAAAGCACAAGGTCTCGAACCGCCAACAAAACTAAATAACATCCCCTTTCTCATTAACTTTTTATTCGCAAAAGCACTGAAAGTTGCACGCCCGTCGATAAGAAGCTCGTCCGGCTTACTTTTCTTTACTTACTTATATATATTTTTTTTATCTCCATCTCTCTTCAGCTCTATTACCTTTTTCTTAGGTTACTTCTATCCACGATAATATAGGGGCGCCGGAAAAAGCTCGTGACGAAGACGGAACAAAGTTGGTTCTTGTGACGGGAAAAACAAATGCGCGATGAGATCAAAGTAGCCTTAGGGCGGCTCATTGGATGATGGAGTTGATTATTTTTATGATATGGATACTCGTCCCTCCCTACCTCACCCCCTTGCCTGTTTCATCCACATCGACCACCCCCTCGACGCTCAGTGCCACCGACTGGTCCATCATCATCAGCCAGCTCGCTCTAAGAGACTCGATTCAACTCCACAAAGATATTCCTCATTCCAGTGTCTTTTGCTGTCGCTTATCGTGACCGGAATATTTTTTTATATTCTCTACCAGTCATCAACGTCCTCTTTGTCTTATTACAATATTAATTGCTTTTTTTTATTTTCTAATTGCAAATTTCCTTCGCGTCAAAAAAAATTTTATTTTTATACCAACAGCTCGAGACAAAAAATACACATTTAATCATATATAATTATATATTGACAAATATATGACTATTTTTATTCCTATCAAATTATATGACATTCTTTTCAATCTATTCAAAAATTGGCAGACTTTGTTGTATAAAATTATATATATTGGCCATATGTGATCCTATATAATTATATATGACCAGATATACGTATATATGATTACTAGAATCATCGGGTCACTATAGATGATCTATAATTATATTTTACAGTAAAGAATTATCTGATGGCCATATATGCTCATATATAATTGTATTTTACTGTATATAATTATATAAGAACCATATAAGACCATATAAAAGCAAATTTAATTGAATGAAATTATATGATGACCATATGTGCTTAGATAGAAGTATATATAAGTACTATAATTATTTAACCGCTAGAGATGATCATATATAATTATATAAGACCAGATTTACGTATATATGACTACTATAATTATAGAGTCACTATAGATGATCACCTATAATTATATTTTATAGTAAATAATTATCTGATGGCCATATATGCTCATATATAAATACATTTTACTGTATATAATTATATAAGGACCATATAAGATCATATGCAAGCAATTATATTTATATGAAATTATATGATGACCATATGTGATCAGATAAAAGGATATATGAGTACTATAATTATTTAATCGCTAGATATGATCATATATAATTATATTTTGCACTGCAAAATTATCTGATAGTCATAAATACTCATATATAAGTGTGTTTGCCAGTGTATAATTATATAAAAACCGTGTATGATCATATATAAGGAAATTTAATGATATAAAATTATATGATGATCCTGTATGACTAATATAATTTTCTAGTCACTATATACGATGGTATATAATTATATTTTACTAAATGAAATTATACATTAAGCATATATGATCACATATAAGCAAATAAAAGTATATGTAATTATCTGACCTCCGTATGTGGAAATATAAGAGAGTATTTGCCTGTATATAATTATATAAAAATTTTGTATGATCAGATAAATGATCCATGACTATATATAATTATATAGGAGCACATATGATTCATATATAATTATATACAGCAAAATTTCGCTAATATAGAGCCTAATTATAAAAAAAAACATGTATATAATTATAAATTTTTAATATAATTATATTTACACTCAATAAGTAGTAATTTCATAATAAAAAATAAAAATGAGTGATTGTGACCCTACTGAATGTAATTCATTGAAGTAACCGTAATTTACAATCACATCAACTTTAGACATTTAATTATTTGTTAAACTCAAGGGCGAAATGAAGGCATTACTCCGTAGAATAGGTTATAAAATTGGATCGAATGGTAAAATAGAATTGAACATGAGATAAAAGGAAATAACAAAAATGTGAAAAGAAAATAGAAAAAATAAAAAATAATAACGTGAGATGGATAATAGTGGAAAAGACGTAAAACGAAGTAGGATGTGGCTCAACTCGTTCAAGCCATTCATGTCTCGAATGAAAAGACCGTGTAGTTCTACTGCTCCCGCTTCTGTTCCCGTTGCCTTCTATACTACCTATATATTTATATATATATAACTATATATATATACCTACTACATCAGACAGCGTTTGAAAAGAGAAGGGAAATTATTATTATTATCATTATTATTATTAACGTTTTCTATAGGAATGATTTTACCTTTACTTCGACTTTTCATATATACTACAGACATTACAAGAAATATATAGATATATATTTATATTCAAGAAATTGCTTTTTCCATAGAATAAATTCATTGCCCAAAAGTTTCGGTTCTGTATTATTCTATTCAGAAATATAAAAGATTCAGTGGTGACAATTAATATAAAATTATATGACATTTTTGAAATATAAATCATTTTTCAGTTTTTTGTGATAACATATATATTTTGGGTGGTAAAGAAAGGAATTTTATTGGTTATTTTAATTTTCAGCCACTGGAAAGGTCGAAATCGTGCAAATTATCTATATAAAATTATATGAATTTTTGGAAATAAGTTATTTTTCGGTTTTTGTGATTACTTACATATATTTAAGGGTAGGATGAGGAATTTTTTTCATAATTTTAGTTTTAGGCCACTAAAAAGGTCGAAATTGGGTACATGGTCTATATAAAATTATATTATTTTTTTTGATCAAAACATTTTATATTTTTTATGGACTGAAAATAAGTGTGTGTATATTTTGAGTAGTATTTTGATTATTACTTTAGTCCAAAGTCACTGGAAAAAGCAAAATCAAATAAAAAGTTTATGTATAATTATATGAATTTTTGAATTAAAAATAATTTTTATGTTTTGATGGGTGGAAATTATATATTTGGGTCTGTAGAAAAGTATTGCATTCATTATTAGGCTCCCAAGTCGTTAGAAAAGGCAAAATCAAGTAAAAAGTTAATGTATAATTATATGAATTTTTGAAATAAAAATAATTTTTATGTTTTGATGGGTGGAAATTATATATTTGGGTCTGTAGAAAAGTATTGCATTCATTATTAGGCTCCCAAGTCGTTAGAAAAGGCAAAATCAAGTGGAAAGTTAATGTATAATTATATGAATTTTCGAAATAAAAATTATTTTAATATTTTGATGGGTGGAAAATATATATTTGGGTCCGTAGAAAAGTACTTCATTCATTATTAGGCTCCCAAGTCGTTAGAAAAGGCAAAATCAAGTAAAAAGTTAATGTATAATTATATGAATTTTTGAAATAAAAATAATTTTTATGTTTTGATGGGTGGAAATTATATATTTGGGTCTGTAGAAAAGTATTGCATTCATTATTAGGCTCCCAAGTCGTTAGAAAAGGCAAAATCAAGTGGAAAGTTAATGTATAATTATATGAATTTTCGAAATAAAAATTATTTTAATGTTTTGAGGGACGGTAAATATATATTTGAGTCTTAGAAAATAATTTCATTAAGTAGACTTCCAAGTTGCTGGAAGGGCAAGGTCGAAACCGACAAACAATCAATATAAAATTATATGACATTGATATAAAAATCAAATTCTGTTATTTGAGAAAAATTTATATAAAAAAAAAAGGTTTAATAAAATTTCTTGTTCCTTTGGAAGTGAGCAGCAAAAATTGAATGAAAAAAGAGCATCAAGTGGCACTCGATGATGAATAAAAGTCCTTTGGACAATTGCGATAGCCGTCGAGTTATAATAATAACAGACTACCGTCCATTGAAATGAATTTCATCTCATACATAATTGACCGTTGAAAAATACTAATGATATTTCTTACGTTTTTTGTTAGCGCTAATCAGACCACGTGTTTTCAATTGAGAATCACGGTCAACACGTGTCGTTACTCATACAAAGAACGTTATTGTATTAATCTCAAGCTGTTGAGCCGAATATACTCCGGGGTAAAATGGACCTTCTTCGTAATATATGCCTAGAAATATAAATCCAACACACATTTTATGCAAAAAAATTCAAAGTTTCCGTCGCTTTTAACAAAATTATCAAATTTCCATTCTTACGAGCTCTCGATATTTTACGAAAACTATCCAAGTTTCGACTTTTATGTTTTGTATACTTTATTCTTCGTTCGAAGCCCTCTTGAAAGAGTACCCACATGCCCAGATTTCCGTCAGTACATTTTCCAAAATTTTCAAAAAATTCAAAAATTCAATTAAATTGATTTTTAAATAGTTTCTATTACATACTTAGTAATCGAACCCTCTTGTCATATATTGAATAATAATATATGTAAAAAAAAAATGTTTGGTGCTTTGACGAAATGATTAATGACTTAACGCATTTACACTGACGTAATCTAACGAATGAGTGAAAAAAGGGGACGACCCTCAGCTTGCATGTCTCCGACCCTCAATTCAAGTGAAGACGATCAAAGTTGTTACGGACAGGATTCATTCCCTTGTAGATTTCGGAATCGACAGCACAGTAAAGAGTTTTATAAGAGAAGGGGAAGGGGGGATCTCTTTTATAAATTCATACAAAGCTATCGATTTCGATTTCCGTGACGTGACAGTGATGATGACTTGGATGATAACGTTTCAGATTTATACAACTTTTAATTCAAACTTAAATTTCGAGTTGAAAATAAACGATTTTTAAAAATCCGTTCCTTACTGTCATATACTAGAGAGAAAAGTATTTAAGAATTCTCGGATCTCTTTAGAAACTTATTCGTGCACTGAACGACGTACTAGATATGTCAAGTAGTCTAGTTTTCAATTTAAATTGACGACTTTTTTTTTTTGGGAAAAAAAAAAATTGGCAAATTTATTTTAATGGCCGAGAAGTGGGTTTTGAGGAAAATTTGTAAGGACCTTTTTTGTAGGGAATTTAATTTACTAAAAAAATGGCGTCTTTGATTTTTTTTGTATCTTCAATAGTTTCGTTGGAATTTTGATTCAAAGTTAGGAGGAGGAATGGGAAATTTTAATGTGGAAAATTTTGGAAAATTTTGTTGAGGAAAATTCGTCTTGTTGGTACTCTTTCAAGAGGGTTTTGAAAGAGGAAAATTTCAAAAAAAAAAAATTTATGATAACTTTGATAGTTTTCTAGAAAAATGAATTTTTCGAATTTTTTAGATTTTTGGTCAAAAAATGAATGAAGCGAATCTAGTCTTGTTGGTACTCTTTCAAGAGGGTTTTGAAAGAGGAGAATTTCAAAAAAAAAAAAATTTGTGATAACTTTGATAATTTTCTAGAAAAATGAATTTTTCGAATTTTTAAGATTTTTGGTCAAAAAATGAATGAAGCGAATCTAGTCTTGTTGGTACTCTTTCAAGAGGGTTTTGAAAGAGGAGAATTTCAAAAAAAAAAATTTTGTGATAACTTTGATAGTTTTCTAGAAAAATGAATTTTTCGAATTTTTTAGATTTTTGGTCAAAAAATGAATGAAGCGAATCTAGTCTTGTTGGTACTCTTTCAAGAGGGCTTGGAAAGAGGAAAATTTCAAAAAAAAAAATTTTGTGATAACTTTGATAGTTTTCTAGAAAAATGAATTTTTCGAATTTTTTAGATTTTTGTTTGGTCAAAAAATGAATGGAGCGAATCTAGTCTTGTTGGTACTCTTTCAAGAGGGTTTTTGACGAGGAACATTTCAAAAAAAAATTCAAGTCTCTATCTCTAGTAGTTCGTAAAAAAAGTATAAAAATCACCAGCATCGATTTCAAGAAATTTTCCCAATTATTAATAATTAAAGTTATTAACCATTACCCTCTTTCCCTTATAACCCAGAGTCTAAAAATCCCTGACTAAAAATAGAGCGGAAATATCCGGTGCGGTAAAAGCCACGGAAATAACCCGGTACCATAGGCAACAGTTTTATCCAAGAAAATGACATACGCTGAAACTCTAGATAAATAATAAGAATATGAGATGAATAAAATAACAAGTCATATGAGTGAGATGAAGATGAAGAGCTAGATGAAGATGAAGATGAAGATGATGAGGAACCGGGTGAGGGAGTAGAGAAATAGCTGCGATTGGAAGCTGGTCGAAACTAACCCGTGCAAGTGAGAGGTTAAATTAAAGGAGAAGAGGGAAGAGGGTGAAAGAGAAATGGTAGAGAATAAGAGGAAGGAATAAGCTGAGCACTTAAGTAGAGGAAGAGCCAAAGATAAAAGGAGTAGAGAGACAGCCTGAGAATATTTATAGCACTCTATCCGTTCCGGTGGGTTTTGATGCTGACGACGAGATGCCTCGGGCTTGGATTCGAGGAGCCAGGGCATTATTATGCTAACTCAAACGTTAGTTTATTATTCGACAGTTTATTGTGCTTCCGTACGAGATTAACTCGTTCTATTTTATTTACATTTTAACCTTTTTATTTAATTATCGCTACAAGAAATTATTAAACGATAAGAAATTATTAAGATTTTCGACCTTGGGAGCTAGAGAAAGGGTTCTGGAGAAAAAGTCTCTGAAGGTTTTTTGTAGGAAATTTTATGGGCTACAAAAAAGGTTCTGAGGAATTTTTTCGTAATTTTGATATTTGCGAAGATAACGCGTTTTTGAAGTTGGCGGATTTTTGGTGTTGGATTTTTGATAAGCTGTGGAGATTCAAAAAGTTCTAGAGCTTCTGGAGACCGTGGTATGGGTTTTATGGAAAAAAAGTTCGAAAGTTTTTTGTAGGAAATTTGAAGGGGTACAAAAAAGGTCTGATTACATTTTTCAAAATTTTTGATATTTAATGAGTTATTTTAATTTTAAAAGTTATAATTTTTTGAAACTCATTATTATAGATTTTTGATCATTATTAATCTATTTATGCTTCCAGAGCTTTAAATATCGATCTGGGAGAAAAGTCATTTATGACTTTTTTGTAGGAAATTTGATGGGCTAGAAAAAAGGTCCTGAGGAATTTTTTCGTATTTTGGATATTTGCGAAGATAACGCGTTTTTGAAGTTGGCGGATTTTTGGTTTTGGATTTTTGATAAGCTGTGGAGATTCAAAAAGTTCTAGAGCTTCTGGAGACCGCGGTATGGGTTTTATGGAAAAAAAGTCTAGAGGTTTTTTGTAGGAAAATTGAAAGGGTACAAAAAAGGCCTGATTGCATTTTTCAAAATTTTTGATATTTAATGAGTTATGTCAATTTTAAAAGTTATAATTTTTTGAAACTCATTATTATAGATTTTTGATCATTATTAATCTATTTATGCTTCTAGAGCTTTAAATATCGATCTGGGAGAAAAGTCATTCATGACTTTTTTGTAGGAAATTTGATGGGCAACAAAAAAGGTCTGATTAAATTTTTCAAAATTCTTGATATTTAATGAGTTATGTCAATTTTAAAAGTTATAATTTTTTGAAACTCATTATTATAGATTTTTGATCATTATTAATCTATTTATGCTTCTAGAGCTTTAAATATCGATCTGGGAGAAAAGTCATTCATGACTTTTTTGTAGGAAATTTGATGGGCAACAAAAAAGGTCTGATTAAATTTTTCAAAATTCTTGATATTTAATGAGTTATGTCAATTTTAAAAGTTATAATTTTTTGAAACTCATTATTATAGATTTTTGATCATTATTAATCTATTTATGCTTCTAGAGTTTTAAATATCGATCTGGGAGAAAAGTCATTCCTGACTTTTTTGTAGGAAATTTGATGGGCAACAAAAAAGGTCTGATTAAATTTTTCAAAATTCTTGATATTTAATGAGTTATGTCAATTTTAAAAGTTATAATTTTTTGAAACTCATTATTATAGATTTTTGATCATTATTAATCTATTTATGCTTCTAGAGCTTCAAATATCGATCTGGGAGAAAAGTCATTTATGACTTTTTTGTAGGAAATTTGATGGGCTAGAAAAAAGGTCTGATTAACTTTTATCATATTTTTGATATTTCAAAAGATATACGCAATTTAAAATTTGATTTGCACTAAATTGCAAAGAAAACAAACAAGCTACAAAAAAGACTGAGAACTTTTCTTATATATTTTATATTTGAGTCGGAAAAGTTGAAATAAGCATACAAATAAAAGTTCATTACTTTCCCATTAAAATTCAATAAAAAATAATAATAATAAATAAAATCCATTAAAGCATAATGAGTAATTGTTATTGTCGATTTGATGTACGTCGTTTGTAACACTCCGGAAAATAATAGGGACAAGCAACAGCACCGGCACAAACATAACACAGCCAACAATACAACGGCCAATGTCTCGCTCGATTTCACTCGTTATAATTCCCTCGGCTATAAACGTTTCCACCGTAATTCACACCCACGCTACTATATATATCTATATCTATATATATGTATACAAAACCATAGAACGGTCGTGCCACACGTCCTACCTGCACATGACCACTTATTATCATTCACTCCTTCACTACAATTTAAATTATTTCCACTCCTATTTAATTGAAAAAACTGATAGAAGTCGACTGTCCCAGTTTCTGACCTTTTCAAAATTGCGGAACGTTTTATAAATATAAATATAAATATATGTTATAAAACAATCGAGTATTTATCTATCAGGTATTTTAAACCTTTAAATTTCCTATGAAAAAGTTCCTTATAACTTTGATCCTAGGTCAACACTTACAGATTTAGAAGCTTATAAGCATAAATAATGATCAAAAATTTTATAATAATGAAATTCAAAAATTTGGATTCTTAAAAATTAAAATAACTCATTAAATATGCAAAATTTTGAAAAATTTAATCAAACCTTTTTTGTAGCCCATTAAATTTCCTACAAAAAATATTCAAAAAATTTTTCTCCTCGATCAATATTTAAGGATCTAGAAGCTTTTATAGATTAATAATGATCAAAAAATCAATTATAATGAAATTCAAAAATTTAGAACTTTTAAAAACTGTAATAACTAAGTAAATATCAAAAATTTTGAAAAATTTAATCAGACCTTTTTTGTAGCTCATTAAATTTCCTACAAAAAACTTCTTAGTAACTTTTTTCCTAGACCAATATGTGATGATTTAGAAGCTTATATAGATTAATAATGATCAAAAATTTCGAATCTGGCTTTAAAAATTTCAATTTTCTAAAATTGAAATAACTAGTAAAATATGAAAAATATAAAAAAAGTCAATCAGACCATTTTTGTAGGAAATTAAATTTCCTAAAAATAACTTTCAACAACTTTAGTCATATTTTAGACAGATCGTCCAAAAAATGACCATTAACAAAAAAACTACTCAAAAAAATCTGGGCATCGGTTGACCCTGCGGGCCAGCCCCAAAACTTCCCGCTGTTTTCGAGCTCCTTGAGCTCGAAAACATCGTTGTAAATACATTTTCGAGCTCTTCGAGCTCGAAAATACTTTTGCATGCCATTATTTTCGAAAAAAACAGTTTTTAGCATTTCTTTCTCCCGCGATAACTCTCAAACGAATTATCCGATTTTTAAGTTTGAGGTGGCAATCGACGCGTTTTAATAGATTCTAAAGCTCATTAGATTTTTGGATTTTTTGGTTGAGTCGTTTCAAAGATATTCGCAAAAAACTGTTTTTTACCATTTCTTTCTCCAACGATAACTCTCGAACGAGTTATTCGATTTAGATGTTTGAGGTGGCAATCGACGCGTTTTATTAAGTTCTAGAGCTGATTAGATTTTGAAGTCGATCGTATAAGTCGTTTTCGAGAAATCAATAAAAAACTAAAAAAAAAAAAATTTTTTTTTTCGTAATTGGCCAATATCTTCGGGTCTACTCGGTCAAATGATCTGAAATTTTCAGAAAAGTTGATGGCCAAAAAACTCTTTCGATTGCCGCCTTAACCATCCAAATCGGTTTATTAGTTAAAAAGTTATAAAGAGTTTACATACATACATACACACACACACACACACACACATACATACAGACACTCGGACATCATTCTAAAAATAGTCAGAATAGCTTCCTAGGACCTCAAAACGTCGACATCTGATGAAAACTCGATTTTTGAAAATCGGGGTGAAAACAATAACTTCCCGAAATTTTTGAAAATCATCGATTTTCTAAGCGGGAAGTTAAAAAGAAAATAAACTAATTCCAGTAGATAAAAAAAAAGTATAAGCGAGTATCAAGTTCTAAATATGTCTTGCCCCATAACAGAAAGTCGTTGGCTCTTCTTCATCATCATCATCATCTTCTTCTTCTTCCTTGTCCTTTTACTCTTATTCTCAAGTCTTGAGTTGAATCTTGAGGCAAAGTTACTGTCGACTCATTCATAAGAGATGCACCAGCGTCTTATATTCTATACCATCAACTCAACACACAAATACACAAGCAAGAACATTATGAGAAAGGGGTAAAACGATGATGCGAGATGACGCGACGTAAGAGGAATCACTTTTAAATAAAACTAAAAAATATATTAAACCGAAGCATAACCGCCGGAAACCAACTCGCGAGCCAATGTTCATTCACAACCGCGACCACGTTCTTAATTCTCATTTTTTTTTTTTTTTTTTTTTTTTTTTTTTTTTTTTACATTATGCTACTCTTTCCCTCTCTACTTATTATTTATTCTTATTACACTGGGGCCAAAGTTTCTGTTACCCGTTACGTTCATTTTATTTTTCCTCTTCCCCCTCCCCCTCCCCCTTCTTCTTCTCTCCCATCGCGAACCCGCGAACTCACTCTAATTTTTTTTAGTTATGTATTTTAATCTCAGCATCTTTGTCTTGAGAACTATAAAGACTAAAATGTACCCGCCATTGCTCGAAATAAAAACCTGGTATATATATTTATATATATTTAAATTTAAAATGACAGTTTTAGGCGTTTTTGTACTTTTTATATTTTTGGCGCCCACGCTAATGAATTTTGGTTTTGTTTGGACTTATTATGGCTTTGGACAAACGAGAGACTAATTAGTGACTTACGGAAGCTTTATTTGTGATAAATAATTGATCATTATTGGTTTTAAACCTGAGAGCGGGAAAAAATGAGTTTTTGGGGATTTTTTGAAAATTGGGGGTGAACAAATGGTTTGAGAAGAAAAAAGTTTAAATAAATTTTGTAGGAGATTAAAAGGGCTACAAAAAAGGTATCTTTGATTTTTGTCATATTTTTGATATTTATGAAGATATGGGTGATTTAAACTTTGGCGGTTTTTCTTATTTTGGTTTTTTTCAAACTTTATCAAGATTCGAAAACTTCCAAAGCCTCTGGAGCTTCAGGAATTAATTTTAGGAAAAAAAGTAATGAGACACTTTTTGTAGGAAATTTTGTGAGCTACAAAAAAGTTCTCTATGACTTTTTCATATTTTTGATATTTAAGCCCTGAATTCCCTTTCAAAATAATCCTTTACCTACATCACAGTATTTAATAAAAAAAAAAAAAAAATATATATATATATATATATATATATATATATGTGTATGTGTCAGTATTTAGGACATTGATGAACTGTCAGGCAAGCAACTGACTCGTTTCACTAGTTATAAAAAAAAAATGAAGCTGTAATCAGAAAAAAAAAATTATGTCCTTGTTTGATAAATAAATATATAAATATATGAAAAACAATAATTATTTAGTAAAAAATATATAACGCCCGATTTACGTTATCGTCGCTTAGTATGGTAATTAATATATAGATATATATGCTGGTTAATTATTGTGCTATTTCTAGCGACAATGAGATGAGATGTGTATTCAATAAAAAATAATAATAATAATAGTAAAAATATATAGACAATAAAAATAATATAAATAATATCAGAGTATGGAATTTATCTGACATTTCCTGTTCTAGCTTCTTCAGTATTTTATGATCAGTTTTTTTTCTTGTAATTTATTTTTTGCTCTTTTTGTCATCATTAAAATATGTGAGTATGTGAGTATATAAATATATATGTATGTATGTATATGAGTGATGTATATAATAAGAACAATAAATATCATAGGTATGTACCGCTGATTAAGTCATAAAGGAGTTGATATATAACCGGATTGTATGTATGACATCTAATAAATACGCGTTTAATAAAAAAAAGAGGGGGAGGGGGGATAAAAAAATTGATACTTAATTGGATGACATTTTTTATATTTTTTTTGTAAAATATTGTCATTGGATGTTATAAATTGTAAATAAGCGTACAATTATGGAAGAATATTCTAGAAAATGAAAAAAAATTTTTTAAATCGATTGATCGATTTAAATCGATTAATCGATTTGAATCGATTTGAATCGAAGGACCGATTTTAATCGATAGTAGAAATTAATCTATTTAAATCGATCAGTCGATTCAAGTTGGCTTAAATCGAGAAATCGATTTCAGTTGATTGCTCGATTTAAATCGATAGATCGATTCAAATAGAATTGATTCGAAGAATTGATTACAATATATTCTGTTTGAATATTTAAATTTCAGTAAATTATTAATTTAAATCGATTTTATTAATCGATTCAAATCAATATTATTCCTCGATTCAAATCGATGAATCGACTTAAATCGATTATTATTAAGTATTGATTCAAATTCTTTCTATTAAAAGAAAATTTTATTTATTTTTACTTAAATCAATTAATCTCAATTATTATCGATTCGATATATCGAACCACCTAAAATCGATATATCGAACTCTTATTAATCGATACTTCAATATAATTTAATTTTACTTCTAATCCAATCAAATTTACTTCTAATCGACTTACCACAAAAATCGATTATACAGAATTCGATGTATCGAATCTATAAAATCGATATATCGAACCGTTTAAAATCGATATTTTAATTTAATTCGATTTTACTTCTGAGTTAATCGAATTAACTTCTAATCGATTTATCACAAAAAATCGATTGTATAAAATTCGATATATCGAATCCACAGAATTGATATATCGAGCCGTTTAAAATCGACACTTCAATTTAATTCGATTTGACTTCTAATTGTATCGAATTTACTTCTAATCGATTTACCACAAAAAATCGATTATTCAAAATTTGATGTATCGAATCTATAAAATCGATATATCGAGCCGTTCGAAATCGACACTTTAATTTAATTCGATTTTACTTTTAAGTTAATCGAATTAACTTCTAATCAATTTACCACAGAAAATCGATTATACAAAATTCGATAAATCGATTATGCAAAATTCGATACATCGATTCTCCACAACCAATTTTCAATATTTCAAAAAACATTTCAAATTCAGAAAAAAAATTTCTAAAAATTTTCAAAATATATTTTTAAAAAATTAACATATGTTTATATATATTCTGACTCGAGCATCGGATGCCTATATATCGTTTGATAAAAGGTCTTATTCGTTATATAGCGAAGGCCTTCATCAACGACCTCGCGCAGTAAGAAAAGATTGGACAAATTGTACAAACTAAAAATAGCCACACTGGAACAGCTGCATCATTCAGCTGCTCGTGATTGCACCAGCACCAGTACCAGCACCATCACCATCACCAGCGTCAGTATCACCAGCATCACCAGCACTAGCACCAGCACCAGTACCAGCGTCCCCAGCATCCGCTACATTACCAGGACAATAAAAGAAATAAAAGCAAAGAAAAATGTACAAGACGAAGAAGCAGAAGGAAGAGGAGGAAGAGGAAAAAGAGTATAAAATATAAAATGAAAATGGTAAAAAATAAAGGAGATAAAAAAAGAATAAGGTTATAATAGTGAAGAGTAGACGGGATAGGACAGAGGCTGGTGGGTGGTTGGCCGGGTGGATCGTTGGATGGATGGGTGGGTTATACACAGAGAAAGCTCTCTCCAGTCGACTGCGCGGAAGATGCGAGAGCTTGGAAGCATCACAAGGGGTCACGGGTGCGGAGCAGGGAGAAAGGTTTGCGGAAGACATGAAAGGGATGCGCCGACGCCATTCTCCTCCGTTTTCTCTTCTTCCTTTACTTCTCTTTGGTTCTCTTTGCTACGGGCATCTCGTCTCTTTAGAGGATTCTAAAGGAAACAGAGACAAGTGAGGCGTGTCGGCTGTTCTGTCATCCTGCAGATCGACACTAAATGAACCCGTGGATCGACTGCTCGGAACCGACTAATTACCATCGAGATATCTGCCCGGTCGTTCCGCCGCAACCCGTTAAAATGGGGCGTTTGTTAACTGGGATAACAATGGGGCATTGTGATTTGCGGGGGTGGACTGACTCGGTGTCTTATTGGTCGGTGGGTCTTGAACCAGCATTCCCACCCTGAAGAATCTCATTGGATCGACGGTAAACTGTATCGGGGCTGCTGCGACGGCGCTGCCTGCCTGCATCCCACCGAAACAATAGACAATGCGCAGCTCCCACCAGCATTCCCAGACCTCATTCTATACCTATTTTAGCCTTTACATTATATATTGATTTACGTTGCCTCCGAAAGTTCCCCTGGTTCCGAGACAAATCAACATCCATCGTCTTTAAGGCTACCTTCGCTCCAAAGACTCGATCCAACCTTGTCGTTTAATCATTTCGGGCATCTAATGCTACTGTATCAAACTATTTTTCACTTGCACCAGCCATTTTGTTGCTGGAAAGCCAAAAAAAAACCAAACCGGAATCAATAACGCCAGGGAACCCGTCTGTCAGAAAATGAAAACTTTTTTCCGGCTGGAAATTGCTAAACAAAATTACTCTGGGTATCACTGGGTCGTCTCACGGAATGTCTTTGAGTGATTCCGCAGCAAAAGTGCCGGCTAGCAGCCTCACAGAATCCAAAAAACCAATTTTTCCAAGGCTGCCTTTCCAAAATCATTCTTTGACAAAATGGAAAAATTTTTCTACGCAAAGATTGCTGGGGAAATTCAGCTGGGGTCCAAAGTTCAGCACCTAAATAACGTCTGTAAGCAGTTTCTTAATGAAACTGCTGAGTATTTGCTTGTAAAAACCCAAAAAAAGGTGATTTTTGAAGCCACCCTTGCAAAAACGGAATCAAAATCCCACAGAATTGGGATTTCTATCAAAGATTCCTTGCGGAATCCAATGGGGGTCCATTTGTCCCAGCTTTGGAAGCCTCCCCGAGCTGACAACCAGCAGAACCAGTGGTACTTTCCTCGGTGAGCTTCAATGAAGGAGCTCCTCTTAAGCAGGAGCTGGATTCCAGCAACGTAACAAAAAGCCCAAATGGATTTTGACTATAGCTGGCGCCCAATGTCATACAAATCACAGCAAGACAGTAGTTTGACATCCCATTATACGAGTCTTCTAGCGTACCAGCAGTGGGGGTGCGTGGGTGTAGAGAAAGAAGGCGTCTACCAACGAACAGGGCGTGGCATAGCTTCCCAGTGGTGTAGTAGTTGGTAGTGCATCTAACCGCGACAGCAGCACTCTGACAATCGATCTTGGTGGTAGTGACAGAGAAGCAGCTTCCGCGTTCCCGTAGTGGGGATCGACTCGTTGCGTGGGAGCAAGTGAGATAATGTTACGACCGACAACTACTACACCAGTGTGTTGGCTTGGGTATCCATGTGCTAGTGTAGGTTTTTAGTAGCCGATAGCTCAGGGCGGGGGTGCGTAGTACGCCGGCAGTTTTCTGCGTCAGCCAGCGCCCGCCGAAACTTGTATTACTGCTTCCTCAGTCAACTCAGTCTGCCTGCCGACGCTTACACGCGGTCATTCCTATTGTATTTTATAAATATATATGTATTATAAAATACACTGTCTGGATTATTTGTATTGTTCGTAAATTAGTGGGCGCCTGGCCCACTTGTTACCAAGTGACGTGTTATTATTATTATTTATTTATTGTAATTAAGTAATAAGAGGTGGCTACCTGATACCTGAACTATTTACTTGTCGTGATTTAAATAACACGCAGGTATGAAAGTGAGGCCCGGCCCCTGAGGCGGGTCCCTCAGACCCCCACTTAGTGCGCTAGTGTTAAGTGTCGCTGTGTTATTAGTTCCTGTATCTATTTATTTATTTATTTATTTATTTATCTATTGGTTTGTTAATTTAATCTTATGGTCATCTGACGCGACGGTTGCTTTGAACAACGGGGATGATATGAGCACGCTTGGAAGGTGAGTAATCATCTAGCTTTTATCCGGTTGTCGATGGCTTACAGACCGGGAATTATGAATTAGGGATCAGGGTATTGGATTTCTGTAAAAGTGGAAGTGGATTTTTATTTGGTGACCCAGTGACCTGAGTTTTACACTCGATCCTAACCCTGTTATGTCATGTGACGCTGGATCAGGTTACCGGTGACGTTCTCGGCTATTGTTGATGCGTCCTTGGGAACTTAAAAATTTTTTTTATTCCTCCGGCATTCTAGTTGGTCTATTCTGTAGTTCGGGTTCTTAAAATAGACCTTCCAATATTTTATTCTTGCTTCCGATGATTAAAAAAGTAAAGTTAGGCAATTCTGAGACTTCAACGAGAAATTGTGGGTCAGCTATTAAATTTATGTGAAAAGTCAATGGGACATTTTTTGTAGGAAATTTAATTTCCTATCGGACCCTTTCTGTTAAATATTTCTTGTCCTCAAACTTTGACCCAAAACTTGAGTAAATTTGAAATCTTAATATAGGAGGAAAATTTATTTCACTTCCAATGAAAATTCTGGGTCAATTATTGAAGTTACGTCAAAGTTACTTAGAAGTTTTTTTCAGGAAATTTAATTTCCTACAAAAATGGTCCTATACATTTTTGTCGTATCTCCAATACTTTAGCCTACTAAGGAGGTCCACTAAAAAAAAATTTAAAATAATAAGAATTAAAATTATAATTGTGTCAATAATTTGATTATAAATTATCATATGTGTTATTAATAAAAAATATCTAGTTCAAAGAACAGTGCTAAGTTAATTGTTTAAGTAAACGTAAATTAATTTTTTGTTTTTTTTTCTTTAATCGATTCAATGTCTTGTTTAATTTTGCAATTAAAATAATAATCGGTATTTTTTGTGTCGATGAATAATTTTTTTATATTTTTAAGGTCAAAGCTTTTATTTTTCTCGTGAAAAATTTAAGTTAGTCACGTATGTACTTTGTAATGCATTAATTTACATGACAGTATTTTTTATTGATGTTTGTATATATGTATATATATGGGTTTGATATGCAAGGGGATGAGATTTAGTTAGTACGTGTGATAACTGAGGACTGAGGACTGAATAAGAAGAAGAAGAAGAAGCAAATGATTAATCCCGGCGGCGCGATTTCCCGCGGCGTGAATTAATCTCAGCGGCGTTCTTATTAATCGATTTGCTCGTTAGCGCCAATAGCTCTTTCTCTACCTATATTCTTTCATCTCATGATCGTTATTGTATATAAACCGTTTTACGTTACAGCGGATGGTAATTTTTTTTTTTTTTATGAAATACTGCGATTAAATAATTTAACGTTGAATATTTAGCTGTACATTTATCGATGATCTGAAAGCTGGGAATTTTGTAATTTTATCTGCTAGAAAATTGCCATCTAGGATTTTTAGTTTCGGGGGTAAGTCGGTCAGGGTGCGAAATGCGAAAATGAAAAATTGATCTAGGGTAATTGAAAAATTGAAATTATGGACGAAGGGTTGAGTTTAGGGAAAAAGTGTATGAGACCTTTTTTGTAGGAAATTTAATTCTAAACAAAAATAGTCCTGACCATTTTTACGATATCTTTGATAGATAACCCAGAATTTGAATTCAAAGTAATGGCATACGGAAATTTTGATGAATGCTTTGAAAATTTTTAGGAAAATGGGGGAAATTAATCTAGTCTTGTGGGTACTCTTCTAAGAGGGCTTGGAGTGTAGAAAATTTTCAAAAAAAAAATTTCATGATACCTATGATAGTTTGTCTAAAAAATGAGGTTGTGCTAATTTTTGATATTTTTATACTCAAAAATAAACTGCAGTAAACCTTGGGTTGTTGGTACTCATTCTAAAGCTCTTGGAGCCTAGAACCCAAATCCCCATACCCACTGACCTCAACTCTCATATTTTTTCGAAAACCATCTGAACTCATATGCGAGCGATTTGAAACAAAGTAAAAAATGATAATCTATAAAATCACCACGTGGCTTACAATCACATCCGGCTATTCACACATGGACTTAAACTAGTTGCGGGGTTAAAATAATAAAAAAATAAAAGAAATAAAGGAAAGAAGGGGAGAAATGAGTGAGGGCCTTCTGGCCAAGAGTAGCTTTTATTTAAGAAGAAGTGGGGCCATGTGTTTAGTGTCAAATAGCTAAAACCTCGGCAACAGTGGTTACAATATCTACCTCGTAAATAATCTTTGTGTTTTAAATAAAAACCGATCCTATAGTCTAGAGTCTACTCGGCTCAATCTTTAGTCTCATGATTCTTAGCTTCGCTTTACAATAAAGTTATAAATATATTTTTTTCTCTACACTACACTAGTTTAGTTTCGTTAAATTACTATAGACTATTTGACAGTATTTGTGTCGGTTCATGAGCCGAGAACCGGCAACTGAGCGAGCGAGACAAGAGTCGAGAACAAAGCCGGCATCTGGAACGCGTTAGTTTTGCTGCCCTCCCACGTCACCGACACGTGTGTCTAATTTTTTTTTTGTTTTATTTTTTTACTCTCTATTCTTCGGCGAGGCTTTGCTCCAAACAATTGTCTACAGTATTTTTAAACGAGACTTTAATTTTTTCGAATATTTTCAGCCCGAAATCTTTCAGTGGGCGCCGGTTTTTATTGTTACATTTTCGGGGGGTAAAGAATTTTTTTTTTTAGTTTCTTTGGGGCTCAAGTTACTGCCGAGAGCCGGATTTACAGAAAAATTGAAAAAAAAAAATTTTCAAAATTTTTTTATTTTTCGGTGGGCGCCATTTTTTAATTTTTTTAAGATGAAGGTTTTTTCAGGAAATTTTGTGCTTAGACCCTGTAATTTAATATCATTTTTATAAGACAATTAAACAATCGAAATTTGAAAAAATTTAATTGGGCGCCAAATTAAAAAATTGGCACTAAGGGCAAAAAAATTTTTTTTTCAAAAATTTGCATAGACTCCAGTCAAAATTACTAGTCCACTATAAATTTGAGTTACACCACATTTTTTCACTACAAATTTGAATTTTCAAATTTCAAATGGCGCGAAAATTTGAATTTTTAAATTTTAAATTTAGCGCAAAAATTCAAATTTTTAAATTTGGTAAAAAATAAATGAATAAAAAAAAATTGGTGTAAATATAGGTACAAAATGACTTGTAGACAACAGTCTAGTCTAGAAAAAATAAAAAATCTATTTGTATTATTTTCCCATGTTTTTTTTTCGAGGGTTATTCAAGTGACGGAAGTTAAACCGGCGCTACACAACACTAGAGTTTTTGACCCTCGACACACTATAATGCGACTTACACCCAACTAGTCGTGTTTTATTTCTTAGATGTGCTACTTGAGTCCGAACAGATGCCGTTCCGACGACAAAAAAAAAATAAAAAAGTATATAAGCCACACATTCCCATTGTGAGCTACTAATAGAAACTCACAAAGTCAAAATTTCAATCTTACACTAAAGCTCACATACAATTTATTTTAATTTCATTATAAATACATTTTATATTTCTGTAAAAATAAATCTCAAATTTTGAAATTCTTAAAATCAAAAGTTCGCCTATAAGTGCTAAATTTTTTATACTAGACTTCAAATCAAAATTTTGGGCAAAATATGGCATCTACGTAAAAATTACTCAGAATACTTTTTGTAGGAAATTTAATTCTCTACAAAAATGATTCTATTCATTTTTATCATATCTCTGATAGTTTAGTCAGAATTTCAATTTTTCGCAAGAAAACACTAAATATTGAAAATTCATCAAAATTTCCAAAAATTAGATTTTTTTAACAACGAAATTCTGGCTCAAATTTCAATTTTAGGTGAAAAGTCTTCAGGACTTTTTTTGTAGAGAATTAAATTTCCTACAAATAAGTTTCTTATGACCTTTTCATAATTTCCCATAGATCGCCCAAAATTTTAATTCGAAATCAAAAATATATAAACTAACAAGATTAAAATATTACCATTGACATTCTATTATCTCATTCATTTCTTAATTCATTCACATTAGTAAATACGATCATATATATACGTACATACATATATATAAACATAAATATACTAAACATCGCGTTGTTACAAGACCGTTATCTCTTTACCACGAAACGTCTGATTAAAAAATTACAAAATTTTTTTCTTTTACCTTTTTCTTATATCTATATATATCCATATATATATTTATACTACGCCTTATATATTTATATAGAACGCAATCATCCAATTGTTATGAAATTTCATTATTTTTATTGATAGTTAATCTTAAAAAAAATCAATGAAAAAAAAAAATCTTTTTTTATCAATTTTGAAAAAAATATATATATACACACATATATACATATATTTGAGCACAGAAATGTATAGCAAATTTGATGCTCTTTCAAATGAATACCCACAAGCCATATTTATTTTTAATATTTTATATATGTTTATATATATGTAAATATATAAGTTGGCTCAGTAATTAAAAATAAATATAGCATGTGGGTATTCATTTAAAAGGGCATTAAATTCTCTATTTGACAAGATAGTCATTTATATATAGATATATATATATATATATATATATATATATATATTTTTTTTTTTTTTTTTGATGACTGAGTTTTATTAAAATAAATATGAGTTATTATATATAAGCATATACATATACATATATGTGTATGTACATATATATGTACATATATATATATATATATATAAATATATCGGTATTGTTTCGAAATTGTCGTTGGCAAGAAATAAATTAAATGTTTACAGTTGAGTGAAAAACTAGTCGTTACAATACGTGCCTTGGCTATTATCGTTTAGTTTGTATTGTATGATTTGTTACCGTGATATATATGGATTACTATATACATATATATACCAAAAACGTCAACAATTACGTTAATAATAAATATATGACGAATAATGACAGATTTTAAGCATTTCTCATGTATATAGCTGTTTATCTAAGAAACTAGTGGTTTTTTCAAAAAAGTCATCAGAATGTTTTTTGTAGGAAATTTTATGAGCTACAAAATTGTTTATGTCCATTTTTCATGTATCTTTGAATCTTAACCCAGAATTTTAATTTTTAACTTCAAAAACTGGAAGTTTCTTCTTTCCGCTTAATTTCGAATTTTTTTTTGAGTTTTTAACATGGAAGCAAAAATTCTAAAAATAGGCGAAATAGCTTATCGTTTAGGAAATTTCCTCAGCTACAAAATTACTCCTCATAAATTTTCTCATATTTCCAATAGTTTTCCATAAAATAAATAAAAACCGCCGGATAAAATTTTTTACTAAAACGAGACGAAATAATGAATAAAAATAATCATAAAAAATATGATTATTAAATAATTGTAATAGTTACATAAGAAAAATAAGGCTCAGTAACCCTCGTTATAATATAATATAATATAATAAATTAATCTATATCTTCATTCTTTCACTACAGTAATGATATTTCGCAAGAGAATAAAAATAAGCGTAAAATCATTCATTAAAAATATGTAACTAAATATCTCATCAAGTTTATTAAAACTATTACAATCATCCAATAATTATCTTACTTATCGCATTACGCCGGGTCATCATAGGTTAGGTTTGATAGTACGCACTTTTTTTTTTTTTACAATTTTATTAAACTAGTAACACATTTGTTAATAAAAATAACAATTTATTTAATTGCTACTTACAAATTACTTATTTTATTTATTTTTTTTAATTATTACCCTGCAATTTATTCATTAATCATATATATGAGATATGTTGCAACAATGTATGCCATTAATCAGTTATTTAGAGGGTATTTTACGTTAAAATTAATATTGCGGGCTAAATATCAAAAATATGACAAAAATGGTTAGGAACAATTTTGTAGCTCTTGAAATTTCACAGAGGAAGCGTCTATGGGTTTATTTTTACGACAAATATCTTAGGGGTTTTTTTGTTAATTAACGGAATATGTAAATACTGAGATGTAGATAGTGCCAATTTTATACCGGAAATTGATGAATAAATTTAACGTAAGTCAAGTAAATTAGATAATAATTGCAGTATATATGTAGAGAAATCCTCGACTAAGGAGTGACCAATTTCCTAGGTTAGATTGCTGCCTTAAATGTCAAGTTATCGATCCCATTCCCTTTGCTACCCGGGATCCTTATCTATATAACCTATTATCTGGAACCTATCAAAAATATCAGTAAGTTACGTCATATTTTCTCAGCCCACGTTATTCAGAAACCCATAAAAATTATCACCTAGACTAATGATCTTGATAGAAACTGGGTTTCCGTTGTTGTTTTCAATGGCCTGATGTTTGAAGCTCATTATCTCGCTAAATATCGAAAATATCGAAAAATTTTATCAGTAATTTTTTGTAGCCCACTAAATTTCCTACAAAAAAGTCTTATGACATTTTTCTCTCAGACCAATAGTTTAGCCAGCTAAGGCGTCCCACTGAAATAAAAATATCACTGATTATCGAAAAACTGAAGAGTAACAATAAATGATATAAAATAATGAAAAAAAAATAATTAAATCCGTGGTTGCACTTGTGTTGCAGACTAAGGATGTCCTCTAAGAGGAAATCGCCACCAACGAAGCTATCGGAGGGCGGGGGCGGTACGGGAACAGTAGCGGGTGGTGAGGACGAGGAGGACACATCAGTTACGGGTTTGGGTGGTGAAGGAAGTGAGGGTGAAATAGATAACATTATCAAAGAAGAACCAAGCCTTAATCACCATCTGCATCATCACCAGCATTTGCAGCATCATAATCATCATAATCAGCACAACAATAATCATAACATAACAGAAGACTGTGTGTACCCACATCAGAGGGATTGTGAATCTTCTGGATGTTCATCTCCAACGTTAAGTGAACCGGAATTTCAAGACTCGCCATCTCCGTCACCAAATTCACCACCACCAACAAAACGACAGCGTCTCTGTTTGACTACACATCATCAAGAGACTTATCATCATCAGCATCATTCATCACCACACCAGCATTCATCTCCAGGACATCACCATCACTCATCACCGGGGCACCATCATAGCACAAATACGTTATCAGTCTCAAGTTTGGAACCTGCTAGCTCATCAGAGTGTGGCTCGCCTCCAACGTTGCTAAACGATCAGTACTATCATCACAACCCAAACCAGCTCCTGCACAATAACAACAACACGGTCACTCATAACAATAACAATACCAGCAATAATAACAACAACGGAACTGTTAACAATTCAGCTGGCCCTCCGGGTACCAAGAGGTCAATGGATGACGTGCTGAAAAGGCTCACTTGTAAAATGAACAGTGGATCCCTCTCGCTCCAGGACGAAGCCAGGAGGTCTCCGCCACCCTCAACCACTCCCACGAATCACAATACGCATAGGTTAGTTTGCTAATTAATTCGAAACTAATCCCTCATTAATATCAGGCGTATTTCTTTAGATTCATTTTACAGCTAAACTATCGAAGCTACGTCAAAAACTTATATTATATAATTTGTTCAAAATTTAATTTCCTACAAAAAAGGTCCTTAGACAAGTAACCGTAAAACCATTAACAAAAAAGTTACAGACTTCTAAAATTCCGCTCTTCAAAACTGGCGAGTCAACGTATCTTGCATTGATATCGCGGCATTCAAATGTAAATTCCAGCTAAACTATCAAAGTTACGGCAAAATTATATCAATGATTTTTTGTTCAGAATTGAATTTCCAAAAGAATGAGACCTTAAACATCCAAATAAAGTCATTAGAAACGAAATTGAAGCCGTCCCAATCCAAATGTCAGCCTTTCAGATACCCTATCATTCAGATGTAAATTCCAGCTAAACTATCACAGTTACAAAAAAATGATATCAGTAATTTTTTGTTCAAAATTAAATTTCCGAACGAACAAGACCTCAAACATCTAAATAAAGTTATTAGGAACGAAATTAAAGCCGTGCCAACCCAAGTGTCTTAGCTTCTCATTGATACTCTTTCATTCAGATGTAAATTCCAGCCAAACCATCCAAGTTACCTTAAAAATCAACTGATACTAATTTGTTTAGCATAAAATTTTCTATCAAACAAGTGCTGAGCTGTTATAAAATCTATAAAATCTCAAGTGTCACTAAAATAAAATTATTAATCTAATTCTTGGCATAAGCATTTCATAAAATACCATCAGTAGCCAACTTTAACTTTTATATCTGGAAATAAATCCTGTCCCTCAGTATGATACCCTCTCGATCTATTAATACTCCGTCCGTGAGTAAAAAAGATATTTAACAATAATAATAAACATAATTATGCATACCCATGTTCTAATTGTCTGGAGATTAGTGTTTTGTATGACAAAAAAGCTAATATGGCGCCCAACAAAAAAACATAATGAAATAAGTTTTAAGAATAGATACAAAGTGACGATTGCTGTGTAAGAAAATAAGCCCTTGGATCTTGTTCTTATGTAGGCAGGAGTTCTTTTGCTGGCTAGTATTGAGTATAATGACAGAATGAGGCCTTTTGTTCAGCCGTACACACAGCGGGGCTTAGTAATGTATAACTGGGGTCACTGGGTGCCAATAGAATTTATATTGCCATTGATATTTATCGTTAACTCTTAAAGGATATGTTGTAACAGTTGCGGGCTTTCATCAGTTCTTAACTTATTTCCTTTTTTTTGCTCGAACTTGTAAGTATTCGTGACTCAAGGATGGGCGCCACAATTGGGCGTTGATATTTTGGGGGACGGGGTCACTTAGAAAGGGGGAAGGGAGGGAATGTAGAGTTGGTACGAAAGCGGGAGGAAAAATTAAAATAAAAAATAATAATAATAAATATGACGGTTGCAGTATCATCAAAGAATAGTATAAAGCATAAGAAAGAAGCGAGGTCATACTCATACATCATACGGCACAATAGAGTAAGCTATCATTGGTAGGATTTATAAAAGAACGGGAGATCACACCAACAGAACCCTACTCGGTGTACTACAGGTTGAGACAGCTTCACACACTGACACCCACATACACCTTTATGGTAACACAAAAAATATAATACGGCAACTTGTTCTTTGGGTTTAGTTGAGTAACGATAGAGAAGAAAAGGAAGAGATGAGATGAGAAGAAAAGAGAGAGAATAAAAAAAACTACGCGAGTATTTTAAAGAGTCGAGTGTCGAGGGGCTGGTATCCCGGGACCCATCACCGGTGCAAACATACACTGAGATTGCACCACCGCGACCCTATTTATTATTCACTAGCGGTAGTTTTTCCTCAATACCTTTCTGGAACAAAACTTTTGGGATTACTCGCTCTTTGTAACTGATTTTTTTTTAAAGTTAAATAATGGGCTAAATATTAGAGATACTGTTAAAATCATCAGAACATGTTTTGTAGAGTTTTTCATCCTCTACAAAAAAGGTATCAATGATTTTTTTTCCCAGATTGATAGTTTGGGAGTTACGAGAAAATTAAGTGATAGATAAATTCAAAAATATGATTTTTTTGGTCATTATTAATTTTGTTTGACTTTAGATTCGATTTGTCACTAAACTATTGAAGATACGATAAAAATGATAAGAAATGATTTTGTAGAGCGTTAAATTTCCTGTAAAAAATGTATCTGTGACTTTTTCTCCCAGACTGATAGTTTACTCGCAATTGATATTTTAAATAAATTTTGGAAGTTTTTCCAAAAATTCGATCATTATTAATCTCGATGGATTCAAAAATAACTTCACGGGTTAAATATTAGAGATACGAAAAAATTGATAAGGACCATTTTTGTAGAGCGTAAAATTTCCTATGAGATAGTAGTTTTTTTTTTTTTTTTAAGTGATAGTTAAGTGTAAGAAAAGGGGAAAGAAATAAAAAAATTGTATTTCTTTTGTTGCAGCAGCGGTTACAGTAGTATATCAAATAGCGTAGCAGCATCGCCACCTGCCAACAGGAGGACGCCTACGACAATTATTTCCAGCGGGTGTAGTAGTAGCAATACTACTACCAACACCACGACGACGGCGATAACGGAAGGATACCAAGACGGCGCGTTAGCGCTGCATCGCGTATTATGCGCGGAGTCAAATGCTGAAAAAGAACGTCGGTTAGATGAGATGATCAAGCATTTACAGTTGATACGTGAACAACTTTCACTTGGACAAGATCAAAAGGTAATTTTTTTATTTCAATTCAACTTTCATATTTTTGATTATTTTTAAATGCCAGTAAAATTTTAAATTGCAAAGATAGAAATTTGAAAAAAATCTTAACATATTACTCAGGCTTTTGGCGTTCCCAAACACACCCATGAAGTCTAATTAGAGTGATTAGAAATCTCAAAAACAATTATTTTGTAAGCATAAATGTTAGATCTAAAATTAAAAAAAAAAAAATTGAGCAGGAAAATAAATGAACAATTTAGGATTCGCGTCTGTTAAAATAATTTTATTCAAATGTGTTATTTTACCGGTCGTATAACGATCAAATGGGACAGTACAGATATTTTAGTGACATACGACTATAATTACAATAACTTTTATGTTTCGTCAAGCTCGTACTATTTAACTTCCCGTTGTTTTGCAACAGATTTATATTTTTGATTCTGTCAACAAACTTGCACACACATTTGCGCACATAGTATCTGCTAAAATAATTATCGCGATGGAAAAAAATTAGAGGAAAATATTCGTCGCATAAAAAAAAGCATTGCAATTACTTCGGAATTAAATTCTATGTAAACTATTGCAGTTACAGGAAAAAGTGTAAGGACCTTTTTTGTAGGAAATTAAATTTCCTACGAAATTGGTCTCTTATATTTTTTCCATATTTTCAGTCCTTTACCCAGAATTTCGTTAAAAACAAATTTTCGCGAATTTTCGATCCCAATTTCCATGTTATCTAATTATTCAATGAAATAATTATGATAATTAGTAAAATATGACATTTAGACAAAAAGTTATAAGGACCTTTTTTGTAGGGAATTAAATTTCCTACAAAATTGGTCTCTTATATTTTTTCCATATTTTCAGTCCTTTACCCAGAATTTCGTTAAAAACAAATTTTCGCGAATTTTCGATCCCAATTTTCATGTTTTTTAATCATTCAATGAAATAATTATGATAATTAGTAAAATATGACATTTAGACAAAAAGTTATAAGGACCTTTTTTGTAGGGAATTAAATTTCCCACAAAATCGCTCTCTTACACTTTTCTCATATTTTTGATAGTTTGCTCAGAATTTTGATTTTAAAAAAAATTTTTTATTTCAACAAAAATATAATCATATCTGTATACATATATATATATATATATATATATATATGGAGGAAAATATGAACAAAAAAATAAAGTTCTTTATTGTTATCATTTCCAAACAAAACGTGACATCCAGATAAACTTACGATTGAAAAAAAAAAATAACACGTGTAATAAACAATAATAATAATAATATTAATAATAATAATAATAATATAAGAAACAAAGAGAGTAAGGTCATATGTCCTGGTAACCACAAAAATGCGTGCGCGTGCAGATAATACGTCCGAGGTTTGTATGACCGTTATTACGTTTCCTATATATGTATACATATATAAGTATGTACATATGTTTTGTTGTATTATGATGCTTCTGGTACTTAAAGAGAGCATACAATTCTTCGAATGCGTTTATGCAAACACTCAGATGCGTGTTCAGTTTCCAGGCCTCAATTTTTTTTTTTTCAATAAACATTATCTGGAATTCCCATTAAATTTTATGTAATAAATTTATAAACGATAATTCTCATTTAAATTTTTCGCGCGTAATTTCAAATTTCAAATTTTCCCGCCTCTCATACCCTCCCTCAGTAAAAAACTTCTAATTCAAAATTCCTTCCAATTAATAAACTGAATCCCAAACATTTAATTTTTTCGCGCGAAATTTCAAATTTTCAAATTTCAAATTTTCCCGCCTAAATATTTCTTCCCCTTAGTAAATAAATTCCGATTCGTCTGAACACATAAAAATACATATAAAGAAAATTGAATTTTTTTTTACAAAAATATATATATATATATATAAATATATATATATATATATATATGAAGACATGAATTTGTTGAGTGTACGGTAAAAAAGAGGAAATCCATTGGTACTAAATTTCCGTGCTCGTATTGCGGTTTTTCCCGGCAATAAATCATTCCTATATATATGTATATATATATATATTTATATATAAATAAAAATATATAAGTTGGATGAATTGAAAAGCTTAAAGCTTCAGTTATTGGAAATGCTAACGGAAGTGGTCGGTAGACTAAGGAAAGAGGAAAAATGTAAAAAAAATAATATATATATATATATATATATAGATATATATATAAAGTAACAATTTAAATAAAAAAAATGTATAATAAATTAAAAGAAGAATGAGTGGGTGGTAAAGAGACAAGAAGGCGGTCTCAATTTCTATCCTCTCTACTGGCAACTCCATCGGAGGGCGTATAGTTTATGCCGGACTTTAGTTTGCTGGTGAGTTTTAAATATAGTGGGGGATTTTCCCTACTCTTACTCGCGAGCTACAGTAACTGAGAGTGAGAGCCACCGAGGGAGGACTCTAAGTACCTGTTTAACGCAGGTGCTGATTTATTTTTACAAATCATCAAGTCTAGGGAAGAGGGCGGGAATTCATTTCATTTTTTATTTTTCAAATTTCACAAGGAAATATTGAGTTTTTGACTAAAGGTCATTTATACTTTTTTGTAGGAAATTTAATTCTGTACAAAAATGGTCCTTATCAATTTTTCGATATCTCGATATATTCACTGACTTTTTGAAGTTCGAAAGTTCAAGGTCAAACTTATCAATTTTTGAAAATTTTTTTTTCGCTTTCTTCAAATTACTTTTATGGCTTAAGAATCCATTTTATGAAAAAAAGTAATCAGACATTTTTTGTAGCAAATTAAATTTTCTACAAAAATAGTCCTTATAAATTTTTCGATATCTTGATATCTTCACTGACTTTTTGAAGTTTAAAAGTTCAAGCTCGAATTTAAGCAGTTTTTGAAAATTTATTTTTCCATCTTAAAATTAATTTTATGACCCAAGGATCCATTTTACGAAAAAAAACAATCAGACATTTTTTGTAGCAAATTAAATTCTCTACAAAAAAGTTCCTTATGACCAAATGAAAATATGCGTAACTTTTCTCAGAATCTCAATTCAAACTCCAAAAATCATTTCTAACCCCATTCCCATCAATATCAAAATATATATATAACCAATAAATATATCAACAAAAACCTCTCAATAAACAAATATATACAAATACATAAAATATATACCAGATTAATCATAGCCATACAAAGCCTGTTTGTATTCTGCGTTTCATGTTCAAATTTGGGATTAAAATCTCTCCCACCCCTAACCTCTTTTCCCGTTCCCCTTATTCGTAACGACAAACGTAACACCCCCCCCCCCTCCTAACTCCCCTTATCCCGACATAAACGCACTCTAGATTTGAATACTCGCCCTGTTTACTGCGTGCGTCTGTGACATCAATGACGAGCCGGTAATGGTCAGTCAGTAATGGTCATGTTGGTTGGTCGATTCAACTCCTCTTATATATATATGTATATATTTGTATACATAGTATATATATCCGCGTATTTGTCCATTTGCGTGAACCCTATTGACCGCGCGAAACGCGAACGAGCTTTATAGGAATTAACGTACTGTTGTATTGTGGGCGTTTTGATGATATATATATATATAGACGGGATGGAATAATATGTACAATGTATACAAAGGGATTAAATAGAAGTAGAAAGGGATGAGGGGTAGGGAGAGGGAAGGAGAGAAGGAGGGAAGGGGTGAGGATAAGGGTGGGAGTGGGATTGGAAATGATTATCGTATTCTGTGTTTGTCAATATGGAGCGATATGATCGCTGTAATAACTTGGTGGTATTCTTTGGCCCCTAAGCACTCTGAAGTTCCGAGCTAATATGCTACTGACATTATACGCTGGGTAAATAGTGAACTTTAGGTGGGGGATGGGTTTAAAGTCGTGATTTTGCGGCTTTGAAATTTTTGAGAATTTTTTGAGATTTCAAAAGTGCAAGGTTAGGAAATTTTTTTGAGTTCCGAAGTTCTGAAAAATTCTGGAACTCAGAGTTCTAAGACAGTGATAAAAAAGTTTTGAGAATTCTCTGGAGTTCTGATGCAGTTGAAATTTTTTAGAGAACTTAGTAGAGTTCTAGGAGTAAGAAATTTCTGGGAGTTCCAAGAACTCTACACAGTGATAAAAAATTTCTAAGAATTTTTTGGAGTTCTGATGCAGCTCAATTTTTTTTAGAGAACTCAAAAAAGATCTGAGACAGTAAAAGAGAATTTCTAGGAGTTCTAAGAACTCTAAAGAATTCCTCGGAGTTCTAATATAGCTAAAATATTTTTAGAGAACTTAGAAGAGTTCTAAAGCAGTAAAAGAGATTTCTAGGAGTTCTAAGAACGCAGTGGTGAAGAATTTCTAAGAATTTCTTGAAGTTCTAATACAGCTAAAAATTTTCTCGAGAACTCGAAAGAGTTCTCAGACAGTAAAAATATTCTAGGAGTTCCAACAACTCTGACACAGTGATAAAAATTTTTTAGAATTTTCTGAGTTCCAATGCAGCTAAAAAATTTTCTGAAAATTCTCTGGAATTTTAATGCAGCTAAAAATCTTTCAGAGAACTCAAAATTTCTAAGACAGCCAAAATTTTTTGAGTTCCAGGAACTCTGACGTAGCAATAACTTTTTGTGGAGTTCTACTACTGCTAGAAATTTTTTAAAAATCTTAGACGAGTTCTAAGACAGCAAAAATAAAGTTCTGAGTTCTAAGACAGCAAGAATGAAGTTCTGAGTTCCAATGCAGCTAAAAAATTTTCTGAAAATTCTCTGGAATTTTAATGCAGCTAAAAACCTTTCAGGGAACTCAAAATTTCTAAGACAGCCAAAATTTTCTGAGTTCCAGGAACTCTGACGTATTAATAACTTTTGTGGAGTTCTACTACTGCTAAAAATTTTTTTAAAATCTTAGACGAGTTCTAAGACAGCAAAAATAAAGTTCTGAGTTCTAAGACAGCAAAAATGAAGTTCTGAGTTCCAATGCAACTAAAAATCTCTCAGAAATCTCAGAAGAGTTCTAAAACAAAAAAAAATTTCTAGTAGTTCCTAGAACTCACCCCCCCTAACCTCCAAATTTTTCTCTCCCATTTCGTCCCACCTGAACGCACCTACGTGTCCAAATTTTTCTAGCCTCTGTCACCCAGTCCCCCACCCCCACCCCACCACCCACGAAATCCACTAGATCAAACCTAAAATAACTAGAACTAAACCCTTGATATTTCATTCTTGCCTCGCCCTCTATTCTGTTCTATTCTATATGACGCCATTTACCCCACCATACCCCACCCCTTGTATATATGACTACTCTATACTGTTCATCATCTCTCTGTGTATAGTATCCACATCCACATCCACTCTTCTGTCAATATAGAATGCTACTTTGTAACATACAAGAGAATTTATATAGAACATCCAGGGCTTTATTTTGCACAAATGAAACGCGTCCTCGTTGTCAATGGAAACCGCTATCATCACCCAGTCAACGGTTTATTAATATTCTACCCTTTCACTATATCTTTCTTTCTATACATTTCTATTTGTTTGACTCTATATATAAATATATATGAGAGATGGATTTATGTTTTTAATCGAAACAGAGATTGTTTGTCGGCGAATCTGTCAAATTAAACTTCAAAGCCCCATAACTCGGGTTGCTATTGGTGGAAATTTATTTTTGTCTAAATGAATTTTGTAGGAAATTTTGTAAGCTACAAAAATGTTTATGAGGAATTTTTGTGTAGGATTAGTAGTTTTTGAGATATTGAGGATTTGGGAGAATAACTTTTTTGAGTTTTAGCCCGGGGTCGGGTTTCGGGTTAGGAGTCGGGTCACGTGAATTTTATTGGTCACGTAGCGAGGCTGTCAATTTAGGAAATCGTTTGGGAGTTGAAGGCGGGGAAATTGGATTTTTGAAATTTGGATTTGGGGTCAAGGGTCGAGGGAAATTTTATTAGTTCATGAGGAAATGATTTAATTGGAATTCATTTTATAGAAAATGTTCGGTAGGAAAATTTTTAGACCTTAATTTTGTGAGGAAAACTTTGGGAAACTCGGAAAATTTAATCGGGCACAGGAAAAACATTTTTGAATTTTTTGAAAATTTTCGGCGCTCAAATTCTATTGATATAAAATTTTTTAAGACTTTTCTTAGTACACTGAAAAAAAAGAGCTACTGAAAAATAATAGGTAGCAGCTACAGAAAAATCATAGGTAGTGGCTACCGGAAAATAATAAGTAACAGCTACAGAAAAATCATAGGTAGTAGCTACCAGAAAATAATAGGTAGCAGCAACAGAAAAATCATAGGTAGCGGCTACCGGAAAATGATATGTAGCGGCTACTGAAAAATCATAGGTAGCGGCTACTGATTGCTAAAAAGTAGCTGCTACCGATTATTTTTTTCAGTGTAGAAAAATTATTGAATTGTAGGTCGTTTTACTCAGAATTCAACCCTCTACAACCCTCACCCCTTCATTTTCCTCCCACAAATTTTTCACGCCCTGAAAATTCCATAAACCTCAAAATAAAAATTTTAAAACTTTCCCGCCTAAGGCCAAATATTCAAAATTATTTCCTGACATTGTCCTTAGTCCAAAAGTAATCAACTTATAGGTCATTTTACTCAGAATTTAACCCTCTACAACCCCCACCCCTTCATTTTCCTCCCACAAATTTTCCCTGCTCCAAAAATTCAAAAAATTATCAACTA
Source organism: Microplitis manilae (assembly GCA_030273425.1). Lineage (NCBI taxonomy): Eukaryota > Metazoa > Arthropoda > Insecta > Hymenoptera > Braconidae > Microplitis > Microplitis manilae. Next base: position 539,267 of record CP092727.1, read on the forward strand.
AAATTTTTTTTTTATTCTCCCGCCTAAATTTAAATATTCAAATTTCTCCCTCCCTTTCCCGGTCCAAAAGCACTCAAACCCCCTCCTCCTAATTCTCATTTAAAAAAATCTTCTTAAGAATTCAGTCACTTAAATAAAGACTTTGTATGATTCCAAGACAATGGACCCTTGTAATCTGCATAAATTTATTTAATTAAAAGATAAATTACAAGAATATACTCATTGTGATATTATTAAATATATTGCGTCGCATTGACTCCATTTTTAATTCTTAACCTCTTAATTCAACTTTTCTTTTTTCCTCCTCCTTCTCCTTACTTTTTTCTTCATACAAGTGCGTTTATATAATTACTGTAATTGCCGGATGTAATTTAAATAACGTGCGAGACGTCATAAAAAAAATAACAATGGCGCACAATGTTAATGAGGAAAGTTGTTAAAATATATATATGTATATATATTACTAAAAGATTTACTTAATTATTTTATAATAAATTGAGTAAATGCCCAGGCAAGTGGTTCGCGGTCATGTCGCGGGGTGCGAATAAGAAAAATAAAAGAAAAAAAAAGTCATTAACTCTTGGGATTTTAACAGCCGGTCACTCGACTGTGTTCAGTCATTTTGTTGAGTTTCATATATATGTATATATTTTTGTATATATCTAGTACTGTAATTATGGGAAAATTTCTTTTTTAGACGCGAAGAGTTTTTTTTGGATTTATGGAATTTTGGAAAAAGGAAAATTTTTGGGAGGAAAAAGAAGGGGTGGAGGTTGTAAAAGATTAAATGCCAAGTAAAATGACCTATAAGTTGATTACTTTTGGACTGAGGAAAGGGTTGGGAAAGTCTTACAAAGATAGAAAATGAGGCAGGAAATTTTCGAAAGAATTTATTTTAGGATTTTTAGAATTTTTGGGGTGGGGGAAATTTTTGGGAGGAAAATGGAGGGGTGGGGGTTGAGGAGGATTGAATGCCGAGTAAAATGACCTATAAGTTGGTTACTTTTGAACTAAGGACAAGGTCAGGAAAACAATTTGAATTTTTAATTTTAGGCGGGAAATTTAAAAAAATTTATTGTTTGTGTTTTATTGTAATTTTAAATATTTTTTACCCGAAAAAATTTTCAAAAAAACCTAAAAAGATGAAATTTGAGCCTAGAAAATTTTCAAAATTTTAAGTTCTTAAAAAAAATATTGATGATTAATTATAATTACGATAAAAATATAAGAACCTGGAATGTAATGAGGCATAAAAAAATAATAATAATAATTACATTGAGAGCGACGCAATCGATCTTGGGTGACTTTATCAGTTTAAAATCTGTGGCGCGTAAAGTCTCCCGGTTTATAAAATGTTATATACATCCACATATATATAGGAGCGTTGTAAGATTAAATTAAATGGAAATACTTGATGGCACATTGAGTGGAGGCTCTTCTTCTCGCTCGGTCTCTACAAACTTTTAAATGTCTTAAGAAAATTCCAGCGTTCATGTGAATGAGTCGGCCAGCTGCTTCGACATTCCAACATTCTGTAACTTCATTTTTTAATTTAACGAACGCTTATAGTATCCTATCCCACTCCTCTCCTCTGGAAAAATAAAAAGTTATCTCCTTTTTTTTCCTACCCCTATCTTTATAAGGCCGTAGCACGTGAACTTACCGGTGAAATCGATCAAGTTAGGGGTTATTTTGTAGCTTTTTTTATGCGCTACAAGAAAGGAGTCTTACGTTTTTTCCGTACAGTTGATAGTTTTGTCAGAAAGTTCAGCCAAAGTTCAAATTCTACTGCGACGGTTTGCAGTCAATGTAAAAATTTCTTGGATGGAAAATTGTAGATATCTTGGAAAATTACTGAGCTAGAGCAAAAAAGTGAGAGACAATTTTGTAGCTTTTTCTATGGGCTACAAGAAAGGAGTCTTATGTTTTTTCCATAAAATTGATATTCTCGCCAGAAAAGTCATCCAAAGTTCGAATTTCGCTACGGATCGATTTAAAAACTGGTTCGGAGGAAAATTAGAGATATCTCGGAAAATTATGAGGCTAGAGAAAAAAAATTGGGGAGAAATTTGTAGCTTTTTTTGTGGGCTACAAAAATGTAAGAGTGACTTTTGTCCGTAGGATCAATAGTTTCGATGTAAATTGCAGTTGAGTAAAAGTATTTTCTATCGGAAAATAAAATATGGAATTTATTTAATAGATTTATTTTTAAAAGTAATGTTATTTAGATTGTTATATTGTTTATGATATTTGTATGGACATAAATTATAATAAATATACAAAGTTATTGAATATCCATAACATTTATTCGTATGTGAATAAAAATGTACAAGTTTTGCCGGAAGCTAAAGTCTTACGAAGCGTAAAGACATCAAGGAATACATAATCATAGATCAGAGAGAACATACTTGTCTACTGTATATACGTGTATACCTAAAATATGATGTTCTGCATATCCGATGTTTATTATCATATATTTTTTATATTTATGTAAACATGAATGCCGAGGAATCAATTGTAACAATAATTTTATTTCGTTTATTTGAGATTTTCTAGATTTTGAATTTACGGAAAAATTTGGCTGATTTTTTTTTTCATAGGAAATTTAATCCTCTACAAAATTGGTCTCTTTATATTTTGTCGTATCTTTGATATTTTGGCGGGAATTTTGATTTTAAATTTTCGCTATTGGAAAAATTGGGAATCTAAAATTTATCAAAAAAGGAATTTAACGAAATTCTCGTAAAATATTGCATTTACGACAAAATTGTATAGAACCTTTTTTGTAGGAAATTTAATTCCCTACAGAAAAGGTCTCTTTGAATTTTTTCATATTTTTAATATTTTGCCCCCAATTTAAATTTAAATTTTCAAATATCTCATTTTACACCTCCTCACTTTTCCTCAACCTAAAAAATATGCAAAAAAAAACTCTGGCCGATAATTCCACTGAGTAAAGATGTCAGTTATTACAATTGACCCTCACCTTCTCTAAAAAGCCACTAATCGAACTGAAAATTAACCAGAGCCGACATTTATCCGATTACTGATCCCCGACTCCATCTGACGGCTCCTCGTAAAAACATAAAAAGACTAAAATAAGCCTCGAGTCAGCCGTCAGAAGGATTATTGTCTTGGGTTCTTATCTGCTTGAGAAAAGAGAAGAGACGAGGAGACAGTCGTATCTTTTGAACGACACACACGTAGTCTCCAGAGACCGACATTGAGGGAGATGACACGCGTTACGAGGACTACTTTCTACGACTTTACGTCTCCAACTTTCTTTTTCCCATCTTACCTTATTCTTTTTTTGCTTTATTCTATTCCCTGTCCCCTGTCCCCTATCCCTTGCCTCCTACCCCTGTCCCCTATCCTGTCATCAGCCTCCAGCTAACGGCTGTCAAAAATGTATCCAGCGAATAAAATAACTATCAAAAATTAACAACGAAAATTTATAAAAAATATCAAAAAAGTTAAATTAATAATTCATTTTGTTGAGATCCAGAGTATCTCAAGTTATGCCGATGATACGTATTCATGACAGCAATACCGCCCACAGAGGCTAAATATAAACAGCAGGCGGGGTGCCAACCAAAGTTCCATTCACATTTACGTACACAGTAGGGATACCGTCTTATCCATCCTCTATTTGCTTCTTCAGACTCAGGCTACTGTATTAGTCCCTCTTACCCCCCTTTCGGCCTCTTTTACCCTCTTTTTCCCTCCGCATAACAGCACCGAGTATCTTTCTCTTTAGATACTTCTCTGAGTTTTAGTTAATAGTCTTTCTTTATTTATTAAGTTTCTCTCAAAGCTTTCTCTCTCATGTCTATCTCTTTCTCAGTTGGTCCAGTGTATGCATACACGAGAATATTACCGTTCTGAATATCCAACCGTGCATTAACGCCAACTCTTAACTTACTACAACAACTACTACTAAGTATGAATAGCAAAACTATATTTAGATGTGTAATTACTGCTAAAACTTACCTATCTTTCATGACTCTTAATTTATTACCCAGTGATTTGTCGTATTCTAGCTCAATTCTCTGTCATATACAATTATACCATGCTACAAAATGGATAATAACAGGAACAAAGGGTTAACAACTGAAAAAACCCATTTTAGGCATTTCGCAGCTTTGCGGGGATGGGAACTTCGGGGGCTTACAGGCTGAATTCATTGACTTTTTTGGACCTGAGCACTTCTTTGGGGGCTGTTCCAAGTGTACATGAGCTGGCGATACAAACAAAGTGGTCTAAGTTGGTCATGAATGAGGTCCAAGGTCGAAAAACGCCTTTTTCGGGAAGATAGCCTACTTTTGGGGCGTTTTTGAGGATTTTTATCAAACCTAGGCTATTTATCAACAAAAATATCGTAAGGGCACTTGTTCCTGATAGCATAGAACAGAAAAATTTGTAAATATCATTGGAAGTAATTAAGGGAATTAATTTAGACCGCTCTGTTATCAATTTCGAATGCTCGTTGAAGGGAAATACTGATTAATTTGACTTTTTGAAGTAGATCCCTAGACTTTTCTGCATCTGAGCACTTGTTTGCATGCTAGACTACATGCTCAAGAGTAATAAACTCAATCAAAGTGGTATAAGATGGTCATGAATGAGGTCCAAGGCCAAAAAACGCTTTTTTTTAGAATATCGCCTACTTTTTTGCCATTTTCCCGACTCCTATGAAACCTGAGCTATTTCCTAAGTTGGTGATGATAAGTAGGCTTGCTCTGGAAGTATAATAAGTGTAAAATTTATAAATAGCAAAGAACTAGCGGATAATAAAAATTTTAATTATTAATTTATTTGAGTGAAGAGTTTGTTATGAGGCACGTGCATCGTTTGCATTATTGATTCAAGTGGATCTCACTGTACTCTGGTTCCGTTGTGTTACTGCTTGAAGAATTAAAGACTTGATATAACCGAGAACAGACGATAGACGATGAGAACACCAACAAGAGGCTCCATCTCATTTTTATTTCTCATTGGTGACTTTATATTCTTATGTGGTCGCGTGCGACACATACAAAATTAATTAAAGAGTCTCTTGCGGGTTGGGAGGCTACGAGGGGGTCACATTGTAGGTACGCTAAGGACAAGGGGTTAAAACTCAACCCGACCGGCTTTCAGAAAACGAGGACGCAGCATCATTGTAACCAGTTTTTCATTCTTCTCTATTATTATTATTTTTTTTTCATCTCTCTCGCTCGTTCTCAAGTACCAGAAGCAAGATAATAAAATACCCTCGGATTTAAATCGATAATTCATCGCGCCACCGGATGCGTCAGCACCTCTTTTTCAAATTTTTGAAAATCATTCATTTTGACCCTTCCAAAATTATTCCACCTTAATTTCAATACCACCAGCTTCTAGCTGGCCATTTCAGCTTCAATTTCTTTTTTTAAACTTTATTCTAGACCCACTCACTTCCGGTCAATCGGCAGTCGAAGCAAAAAATCGGCGCGTCACTAAAATGGCCATAACTCCCTCAAAAAAAATCCTACAGAGCCCCGGAAAATTCAGTACACTTCTGAAACTACTGGCTATCGCTTCTTCAAGGTCAATTTGATCCAAAAAAATTTCCTCATGTCTTCCGACCCAAAAAACCAAAAAAAAAATTTTCAAAATTTTTCCTTCTTTACATTCATGCCCCAAACATTGCCACGAAATTTTTTTTTAATCTAATTTCCATCTCTCCCTAAAACTAGAGACTTCAAGCTTTAAAAAATTTTTTTTTTCATCCAGATCCGATGATTTGAACCCAAGTTACAAGGATTTGAATTTTCGATTTATCGTTCCCGGGTTCAAAAATCGAGGAGCGCTTCATCCTGCCCGCGACCAAATGAATCTTTTTGCCTGTTTTGGTAACTGGGCAGCTTAGTTCACTAGCTGGTATCAAGTTCTATGTAAATTGAATGCAAAAAAGCTTGAGAAATATAATTTTGCATTAAATAAATGAATTATCTGGTGGGCAATCGGCAAAAAGGGAACCTTGAGTTAATAATTCACGCATACATTGGCTCGGAAAATGTATATAGAGGGTTAAGATATACATTGAATGTATCGTAGTGTAACAAATACACGTATTGCATTTAATATGACGTGCCCCGGGCGTATAAACCGGCCTGGATGAATAAAACGTCTTCCTTATCGTCTAAAATAGACTTTAAACTTGATGCATATCTGGATGAACGCCAGAGGCCTGCGGGACTCGAATAATCGCATTGAATTATAAATTATAAATTATTGTTGTTAGCAATAGTATTAGTAACAATGAATATATAATTATATATTTTATGCTAAATATATTTTCAGGCGTATGCAGGTCAGATGGCGGTGGATGCCAAGCAAATGGAGATGCAGCGGGTGCAGACTGAGCACCTGAAACGTCAGCAGGAACAAATGATCCAGCATCATCACAATAATCTCCAAGAATTACAGGCGCAGATATCAAAAGGCCAACTGAATATGCCGAGCACACAATCGCTTATGTTTCTGCCATTTTTGGAGCAGCTTCGTGGTCTGCCTGTTTCTTCGTCGATGCCTCCACCAACATCGACTGCTACCACGGGAAATAAACATATCAATTCTATTGCCAATGTGAGTTATTTTCGAGATCACTCCGTTGGAAAACTTTGAATGATATTTCTGGCTCAAATATTGGAGATACGACAAAAACTTATGAGAGCGATTTTGTAGAGAATTTTATTCCCAACAAATTTGTACTGATGTGTTTTTGTCGTATCTTTGATATTTGAGCCAGAAATATCATTCAAAGTTGGTGGCAAGATCTGGGTTGATGATGATCATGACTAATTTGTAATACTTTCAGATGATAAGCGGGCATCGTGATACGCAGAGCTGGGCAACGGCCCACTTGGCCCAGGTATCAACTCAGATGGAGAAGGAACGATCGCCCACGCCAGTATCATCAGCAATAGCACCAACCGCAGCACCCTTACCAGATCCTGACGCACCTTTGAATCTTACGAAGCCTAAGTCCTGTGCTAACACATCACCAGGTCATGAAGGTGCCAGCAGTAGCCAGGAGCAACCACTCGCTGCAACGGCACCCAAGTTATTTCCACCTGGATTACCAATGCCGCGTAATTACTTGCCCAATCTTCCCTACGCTGGACTACCACCTCATCTAGGTTCCATGTCTTCCCCCAGTAAGTATTCTGAACCCCTTGATGAACCAGCCCAATGCTAATCCACGACTTGTTCCAGTTATGGTGAAAGATGAACCAGGTGGATCAGCATCAGCAGCCTCCAATGCCACAGCAGTAGAAAAACACTTTGCTATGCATGGTATCTATAGTCTACCAACCTCTGCTGGTTCAATGGCAGCATCACCTTCACCACAACGACCCATCAAACAGTTTTCCCGAGAAGATGCCATGTCCGATGATCAAGACTTCCTATCAACCTCTCACTGTAAGTATCGGAAATCCTCTGGCAAATCATCAGCAATCTTAATGACCAATTGGTACTCTGATTACAGTATGGCGTGACCCAGGTTACAAAGTCCCAGAGGACATTACGGAGAAGGCCAAGATGGTCCGGCAGCAGAAGCGCGAGAACGAGAACAAGCCACATATCAAAAGGCCGATGAATGCTTTTATGGTTTGGGCAAAAGATGAACGACGGAAAATCCTCAAAGCATGTCCAGATATGCACAACTCAAACATATCAAAAATACTAGGGGCAAGATGGAAAGCCATGTCGAATTCGGAAAAGCAACCGTACTACGAGGAGCAGTCACGGCTGTCGAAGCTTCACATGGAAAAGCATCCAGACTACAGGTACCGGCCTCGTCCCAAGCGAACTTGTATCGTAGATGGCAAGAAGATGAGAATCTCTGAGTACAAGTCACTGATGCGGCAACGCAGGCAAGAGATGCGACAGCTCTGGTGTCGCGAAGGTGGTCCAGAAATGGGATTCCTTTCACCAGTTGGTGATATGTCAGGACATCATCCAGCTGGACCAGGTCCTTCTGCACGGCCATCAGCGTCTCCACCAGCGATGATCAATGGAGCGGGTCCTAGCCAGGAGCACTCGTCATTCTACTATCCCCAGGATAGTCTCTCTCCAGGAGACATGATGGACTTCTCCCCAGATAACTCGGGGTCCATAAGTGGCTACGATGCCAGTCCCAGGCACCACGATGAAGATTGAACAGTAGCTCCGGGTCAGCCGATATGGCAACCCGGAGCATCTAAACTAACACGTGAATTATTCTGGTAATCAGTGTCGATTATTTAAATCCAAGAATATAAACTGTGCCATTGAACAAAAATTAATAAGTTATCATTTTAAACTGCTGCTACCAAAGTATTGCGAGTATGCAATTAAAGCAGTTTTTTTAGGAAAATTTATAATCAAAACAAACTATTAAAGACTATATCAAAGATTTATGGGTACGAAGTACTCTTTTTATTAAAACTGTTTTACCGACAGTTTAATAATTACTCTATTGACTTTGTCGACTTGCGGTAACTGGCAAGGGTTGGATTTGAGAGTGACTTGGTAGTAAAGTGGCTGATAGGTGGCTGATAAAGTAGAATAATCTCTTTTATCAACAATAAAATCAAATATTGGGCCTATAGGTAGTTTTATTCAATTTCGGAGTAACTAAAACAGATTTTTTGAGTTAGAAGTGATTTGTGATAGAGATTAATCACTTCTTCAGACTCTTGAGACTCTTGAAGAAAAACTGAGCTTATTAAGATTTTCAGTAGGTAACGAAGGTAAAAAGTTTTGACTTACGGCCGGTAAAACAGATAGGGCAATTTTTAGGCTTCTCATAACCTCTGAATCAGAGATTTAACCTTAGAGAATCATTTCGAAAGTCAATTGGCTTCTTAATCAACTTCAAAACCTCTTTCGCGGCCGGTAAAACAGATTCTAAGTCAACTAAACTTCAGAAATCGGAAATTCGAGCTTCAAAAGTCCTTTCAGAAGTTTTCGGAACGCAAGTTTTTGGGCCTAGAGTATCTGCCTCGGTCGGTAAAACAGATTTATCAACTTTTTAGTCGCCCGACCTTCTCGATTGTAAGCTAAATCATCAAAAGTCGTTCTGGATGTCAATTTATTCCCTCTGTTGACTTTTCTGCGATCAATAAAACAGATTGCGATCTCAATTACTTTTAAAAGTACAGACTTAGCGACAGAAGTCTTCTTTATCGTCAAAGTCTACTTTCAAACCTTCCACGACCGGTAAAAAAAATTCCCAGGCTCTTTTACACTAAACCCGAGCTCCAAAAATCTACTTTACCTTAAGCCGACTCAATAAATAAATTATTGCACTAAATGATTGTCTGATAAAGCAGATTATTCTACTCTTACGATCAGAAATCTCTCAGCCATACGACTTTACCATCGCCAGCACTTTTGCCAACGGTCGATAAAACAGAAAAAATGCCTACAGTCGATAAAGTACATAACCGATAAAAAATCATATTCTTAAGACTCGATCGTATGAAAATCTATAATTTTACCCCTTCCCAAATAAAAAAATTTAAAAGTCGCTTTAATTAAGCAACGTAGTACTTAGCAATTATTTTAATTACAATTACAATTAAAATAAATATTTTTTTTTCTATTTATTGAATCTCGTTTCTAACACAATATAAAATGGTGGCTTGGAGCATGTGATAATTACTTATGTGCCAAATAATTAACGATGATTAATTATCCGATTGGCTCGAAATTATGATAAAATCAATACGTCTCCTTAAACTCACCTTATTAATAAATTAATTAATTAATTAAACTAAGTTTTTTTTAACAGTCAGTGCAATTTATCGTACCTTGTATAAAGCGATTTTTTTTTAATTAAAAAAAATCTTAATAATTTTTATAATGAGCCAGTATCCGATCGTCGATTTTTTAAAAAACCGACCGGGGATCGCTTAATGTTGATATTTATTTTATGTATATAATGGAGTTAATTAAAGTAATTAATATAGATAATTAATAAAAATAAGTAAATTAATTAATTAATTAATTGAACTAACAAGATTTTTTTTTAATCGCCATTTATTATTATTGTACAGTGTAATATTAATTGTGATGGACTATGTATGTGTAGTTACTCAATTTTAGATATTACTGTTGACAATTAACGTTTTTTTTATTATTATTATTAATTAATTAATTAATTATTAAAAAAAAATAAATAAAGTTATGGGTCTTGTTGATTTTTTTCGATCTATAGGCTGTAACTTGGAATCTATCGATCTGAGGTAAATTTTTGTAAAGTACTTTTTTGTAGGAAATTTAATGAGCTACAAAAAAGTACTGAGATACTTTTGCGATATTTTTGATAGATAACAAGATATGAGAATTTATAGATTGAAAAAAATATTTTGTCAATTTTAAGACTTATTATTATTATTATTATTATTATTATTATTATTATTATTATTATTATTATTATTATTATTATTATTATTATTATTATTATTATTTTTATAGTAATTAAATATAAGAATTTTTTTTCGTTAAGTAATTTTTCATTTAATTATTATTATTAATTATATTGTTTTATTATTATTATTATTATTATTATTATTATTATTATTATTATAATTATTGTCTGTAATGGTACTGAGGTAAAGGTTGTATGTGCCAGTTAAAATGACGAATAAAAAAAAAATTTTTTTTTTAAATTAAAATAGAAAATTTATTTTTTTATGATAATATTTTTTTTTTTTTTTTTTTTTTTTTTTTTTCAATAATTTGTTAATTAATTATAAGAAATAGTGAGAGTACTAAATAATGAGCAACAATTATATAATTTGCCTAAAATTCAAATTTTACGACTAATTTTTATTCAACTGAAGATTCTGCAGAAACTAATGGAAATTTTGAAAAATTCATAAGGACCTTTTTTGTAGAAAATTTAATGAGTAATCAAAAAGGTCCTGAGGATAATTTACGTAGAATTAATATTTAAGCCATAAAAGCCAATTGAATGAGAGAAAATTAAAATAGCAAATTATGAACCGGTGACCTTGAAATTGGAAATTGAAATTGCGGGCCAGGGAATAGAGATACGGAAAAATGTGTAAGGACCTTTTATTTAGAGAATTTGATTTCCTACAAAAAAGTATTCTTATGATTTTCTCAAAAAATGGATATTTACCGAGTTATGAGCCTGGTCATTATTTGGTACCGTCATTTAATTAATCGACTATTAAATTAAAATTGCGTAAAGTACATAGGCTTAAAAATCTTAAAAGGCATGAAGAGAATCTGTAATAAATAAAAAATATTTAATAAACTAAAAAAATAACTAGCGCATTGTACATCACTATATAGCTGACTTATGATTATTAATATAATTACAATTAATAATAATAACTAATTAAGTGAAACATTAACACCCAGATATTCCAATTCACTTACATAGGGATTAAAAAATAATAAGCGCGGTTCGATCGATAACGCGCTGCACTTATAAATAAAGAAAAAAAAATAGTGTAATGCTTTTCTGATATTCAGATCTAGTTTAGACTAAAATATCTAAAAATCTTAAATTTTAATTATTATTATAATTATAAGTCCGAGTGTGAGTTGAAAATGTACATAGTCATATTGTATGAATTTATGAATGAATATTCAAAGATTTTTTATTTCAATACAATTACGCACTGAAAAAAAAATTCAATTTCAATGAAAAATGTAAAAAAAAAACATTTTGTAAATTTTTCTTTTTTTTTTAGTTGCTATGGTAACGTAGGCTTGGTTACGACCATAGCAACACTTGCGGTAGTCTAGCAACGCTTGCTACTCCTTTGAAATTATCCTAGCAACGCTCCCTACCCTAATACTGAGCCATAGCAACGCTCCCTGGCCTACTACTGAGTCATAGCAACGCTTCCGACCATACTTTGTACCCTAGCAACGCTCCTTACTCCTTGAAGTCACCATAGCAACGCTCCCTACCCAACTACTGAGCCATAGCAACACTCTCTACTCTTTAAAATAACTCTAGCAACGCTTCCGGCCCCACTTTGTACCCTAGCAACGCACTCCACTCCCTGAAGTCACCATAGCAACGCTCCCTACCCTAATACTGAGCCATAGCAACACTCCTTACTCCTTGAAGTAACCCTAGCAACGCTCCTTACCTTACTACTGAGTCATAGCAACGCTTCCGACCATACTTTGTACCCTAGCAACGCTCCTTACTCCTTGAAGTCACCATAGCAACGCTCCCTACCCAACTACTGAGCCATAGCAACACTCTCTACTCTTTAAAATAACTCTAGCAACGCTTCCGGCCCCACTTTGTACCCTAGCAACGCACTCCACTCCCTGAAGTCACCATAGCAACGCTCCCTACCCTAATACTGAGCCATAGCAACACTCCTTACTCCTTGAAGTAACCCTAGCAACGCTCCTTACTTTACTACTGAGCCATAGCAACGCTTCCGACCCTACTGTCTACCCTAGCAACGCTCCTTACTCCTTGAAGTCACCATAGCAACGCTCCCTACCCTACTACTGACCCATAGCAACACTCTCTACTCTTTGAAATGCCTCTACCAACGCTTCCGGCCCCACTTTGTACCCTAGCAACGCTCCTTACTCCTTGAAGTCACCATAGCAACGCTCTCGACCCAACTACTGAGCCATAGCAACACTCTCTACTCTTTAAAATAACTCTAGCAACGCTTCCGGCCCCACTTTGTACCCTAGCAACGCACTCCACTCCCTGAAGTCACCATAGCAACGCTCCCTACCCTAATACTGAGCCATAGCAACGCTCCTTACTCCTTGAAATAACCCTAGCAACGCTCCCTGGCCTACTACTGAGCCCTAGCAACGCTCCCCACTCAACGACGAAGCCATAGCAACGCTTCCTACTCCACTATTTATCCTAGCAACACTCCCTGCTCTAATACTCAGCCATAGCAACGCTTCCCATTCCATTACATGGCCATAGTAACTCAAAAGGTGTAACTATGAGTACCCGACACAACAGCAAGTATTGCTATGACACTAATTTGCTTATATTTTCATTATTTGGCTGTGAATTTTTTTTTTTTATAATTAATATTTGAAAAAAAAAAAAAAAAAAAAAAATTACTATTGAGATTTTTGAATGCGTTAAATATAAATGACTACTTATATAAATGTAACATTATATATATGAATATAAATATATTTATTATAATTAATAATAATAACAATAATAATAATAATAATAATAATAATAATAATAATTTACGAGTTAGGTATTCTTTGTTGTTTGTATTTTCCAATCGTAATAATTATTATATATATAAAAATATATAAATAATAAATATCTATATAAATAACAAAAATATGAGTAATTTATTATTTTATTCACTGATTACAAAAAAAAAATTCAGTATCAAAAATTTTCATGATAAATTTTCTTTTTTAAATGTTCTTCTCTTATCATTTGGAAAATTCTTTTACCGACGGTTGGTAGAAACAAAAACTAACTAATCAGTAGCGGATTCGTTGAATTTAAATTTTCCAACAGACAGTAAAGGTCAGGCTTCGGGTTATGGGTCAGAGGTCAAGAAAATTCAAAGGTCAAATTTTCTTATTCAAATTTTAGGTTAGGAAAAATAACCAGGTTACGAAAACTCCCGGAAGGTGGCGGCAGGTCACCGTGTCCTAGAAAAACTTGCAACGAATTTCCACAGATGGCGCCATTGACTAGAAAATTAAAAATCCTCTCCAATGAGTACCAACATGACACCTTTTGTCGTTTTAAAGAAACATATATTTTTAATTGTATTATATAAAATATATGTATATCGTCTAGAATATGAAAAATAAGTATGTCATGTTGGTACTCGTTTGAAAGGTCTTCTGATTTCCTATGAAACTACATGTTCAAAAATTATTACTTTTTAATTTTTCATAAATATATATATGAAATTTATATAAATTAGTAATAAAACTACAAAAGTTTTGATATATTAGTTTTCTAATAGAAAATTGAAAGCTCTTTCAAATGAGTACCCACATGGCAATTTTTGTGGCGAATACTCAACTCTACTCAAAATTTCTTTACTCGAGCACACAGACGACATTTATACTCAGTGACAACTACATTCAAGGACAACTGTACTCCATTATAGATTTGTAATCATCTCATCAATATTATGTTTACTCAAAGTCTTCTATATTCAAAGGCATCTTTACTCAATAATCCACAGATAAAAAAGATTGTCGATAATGAAGTAATTCAGGGATAAGACTATTCGGAAAATCAATAACGAAAAAAATTAAAAGAGTATTTAAATATTAAATGAAGAAAAATTAATTTCTCAAATAAAAATAAAATGTTTTCATCAATTTTTACTTTGATAACGGTTTAAAAAATATTTTAAAATAGCGTTTTTGTTAAGCTTTTTATTTGTTTATAACTTATTAGTCATTTATAATTTCTCATGATGTATTGGTCTGAAATATTTAAAAAAAAAATTTCATAAATAAAATTTTATTCATTAAATTAAAAATTTATTCAACATCAAGTAGGTAGTACTTAACACTAACACCGAAATTTAATAAAAAAATAAAAAATTAATTGCGCTGAAATATAGCTCTAATATACGCAATAACAAATCAAGGACTGAAATCGTTGATTGACGAATATTTAAATTTAAATCAGATAAATGCAACCAGCTGGAAAAGACTCAGCTTTAAGATATTAGGAAGACAGAACTTCTGAGATATTGATTAGTTTAAAGGTTATTCCTAATTTTAGTGACCTACATCTAGTTGGTTGCCTGAGCTGAGGAGGTGAAGTCATCAATATCGGATGCTGTGATCTGATCTAAAAATTAGTTTAAAAGTAGATTTCGATGCCCTAAATCGAATTCCGGCTCAGAATGAACAAATATTCCATATCCAGGCCATCTTAAGGGTCCCTAAGTGGTCAAAATGGCCAAAAATCGTGTTCCCGGCCACTAAAATCGACCTAGAAAATCTAATTATGGCTCTATCAAGCTAAAAATTGGTCTGAGAGTAGATTTCAATGCCCTGAATCGATTTCCGACCTGATCTGAATCAAGATTCCATATCGAGGCCATCCAGAGGGTCCCTTAGGAGTCAAAATGGCCAAAGATGGTGTTCCCGGCCACTAAAATCGACCTAGCGAATCTAATTATGGCTCTATCAAGCTAAAAATTGGTCTGAGAGTAGATTTCAATACCCTGAATCGATTTCCGACCTGATCTGGATCAAGATTCCATATCCAGGCCATCCAGAGGCTTCCCAGGGGGTCAAAATGGCCAAAAATGGTGTTCCCGGCCACTAAAATCGACCTAGCGAATCTAATTATGGCTCTATCAAGCTAAAAATTGGTCTGAGAGTAGATTTTGATGCCCTTAATCGAATTCCGGCCTGGTCTGAATCAAGATTCCATATCCAGGCCATCCAGAGGGTCCCTTAGGAGTCAAAATGGCCAAAGATGGTGTTCCCGGCCACTAAAATCGACCTAGCGAATCTAATTATGGCTCTATCAAGCTAAAAATTGGTCTGAGAGTAGATTCCAATACCCTGAATCGATTTCCGACCTGATCTGAATCAAGATTCCATATCGAGGCCATCCAGAGGCTCGCCAGGGGGTCAAAATGGCCAAAAATGGTGTTCCCGGCCACTAAAATCGACCTAGCGAATCTAATTATGGCTCTATCAAGCTAAAAATTAGTTTGCAAGTAGATTTCGATGCCCTTAATCGAATTCCGGCCTGATCTGAATCAAGATTCCATATCCAGGCCATCCAGAGGCTTCCCAGGGGGTCAAAATGGCCAAAAATGGTGTTCCCGGCCACTAAAATCGACCTAGCGAATCTAATTATGGCTCTATCAAGCTAAAAATTAGTTTGCAAGTAGATTTCGATGCCCTTAATCGAATTCCGGCCTGATCTGAATCAAGATTCCATATCCAGGCCATCCAGAGGCTTCCCAGGGGGTCAAAATGGCCAAAAATGGTGTTCCCGGCCACTAAAATCGACCTAGCGAATCTAATTATGGCTCTATCAAGCAAAAAATTGGTCGGAGAGTAGATTTCGATGCCCTTAATATAATTCCGGCCTGATCCGATTCAAGATTCCATATCCAGGCCATCCAGAGGCTCGCCAGGGGGTCAAAATGGCCAAAAATGGTGTTCCCGGCCACTAAAATCGACCTAGCAAATCTAATTATGGCTCTATCAAGCTAAAAATTGGTCTGAGAGTAGATTTCAATACCCTGAATCGATTTCCGACCTGATCTGAATCAAGATTCCATATCCAGGCCATCCAGAGGCTTCCCAGGGGGTCAAAATGGCCAAAAATGGTGTTCCCGGCCACTAAAATCGACCTAGCGAATCTAATTATGGCTCTATCAAGCAAAAAATTGGTCTGAGAGTAGATTTCGATGCCCTTAATATAATTCCGGCCTGATCTGAATCAAGATTCCATATCCAGGCCATCCAGAGGCTCGCCAGGGGGTCAAAATGGCCAAAAATGGTGTTCCCGGCCACTAAAATCGACCTAGCAAATCTAATTGTGGCTCTATCAAGCTAAAAATTAGTTTGCAAGTAGATTTCGATGCCCTTAATATAATTCCGGCCTGATCTGATTCAAGATTCCATATCTAGGCCATCCAGAGGCTCGCCAGGGGGTCAAAATGGCCAAAAATGGTGTTCCCGGCCACTAAAATCGACCTAGCGAATCTAATTATGGCTCTATCAAGCTAAAAATTAGTTTGCAAGTAGATTTCGATGCCCTTAATATAATTCCGGCCTGATCTGAATCAAGATTCCATATCCAGGCCATCCAGAGGCTCGCCAGGGGGTCAAAATGGCCAAAAATGGTGTTCCCGGCCACTAAAATCGACCTAGCGAATCTAATTATGGCTCTATCAAGCTAAAAATTGGTCTGAGAGTAGATTTCAATACCCTGAATCGATTTCCGACCTGATCTGAATCAAGATTCCATATCGAGGCCATCCAGAGGGTCGCCTTAGGGGTCAAAATGGCCAAAAATGGTGTTCCCGGCCACTAAAATCGACCTAGAAAATCTAATTATGACTCTGTCAAGCTAAAAATTAGTCTGAGAGTAGATTCCGATGCCCAAAATCGAATTCCGGCCTGATCTGAATCAAGATTCCATATCCAGGCCATCCAGAGGCTTCCCAGGGGGTCAAAATGGCCAAAAATGGTGTTCCCGGCCACTAAAATCGACCTAGCGAATCTAATTATGGCTCTATCAAGCAAAAAATTGGTCGGAGAGTAGATTTCGATGCCCTTAATATAATTCCGGCCTGATCCGATTCAAGATTCCATATCCAGGCCATCCAGAGGCTCGCCAGGGGGTCAAAATGGCCAAAAATGGTGTTCCCGGCCACTAAAATCGACCTAGCAAATCTAATTATGGCTCTATCAAGCTAAAAATTGGTCTGAGAGTAGATTCCAATACCCTGAATCGATTTCCGACCTGATCTGAATCAAGATTCCATATCCAGGCCATCCAGAGGCTTCCCAGGGGGTCAAAATGGCCAAAAATGGTGTTCCCGGCCACTAAAATCGACCTAGAAAATCTAATTATGGCTCTATCAAGCTAAAAATTGGTCTGAGAGTAGATTTCAATGCCCTGAATCGATTTCCGACCTGATCTGAATCAAGATTCCATATCGAGGCCATCCAGAGGGTCCCTTAGGAGTCAAAATGGCCAAAGATGGTGTTCCCGGCCACTAAAATCGACCTAGCGAATCTAATTATGGCTCTATCAAGCTAAAAATTGGTCTGAGAGTAGATTTCAATACCCTGAATCGATTTCCGACCTGATCTGAATCAAGATTCCATATCGAGGCCATCCAGAGGGTCCCTTAGGAGTCAAAATGGCCAAAGATGGTGTTCCCGGCCACTAAAATCGACCTAGCGAATCTAATTATGGCTCTATCAAGCAAAAAATTGGTCTGAGAGTAGATTTCGATGCCCTTAATATAATTCCGGCCTGATCTGAATCAAGATTCCATATCCAGGCCATCCAGAGGCTCGCCAGGGGGTCAAAATGGCCAAAAATGGTGTTCCCGGCCACTAAAATCGACCTAGCAAATCTAATTGTGGCTCTATCAAGCTAAAAATTGGTCTGAGAGTAGATTTTGATGCCCTTAATCGAATTCCGGCCTGATCTGAATCAAGATTCCATATCCAGGCCATCCAGAGGCTCGCCAGGGGGTCAAAATGGCCAAAAATGGTGTTCCCGGCCACTAAAATCGACCTAGCGAATCTAATTATGGCTCTATCAAGCTAAAAATTAGTTTGCAAGTAGATTTCGATGCCCTTAATCGAATTCCGGCCTGATCTGAATCAAGATTCCATATCCAGGCCATCCAGAGGCTTCCCAGGGGGTCAAAATGGCCAAAAATGGTGTTCCCGGCCACTAAAATCGACCTAGCGAATCTAATTATGGCTCTATCAAGCAAAAAATTGGTCTGAGAGTAGATTTTGATGCCCTTAATCGAATTCCGGCCTGGTCTGAATCAAGATTCCATATCCAGGCCATCCAGAGGCTCGCCAGGGGGTCAAAATGGCCAAAAATGGTGTTCCCGGCCACTAAAATCGACCTAGCGAATCTAATTATGGCTCTATCAAGCTAAAAATTGGTCTGAGAGTAGATTTTGATGCCCTTAATCGAATTCCGGCCTGGTCTGAATCAAGATTCCATATCCAGGCCATCCAGAGGCTCGCCAGGGGGTCAAAATGGCCAAAAATGGTGTTCCCGGCCACTAAAATCGACCTAGCGAATCTAATTATGGCTCTATCAAGCTAAAAATTGGTCTGAGAGTAGATTTTGATGCCCTTAATCGAATTCCGGCCTGGTCTGAATCAAGATTCCATATCCAGGCCATCCAGAGGCTCGCCAGGGGGTCAAAATGGCCAAAAATGGTGTTCCCGGCCACTAAAATCGACCTAGCGAATCTAATTATGGCTCTATCAAGCAAAAAATTAGTTTGCAAGTAGATTTCGATGCCCTTAATCGAATTCCGGCCTGATCTGAATCAAGATTCCATATCCAGGCCATCCAGAGGCTTCCCAGGGGGTCAAAATGGCCAAAAATGGTGTTCCCGGCCACTAAAATCGACCTAGCGAATCTAATTATGGCTCTATCAAGCAAAAAATTGGTCGGAGAGTAGATTTCGATGCCCTTAATATAATTCCGGCCTGATCCGATTCAAGATTCCATATCCAGGCCATCCAGAGGCTCGCCAGGGGGTCAAAATGGCCAAAAATGGTGTTCCCGGCCACTAAAATCGACCTAGCGAATCTAATTATGGCTCTATCAAGCTAAAAATTGGTCTGAGAGTAGATTTTGATGCCCTTAATCGAATTCCGGCCTGGTCTGAATCAAGATTCCATATCCAGGCCATCCAGAGGCTCGCCAGGGGGTCAAAATGGCCAAAAATGGTGTTCCCGGCCACTAAAATCGACCTAGCGAATCTAATTATGGCTCTATCAAGCTAAAAATCGGTCTGAGAGTAGATTTCGATGCCCTTAATCGAATTCTGGCCTGGTCTGAATCAAGATTCCATATCCAGGCCATCCAGAGGCTCGCCAGGGGGTCAAAATGGCCAAAAATGGTGTTCCCGGCCACTAAAATCGACCTAGCGAATCTAATTATGGCTCTATCAAGCTAAAAATCGGTCTGAGAGTAGATTTCGATGCCCTTAATCGAATTCTGGCCTGGTCTGAATCAAGATTCCATATCCAGGCCATCCAGAGGCTCGCCAGGGGGTCAAAATGGCCAAAAATGGTGTTCCCGGCCACTAAAATCGACCTAGCAAATCTAATTATGGCTCTATCAAGCTAAAAATTGGTCTGAGAGTAGATTTTGATGCCCTTAATCGAATTCCGGCCTGGTCTGAATCAAGATTCCATATCCAGGCCATCCAGAGGCTCGCCAGGGGGTCAAAATGGCCAAAAATGGTGTTCCCGGCCACTAAAATCGACCTAGCGAATCTAATTATGGCTCTATCAAGCTCAAAATTAGTTTGCAAGTAGATTTCGATGCCCTTAATCGAATCCCGGCCTGATCTGAATCAAGATTCCATATCCAGGCCATCCAGAGGCTTCCCAGGGGGTCAAAATGGCCAAAAATGGTGTTCCCGGCCACTAAAATCGACCTAGCGAATCTAATTATGGCTCTATCAAGCAAAAAATTGGTCTGAGAGTAGATTTCGATGCCCTTAATATAATTCCGGCCTGATCTGAATCAAGATTCCATATCCAGGCCATCCAGAGGCTCGCCAGGGGGTCAAAATGGCCAAAAATGGTGTTCCCGGCCACTAAAATCGACCTAGCAAATCTAATTGTGGCTCTATCAAGCTAAAAATTAGTTTGCAAGTAGATTTCGATGCCCTTAATATAATTCCGGCCTGATCTGATTCAAGATTCCATATCTAGGCCATCCAGAGGCTCGCCAGGGGGTCAAAATGGCCAAAAATGGTGTTCCCGGCCACTAAAATCGACCTAGCGAATCTAATTATGGCTCTATCAAGCTAAAAATTAGTTTGCAAGTAGATTTCGATGCCCTTAATATAATTCCGGCCTGATCTGAATCAAGATTCCATATCCAGGCCATCCAGAGGCTCGCCAGGGGGTCAAAATGGCCAAAAATGGTGTTCCCGGCCACTAAAATCGACCTAGCGAATCTAATTATGGCTCTATCAAGCTAAAAATTGGTCTGAGAGTAGATTCCAATACCCTGAATCGATTTCCGACCTGATCTGAATCAAGATTCCATATCGAGGCCATCCAGAGGCTCGCCAGGGGGTCAAAATGGCCAAAAATGGTGTTCCCGGCCACTAAAATCGACCTAGCGAATCTAATTATGGCTCTATCAAGCTAAAAATTAGTTTGCAAGTAGATTTCGATGCCCTTAATCGAATTCCGGCCTGATCTGAATCAAGATTCCATATCCAGGCCATCCAGAGGCTTCCCAGGGGGTCAAAATGGCCAAAAATGGTGTTCCCGGCCACTAAAATCGACCTAGCGAATCTAATTATGGCTCTATCAAGCAAAAAATTGGTCGGAGAGTAGATTTCGATGCCCTTAATATAATTCCGGCCTGATCCGATTCAAGATTCCATATCCAGGCCATCCAGAGGCTCGCCAGGGGGTCAAAATGGCCAAAAATGGTGTTCCCGGCCACTAAAATCGACCTAGCAAATCTAATTATGGCTCTATCAAGCTAAAAATTGGTCTGAGAGTAGATTCCAATACCCTGAATCGATTTCCGACCTGATCTGAATCAAGATTCCATATCCAGGCCATCCAGAGGCTTCCCAGGGGGTCAAAATGGCCAAAAATGGTGTTCCCGGCCACTAAAATCGACCTAGAAAATCTAATTATGGCTCTATCAAGCTAAAAATTGGTCTGAGAGTAGATTCCAATACCCTGAATCGATTTCCGACCTGATCTGAATCAAGATTCCATATCGAGGCCATCCAGAGGGTCCCTTAGGAGTCAAAATGGCCAAAGATGGTGTTCCCGGCCACTAAAATCGACCTAGCAAATCTAATTATGGCTCTATCAAGCTAAAAATTGGTCTGAGAGTAGATTCCAATACCCTGAATCGATTTCCGACCTGATCTGAATCAAGATTCCATATCGAGGCCATCCAGAGGGTCCCTTAGGAGTCAAAATGGCCAAAGATGGTGTTCCCGGCCACTAAAATCGACCTAGCGAATCTAATTATGGCTCTATCAAGCTAAAAATTGGTCTGAGAGTAGATTTCGATGCCCTTAATCGAATTCCGGCCTGATCTGAATCAAGATTCCATATCCAGGCCATCCAGAGGCTCGCCAGGGGGTCAAAATGGCCAAAAATGGTGTTCCCGGCCACTAAAATCGACCTAGCAAATCTAATTGTGGCTCTATCAAGCTAAAAATTGGTCTGAGAGTAGATTTTGATGCCCTTAATCGAATTCCGGCCTGATCTGAATCAAGATTCCATATCCAGGCCATCCAGAGGCTCGCCAGGGGGTCAAAATGGCCAAAAATGGTGTTCCCGGCCACTAAAATCGACCTAGCGAATCTAATTATGGCTCTATCAAGCTAAAAATTAGTTTGCAAGTAGATTTCGATGCCCTTAATCGAATTCCGGCCTGATCTGAATCAAGATTCCATATCCAGGCCATCCAGAGGCTTCCCAGGGGGTCAAAATGGCCAAAAATGGTGTTCCCGGCCACTAAAATCGACCTAGCGAATCTAATTATGGCTCTATCAAGCAAAAAATTGGTCGGAGAGTAGATTTCGATGCCCTTAATATAATTCCGGCCTGATCCGATTCAAGATTCCATATCCAGGCCATCCAGAGGCTCGCCAGGGGGTCAAAATGGCCAAAAATGGTGTTCCCGGCCACTAAAATCGACCTAGCAAATCTAATTGTGGCTCTATCAAGCTAAAAATTGGTCTGAGAGTAGATTTTGATGCCCTTAATCGAATTCCGGCCTGATCTGAATCAAGATTCCATATCCAGGCCATCCAGAGGCTCGCCAGGGGGTCAAAATGGCCAAAAATGGTGTTCCCGGCCACTAAAATCGACCTAGCGAATCTAATTATGGCTCTATCAAGCTAAAAATTAGTTTGCAAGTAGATTTCGATGCCCTTAATCGAATTCCGGCCTGATCTGAATCAAGATTCCATATCCAGGCCATCCAGAGGCTCGCCAGGGGGTCAAAATGGCCAAAAATGGTGTTCCCGGCCACTAAAATCGACCTAGCGAATCTAATTATGGCTCTATCAAGCTAAAAATTGGTCTGAGAGTAGATTTTGATGCCCTTAATCGAATTCCGGCCTGGTCTGAATCAAGATTCCATATCCAGGCCATCCAGAGGCTCGCCAGGGGGTCAAAATGGCCAAAAATGGTGTTCCCGGCCACTAAAATCGACCTAGCGAATCTAATTATGGCTCTATCAAGCAAAAAATTGGTCGGAGAGTAGATTTCGATGCCCTTAATATAATTCCGGCCTGATCCGATTCAAGATTCCATATCCAGGCCATCCAGAGGCTCGCCAGAGGGTCAAAATGGCCAAAAATGGTGTTCCCGGCCACTAAAATCGACCTAGCGAATCTAATTATGGCTCTATCAAGCTAAAAATTAGTTTGCAAGTAGATTTCGATGCCCTTAATCGAATTCCGGCCTGATCTGAATCAAGATTCCATATCCAGGCCATCCAGAGGCTTCCCAGGGGGTCAAAATGGCCAAAAATGGTGTTCCCGGCCACTAAAATCGACCTAGCGAATCTAATTATGGCTCTATCAAGCAAAAAATTGGTCGGAGAGTAGATTTCGATGCCCTTAATATAATTCCGGCCTGATCCGATTCAAGATTCCATATCCAGGCCATCCAGAGGCTCGCCAGGGGGTCAAAATGGCCAAAAATGGTGTTCCCGGCCACTAAAATCGACCTAGCGAATCTAATTATGGCTCTATCAAGCTAAAAATTGGTCTGAGAGTAGATTTTGATGCCCTTAATCGAATTCCGGCCTGGTCTGAATCAAGATTCCATATCCAGGCCATCCAGAGGCTCGCCAGGGGGTCAAAATGGCCAAAAATGGTGTTCCCGGCCACTAAAATCGACCTAGCGAATCTAATTATGGCTCTATCAAGCTAAAAATCGGTCTGAGAGTAGATTTCGATGCCCTTAATCGAATTCTGGCCTGGTCTGAATCAAGATTCCATATCCAGGCCATCCAGAGGCTCGCCAGGGGGTCAAAATGGCCAAAAATGGTGTTCCCGGCCACTAAAATCGACCTAGCGAATCTAATTATGGCTCTATCAAGCTAAAAATCGGTCTGAGAGTAGATTTCGATGCCCTTAATCGAATTCTGGCCTGGTCTGAATCAAGATTCCATATCCAGGCCATCCAGAGGCTTCCCGGGGGTCAAAATGGCCAAAAATGGTGTTCCCGGCCACTAAAATCGACCTAGCAAATCTAATTATGGCTCTATCAAGCTAAAAATTGGTCTGAGAGTAGATTTTGATGCCCTTAATCGAATTCCGGCCTGGTCTGAATCAAGATTCCATATCCAGGCCATCCAGAGGCTCGCCAGGGGGTCAAAATGGCCAAAAATGGTGTTCCCGGCCACTAAAATCGACCTAGCGAATCTAATTATGGCTCTATCAAGCTCAAAATTAGTTTGCAAGTAGATTTCGATGCCCTTAATCGAATTCCGGCCTGATCTGAATCAAGATTCCATATCCAGGCCATCCAGAGGCTTCCCAGGGGGTCAAAATGGCCAAAAATGGTGTTCCCGGCCACTAAAATCGACCTAGCGAATCTAATTATGGCTCTATCAAGCAAAAAATTGGTCTGAGAGTAGATTTCGATGCCCTTAATATAATTCCGGCCTGATCTGATTCAAGATTCCATATCCAGGCCATCCAGAGGCTCGCCAGGGGGTCAAAATGGCCAAAAATGGTGTTCCCGGCCACTAAAATCGACCTAGCGAATCTAACTATGGCGCTATCAAGCTAAAAATCGGTCTGAGAGTAGATTTCGATGCCCTTCATCAAATTCCGGCCTGGTCTGAATCAAGATTCCATATCCAGGCCATCCAGAGGCTTCCCAGGGGGTCAAAATGGCCAAAAATGGTGTTCCCGGCCACTAAAATCGACCTAGCGAATCTAATTATGGCTCTATCAAGCAAAAAATTGGTCTGAGAGTAGATTTCGATGCCCTTAATATAATTCCGGCCTGATCTGAATCAAGATTCCATATCCAGGCCATCCAGAGGCTCGCCAGGGGGTCAAAATGGCCAAAAATGGTGTTCCCGGCCACTAAAATCGACCTAGCAAATCTAATTGTGGCTCTATCAAGCTAAAAATTAGTTTGCAAGTAGATTTCGATGCCCTTAATATAATTCCGGCCTGATCTGATTCAAGATTCCATATCTAGGCCATCCAGAGGCTCGCCAGGGGGTCAAAATGGCCAAAAATGGTGTTCCCGGCCACTAAAATCGACCTAGCGAATCTAATTATGGCTCTATCAAGCTAAAAATTGGTCTGAGAGTAGATTCCAATACCCTGAATCGATTTCCGACCTGATCTGAATCAAGATTCCATATCGAGGCCATCCAGAGGGTCCCTTAGGAGTCAAAATGGCCAAAGATGGTGTTCCCGGCCACTAAAATCGACCTAGCAAATCTAATTATGGCTCTATCAAGCTAAAAATTGGTCTGAGAGTAGATTTCAATACCCTGAATCGATTTCCGACCTGATCTGAATCAAGATTCCATATCGAGGCCATCCAGAGGGTCCCTAAGTGGTCAAAATGGCCAAAAATCGTGTTCCCGGCCACTAAAATCGACCTAGCGAATCTAATTATGGCTCTATCAAGCTAAAAATTGGTCTGAGAGTAGATTTCGATGCCCTGAATCGAATTCCGGCCTGATCTGAATTAAGATTCCATATCCAGGCCATCCAGAGGCTTCCCAGGGGGTCAAAATGGCCAAAAATGGTGTTCCCGGCCACTAAAATCGACCTAGCAAATCTAATTGTGGCTCTATCAAGCTAAAAATTGGTCTGAGAGTAGATTTTGATGCCCTTAATCGAATTCCGGCCTGATCTGAATCAAGATTCCATATCCAGGCCATCCAGAGGCTCGCCAGGGGGTCAAAATGGCCAAAAATGGTGTTCCCGGCCACTAAAATCGACCTAGCGAATCTAATTATGGCTCTATCAAGCTAAAAATTAGTTTGCAAGTAGATTTCGATGCCCTTAATCGAATTCCGGCCTGATCTGAATCAAGATTCCATATCCAGGCCATCCAGAGGCTTCCCAGGGGGTCAAAATGGCCAAAAATGGTGTTCCCGGCCACTAAAATCGACCTAGCGAATCTAATTATGGCTCTATCAAGCAAAAAATTGGTCGGAGAGTAGATTTCGATGCCCTTAATATAATTCCGGCCTGATCCGATTCAAGATTCCATATCCAGGCCATCCAGAGGCTCGCCAGGGGGTCAAAATGGCCAAAAATGGTGTTCCCGGCCACTAAAATCGACCTAGCAAATCTAATTGTGGCTCTATCAAGCTAAAAATTGGTCTGAGAGTAGATTTTGATGCCCTTAATCGAATTCCGGCCTGATCTGAATCAAGATTCCATATCCAGGCCATCCAGAGGCTCGCCAGGGGGTCAAAATGGCCAAAAATGGTGTTCCCGGCCACTAAAATCGACCTAGCGAATCTAATTATGGCTCTATCAAGCTAAAAATTAGTTTGCAAGTAGATTTCGATGCCCTTAATCGAATTCCGGCCTGATCTGAATCAAGATTCCATATCCAGGCCATCCAGAGGCTCGCCAGGGGGTCAAAATGGCCAAAAATGGTGTTCCCGGCCACTAAAATCGACCTAGCGAATCTAATTATGGCTCTATCAAGCTAAAAATTGGTCTGAGAGTAGATTTTGATGCCCTTAATCGAATTCCGGCCTGGTCTGAATCAAGATTCCATATCCAGGCCATCCAGAGGCTCGCCAGGGGGTCAAAATGGCCAAAAATGGTGTTCCCGGCCACTAAAATCGACCTAGCGAATCTAATTATGGCTCTATCAAGCAAAAAATTGGTCGGAGAGTAGATTTCGATGCCCTTAATATAATTCCGGCCTGATCCGATTCAAGATTCCATATCCAGGCCATCCAGAGGCTCGCCAGAGGGTCAAAATGGCCAAAAATGGTGTTCCCGGCCACTAAAATCGACCTAGCGAATCTAATTATGGCTCTATCAAGCAAAAAATTGGTCGGAGAGTAGATTTCGATGCCCTTAATATAATTCCGGCCTGATCCGATTCAAGATTCCATATCCAGGCCATCCAGAGGCTCGCCAGGGGGTCAAAATGGCCAAAAATGGTGTTCCCGGCCACTAAAATCGACCTAGCGAATCTAATTATGGCTCTATCAAGCTAAAAATTGGTCTGAGAGTAGATTTTGATGCCCTTAATCGAATTCCGGCCTGGTCTGAATCAAGATTCCATATCCAGGCCATCCAGAGGCTCGCCAGGTCAAAATGGCCAAAAATGGTGTTCCCGGCCACTAAAATCGACCTAGCGAATCTAATTATGGCTCTATCAAGCTAAAAATCGGTCTGAGAGTAGATTTCGATGCCCTTAATCGAATTCTGGCCTGGTCTGAATCAAGATTCCATATCCAGGCCATCCAGAGGCTCGCCAGGGGGTCAAAATGGCCAAAAATGGTGTTCCCGGCCACTAAAATCGACCTAGCGAATCTAATTATGGCTCTATCAAGCTAAAAATTGGTCTGAGAGTAGATTTTGATGCCCTTAATCGAATTCCGGCCTGGTCTGAATCAAGATTCCATATCGAGGCCATCCAGAGGCTCGCCAGGGGGTCAAAATGGCCAAAAATGGTGTTCCCGGCCACTAAAATCGACCTAGCAAATCTAATTATGGCTCTATCAAGCTAAAAATTGGTCTGAGAGTAGATTTTGATGCCCTTAATCGAATTCCGGCCTGGTCTGAATCAAGATTCCATATCGAGGCCATCCAGAGGCTCGCCAGGGGGTCAAAATGGCCAAAAATGGTGTTCCCGGCCACTAAAATCGACCTAGCGAATCTAATTATGGCTCTATCAAGCTCAAAATTAGTTTGCAAGTAGATTTCGATGCCCTTAATCGAATTCCGGCCTGATCTGAATCAAGATTCCATATCCAGGCCATCCAGAGGCTTCCCAGGGGGTCAAAATGGCCAAAAATGGTGTTCCCGGCCACTAAAATCGACCTAGCGAATCTAATTATGGCTCTATCAAGCAAAAAATTGGTCTGAGAGTAGATTTCGATGCCCTTAATATAATTCCGGCCTGATCTGATTCAAGATTCCATATCCAGGCCATCCAGAGGCTCGCCAGGGGGTCAAAATGGCCAAAAATGGTGTTCCCGGCCACTAAAATCGACCTAGCGAATCTAACTATGGCGCTATCAAGCTAAAAATCGGTCTGAGAGTAGATTTCGATGCCCTTCATCAAATTCCGGCCTGGTCTGAATCAAGATTCCATATCCAGGCCATCCAGAGGCTTCCCAGGGGGTCAAAATGGCCAAAAATGGTGTTCCCGGCCACTAAAATCGACCTAGCGAATCTAATTATGGCTCTATCAAGCAAAAAATTGGTCTGAGAGTAGATTTCGATGCCCTTAATATAATTCCGGCCTGATCTGAATCAAGATTCCATATCCAGGCCATCCAGAGGCTCGCCAGGGGGTCAAAATGGCCAAAAATGGTGTTCCCGGCCACTAAAATCGACCTAGCAAATCTAATTGTGGCTCTATGAAGCTAAAAATTAGTTTGCAAGTAGATTTCGATGCCCTTAATATAATTCCGGCCTGATCTGATTCAAGATTCCATATCTAGGCCATCCAGAGGCTCGCCAGGGGGTCAAAATGGCCAAAAATGGTGTTCCCGGCCACTAAAATCGACCTAGCGAATCTAATTATGGCTCTATCAAGCTAAAAATTAGTTTGCAAGTAGATTTCGATGCCCTTAATATAATTCCGGCCTGATCTGAATCAAGATTCCATATCCAGGCCATCCAGAGGCTCGCCAGGGGGTCAAAATGGCCAAAAATGGTGTTCCCGGCCACTAAAATCGACCTAGCGAATCTAACTATGGCGCTATCAAGCTAAAAATCGGTCTGAGAGTAGATTTCGATGCCCTTCATCAAATTCCGGCCTGGTCTGAATCAAGATTCCATATCCAGGCCATCCAGAGGCTTCCCAGGGGGTCAAAATGGCCAAAAATGGTGTTCCCGGCCACTAAAATCGACCTAGCGAATCTAATTATGGCTCTATCAAGCTAAAAATCGGTCTGAGAGTAGATTTCGATGCCCTTAATATAATTCCGGCCTGGTCTGAATCAAGATTCCATATCCAGGCCATCCAGAGGCTCGCCAGGGGGTCAAAATGGCCAAAAATGGTGTTCCCGGCCACTAAAATCGACCTAGCGAATCTAACTATGGCGCTATCAAGCTAAAAATCGGTCTGAGAGTAGATTTCGATGCCCTTCATCAAATTCCGGCCTGGTCTGAATCAAGATTCCATATCCAGGCCATCCAGAGGCTTCCCAGGGGGTCAAAATGGCCAAAAATGGTGTTCCCGGCCACTAAAATCGACCTAGCGAATCTAATTATGGCTCTATCAAGCTAAAAATCGGTCTGAGAGTAGATTTCGATGCCCTTAATATAATTCCGGCCTGATCTGAATCAAGATTCCATATCCAGGCCATCCAGAGGCTTCCCAGGGGGTCAAAATGGCCAAAAATGGTGTTCCCGGCCACTAAAATCGACCTAGCGAATCTAATTATGGCTCTATCAAGCAAAAAATTGGTCTGAGAGTAGATTTCGATGCCCTTAATATAATTCCGGCCTGATCAAATTCAAGATTCCATATCCAGGCCATCCAGAGGCTCGCCAGGGGGTCAAAATGGCCAAAAATGGTGTTCCCGGCCACTAAAATCGACCTAGCGAATCTAATTATGGCTCTATCAAGCTAAAAATTAGTTTGCAAGTAGATTTCGATGCCCTTAATATAATTCCGGCCTGATCTGAATCAAGATTCCATATCCAGGCCATCCAGAGGCTCGCCAGGGGGTCAAAATGGCCAAAAATGGTGTTCCCGGCCACTAAAATTTACCTAGCGAATCTAACTATGGCGCTATCAAGCTAAAAATCGGTCTGAGAGTAGATTTCGATGCCCTTCATCAAATTCCGGCCTGGTCTGAATCAAGATTCCATATCCAGGCCATCCAGAGGCTCGCCAGGGGGTCAAAATGGCCAAAAATGGTGTTCCCGGCCACTAAAATCGACCTAGCGAATCTAATTATGGCTCTATCAAGCTAAAAATCGGTCTGAGAGTAGATTTCGATGCCCTTAATCGAATTCTGGCCTGGTCTGAATCAAGATTCCATATCCAGGCCATCCAGAGGCTCGCCAGGGGGTCAAAATGGCCAAAAATGGTGTTCCCGGCCACTAAAATCGACCTAGCGAATCTAATTATGGCTCTATCAAGCTAAAAATCGGTCTGAGAGTAGATTTCGATGCCCTTAATCGAATTCTGGCCTGGTCTGAATCAAGATTCCATATCCAGGCCATCCAGAGGCTCGCCAGGGGTCAAAATGGCCAAAAATGGTGTTCCCGGCCACTAAAATCGACCTAGCGAATCTAATTATGGCTCTATCAAGCTAAAAATCGGTCTGAGAGTAGATTTCGATGCCCTTAATCGAATTCTGGCCTGGTCTGAATCAAGATTCCATATCCAGGCCATCCAGAGGCTCGCCAGGGGGTCAAAATGGCCAAAAATGGTGTTCCCGGCCACTAAAATCGACCTAGCGAATCTAATTATGGCTCTATCAAGCTAAAAATCGGTCTGAGAGTAGATTTCGATGCCCTTAATCGAATTCTGGCCTGGTCTGAATCAAGATTCCATATCCAGGCCATCCAGAGGCTCGCCAGGGGGTCAAAATGGCCAAAAATGGTGTTCCCGGCCACTAAAATCGACCTAGCAAATCTAATTATGGCTCTATCAAGCTAAAAATTAGTTTAAGAGTAGATTTCGATGCTCTTAATATAATTCCGGCCTGATCTGAATCAAGATTCCATATCGAGGCCATCCAGAGGGTCCCTTAGGAGTCAAAATGGCCAAAGATGGTGTTCCCGGCCACTAAAATCGACCTAGCGAATCTAATTATGGCTCTATCAAGCTAAAAATTGGTCTGAGAGTAGATTTCGATGCCCTTAATCGAATTCCGGCCTGGTCTGAATCAAGATTCCATATCCAGGCCATCCAGAGGCTCGCCAGGGGGTCAAAATGGCCAAAAATGGTGTTCCCGGCCACTAAAATCGACCTAGCGAATCTAATTATGGCTCTATCAAGCTAAAAATCGGTCTGAGAGTAGATTTCGATGCCCTTAATCGAATTCTGGCCTGGTCTGAATCAAGATTCCATATCCAGGCCATCCAGAGGCTCGCCAGGGGGTCAAAATGGCCAAAAATGGTGTTCCCGGCCACTAAAATCGACCTAGCGAATCTAATTATGGCTCTATCAAGCTAAAAATCGGTCTGAGAGTAGATTTCGATGCCCTTAATCGAATTCTGGCCTGGTCTGAATCAAGATTCCATATCCAGGCCATCCAGAGGCTCGCCAGGGGGTCAAAATGGCCAAAAATGGTGTTCCCGGCCACTAAAATCGACCTAGCGAATCTAATTATGGCTCTATCAAGCTAAAAATCGGTCTGAGAGTAGATTTCGATGCCCTTAATCGAATTCTGGCCTGGTCTGAATCAAGATTCCATATCCAGGCCATCCAGAGGCTCGCCAGGGGGTCAAAATGGCCAAAAATGGTGTTCCCGGCCACTAAAATCGACCTAGCGAATCTAATTATGGCTCTATCAAGCTAAAAATCGGTCTGAGAGTAGATTTCGATGCCCTCAATCGAATTCTGGCCTGGTCTGAATCAAGATTCCATATCCAGGCCATCCAGAGGCTCGCCAGGGGGTCAAAATGGCCAAAAATGGTGTTCCCAGCCACTAAAATCGACCTAGCAAATCTAATTATGGCTCTATCAAGCTAAAAATTAGTTTAAGAGTAGATTTCGATGCTCTTAATATAATTCCGGCCTGATCTGAATCAAGATTCCATATCGAGGCCATCCAGAGGGTCCCTTAGGAGTCAAAATGGCCAAAGATGGTGTTCCCGGCCACTAAAATCGACCTAGCGAATCTAATTATGGCTCTATCAAGCTAAAAATCGGTCTGAGAGTAGATTTCGATGCCCTTAATCGAATTCTGGCCTGGTCTGAATCAAGATTCCATATCCAGGCCATCCAGAGACTCGCCAGGGGGTCAAAATGGCCAAAAATGGTGTTCCCGGCCACTAAAATCGACCTAGCGAATCTAATTATGGCTCTATCAAGCTAAAAATCGGTCTGAGAGTAGATTTCGATGCCCTTAATCGAATTCTGGCCTGGTCTGAATCAAGATTCCATATCCAGGCCATCCAGAGGCTCGCCAGGGGGTCAAAATGGCCAAAAATGGTGTTCCCGGCCACTAAAATCGACCTAGCGAATCTAATTATGGCTCTATCAAGCTAAAAATCGGTCTGAAAGTAGATTTCGATGCCCTTAATCGAATTCTGGCCTGGTCTGAATCAAGATTCCATATCCAGGCCATCCAGAGGCTCGCCAGGGGGTCAAAATGGCCAAAAATGGTGTTCCCGGCCACTAAAATCGACCTAGCGAATCTAATTATGGCTCTATCAAGCTAAAAATCGGTCTGAGAGTAGATTTCGATGCCCTTAATATAATTCCGGCCTGATCTGAATCAAGATTCCATATCGAGGCCATCCAGAGGGTCCCTTAGGAGTCAAAATGGCCAAAGATGGTGTTCCCGGCCACTAAAATCGACCTAGCGAATCTAATTATGGCTCTATCAAGCTAAAAATCGGTCTGAGAGTAGATTTCGATGCCCTTAATCGAATTCCGGCCTGGTCTGAATCAAGATTCCATATCCAGGCCATCCAGAGGCTCGCCAGGGGGTCAAAATGGCCAAAAATGGTGTTCCCGGCCACTAAAATCGACCTAGCGAATCTAATTATGGCTCTATCAAGCTAAAAATTGGTCTGAGAGTAGATTTCGATGCCCTTAATCGAATTCCGGCCTGGTCTGAATCAAGATTCCATATCCAGGCCATCCAGAGGGTCCCTTAGGAGTCAAAATGGCCAAAGACGGTGTTCCCGGCCACTAAAATCGACCTAGCGAATCTAATTATGGCTCTATCAAGCTAAAAATTGGTCTGAGAGTAGATTTCGATGCCCTTAATCGAATTCTGGCCTGGTCTGAATCAAGATTCCATATCCAGGCCATCCAGAGGCTCGCCAGGGGGTCAAAATGGCCAAAAATGGTGTTCCCGGCCACTAAAATCGACCTAGCGAATCTAATTATGGCTCTATCAAGCTAAAAATCGGTCTGAGAGTAGATTTCGATGCCCTTAATCGAATTCTGGCCTGGTCTGAATCAAGATTCCATATCCAGGCCATCCAGAGGCTCGCCAGGGGGTCAAAATGGCCAAAAATGGTGTTCCCGGCCACTAAAATCGACCTAGCGAATCTAATTATGGCTCTATCAAGCTAAAAATCGGTCTGAGAGTAGATTTCGATGCCCTTAATCGAATTCTGGCCTGGTCTGAATCAAGATTCCATATCCAGGCCATCCAGAGGCTTCCCAGGGGGTCAAAATGGCCAAAAATGGTGTTCCCGGCCACTAAAATCGACCTAGCGAATCTAATTATGGCTCTATCAAGCAAAAAATTGGTCGGAGAGTAGATTTCGATGCCCTTAATATAATTCCGGCCTGATCCGATTCAAGATTCCATATCCAGGCCATCCAGAGGCTCGCCAGGGGGTCAAAATGGCCAAAAATGGTGTTCCCGGCCACTAAAATCGACCTAGCAAATCTAATTGTGGCTCTATCAAGCTAAAAATTGGTCTGAGAGTAGATTTTGATGCCCTTAATCGAATTCCGGCCTGATCTGAATCAAGATTCCATATCCAGGCCATCCAGAGGCTCGCCAGGGGGTCAAAATGGCCAAAAATGGTGTTCCCGGCCACTAAAATCGACCTAGCGAATCTAATTATGGCTCTATCAAGCTAAAAATTAGTTTGCAAGTAGATTTCGATGCCCTTAATCGAATTCCGGCCTGATCTGAATCAAGATTCCATATCCAGGCCATCCAGAGGCTCGCCAGGGGGTCAAAATGGCCAAAAATGGTGTTCCCGGCCACTAAAATCGACCTAGCGAATCTAATTATGGCTCTATCAAGCTAAAAATTGGTCTGAGAGTAGATTTTGATGCCCTTAATCGAATTCCGGCCTGGTCTGAATCAAGATTCCATATCCAGGCCATCCAGAGGGTCCCTTAGGAGTCAAAATGGCCAAAAATGGTGTTCCCGGCCACTAAAATCGACCTAGCGAATCTAATTATGGCTCTATCAAGCAAAAAATTGGTCGGAGAGTAGATTTCGATGCCCTTAATATAATTCCGGCCTGATCCGATTCAAGATTCCATATCCAGGCCATCCAGAGGCTCGCCAGAGGTCAAAATGGCCAAAAATGGTGTTCCCGGCCACTAAAATCGACCTAGCGAATCTAATTATGGCTCTATCAAGCTAAAAATTAGTTTGCAAGTAGATTTCGATGCCCTTAATCGAATTCCGGCCTGATCTGAATCAAGATTCCATATCCAGGCCATCCAGAGGCTTCCCAGGGGTCAAAATGGCCAAAAATGGTGTTCCCGGCCACTAAAATCGACCTAGCGAATCTAATTATGGCTCTATCAAGCAAAAAATTGGTCGGAGAGTAGATTTCGATGCCCTTAATATAATTCCGGCCTGATCCGATTCAAGATTCCATATCCAGGCCATCCAGAGGCTCGCCAGGGGGTCAAAATGGCCAAAAATGGTGTTCCCGGCCACTAAAATCGACCTAGCGAATCTAATTATGGCTCTATCAAGCTAAAAATTGGTCTGAGAGTAGATTTTGATGCCCTTAATCGAATTCCGGCCTGGTCTGAATCAAGATTCCATATCCAGGCCATCCAGAGGGTCCCTTAGGAGTCAAAATGGCCAAAGACGGTGTTCCCGGCCACTAAAATCGACCTAGCGAATCTAATTATGGCTCTATCAAGCTAAAAATCGGTCTGAGAGTAGATTTCGATGCCCTTAATCGAATTCTGGCCTGGTCTGAATCAAGATTCCATATCCAGGCCATCCAGAGGCTCGCCAGGGGGTCAAAATGGCCAAAAATGGTGTTCCCGGCCACTAAAATCGACCTAGCAAATCTAATTGTGGCTCTATCAAGCTAAAAATTGGTCTGAGAGTAGATTTTGATGCCCTTAATCGAATTCCGGCCTGATCTGAATCAAGATTCCATATCCAGGCCATCCAGAGGCTCGCCAGGGGGTCAAAATGGCCAAAAATGGTGTTCCCGGCCACTAAAATCGACCTAGCGAATCTAATTATGGCTCTATCAAGCTAAAAATTAGTTTGCAAGTAGATTTCGATGCCCTTAATCGAATTCCGGCCTGATCTGAATCAAGATTCCATATCGAGGCCATCCAGAGGCTCGCCAGGGGGTCAAAATGGCCAAAAATGGTGTTCCCGGCCACTAAAATCGACCTAGCGAATCTAATTATGGCTCTATCAAGCTAAAAATTAGTTTGAGAGTAGATTTCGATGCCCTTAATATAATTCCGGCCTGATCTGAATCAAGATTCCATATCGAGGCCATCCAGAGGCTCGCCAGGGGGTCAAAATGGCCAAAAATGGTGTTCCCGGCCACTAAAATCGACCTAGCGAATCTAATTATGGCTCTATCAAGCTAAAAATTGGTCTGAGAGTAGATTTCGATGCCCTTAATATAATTCCGGCCTGATCTGAATCAAGATTCCATATCGAGGCCATCCAGAGGCTCGCCAGGGGGTCAAAATGGCCAAAAATGGTGTTCCCGGCCACTAAAATCGACCTAGCGAATCTAATTATGGCTCTATCAAGCTAAAAATTGGTCTGAGAGTAGATTTCGATGCCCTTAATATAATTCCGGCCTGATCTGAATCAAGATTCCATATCGAGGCCATCCAGAGGCTCGCCAGGGGGTCAAAATGGCCAAAAATGGTGTTCCCGGCCACTAAAATCGACCTAGCGAATCTAATTATGGCTCTATCAAGCTAAAAATTAGTTTGAGAGTAGATTTCGATGCCCTTAATATAATTCCGGCCTGATCTGAATCAAGATTCCATATCGAGGCCATCCAGAGGCTCGCCAGGGGGTCAAAATGGCCAAAAATGGTGTTCCCGGCCACTAAAATCGACCTAGCAAATCTAATGATGGCTCTATCAATCTAAAAATTGGTCTGATGAAAACTGGAACCAAACGATCGATCGAATGCCTAAATTTGACTATTCTAC
The DNA here is from genome assembly GCA_030273425.1 of Microplitis manilae. Lineage (NCBI taxonomy): Eukaryota > Metazoa > Arthropoda > Insecta > Hymenoptera > Braconidae > Microplitis > Microplitis manilae. The sequence continues at coordinate 575,270 of CP092727.1, forward strand.
CTAGATTTCACAGGTTTTTCAGGATTTCTGGCGAACGCAGAGGCCACTAAGTCCCGGAAACCTCAGAATCGTGTTCTCCAGTAAATTTCCAATCGGAAACTGCTTTTTCCTATACAATTCAATTCCCTCTTTGGTTGACTTTGCCTCTTCAAATGATAAATTTTGCCCAGTTTCATAAGACATTAAGCCATCTGACGCTAGTTATCGATCGCAAATGATCTCAGGAACACGATCGAAAAGTTCCTTAAGTGTAATTGACTCTAGATTCACCGAAAAAAATCCCGAACCACTCTAAAATTCCCCATTTGATTGACTTTAACCCTCTGTTTGAAATATTAGGCCGAGTTTTATGAGAAATTCAGTTACATATTTCAGACCAATACATCATGAGAAATTATAAATGACTAATTAATTTTAAACAAATAGAAGCTCAACAAAAATGCTATTTTAAAATATTTTTTAAACCGTTATCAAAGTAAAAATTGATGAAAACATTTTATTTTTATTTGAGAAATTAATTTTCCTTTATTTAATATTTAAATACTTTTTTAATTTTTTTCGTTATTGATTTTCCGAATAGTCTTATCCTTGTATTACTTCATTATCGACAATCTTTTTTCTCTGTGGATTATTGAGTATAGATGCCTTTGAATATAGAAGACTTTGAGTAAACATAATATTGATGAGATGATTACAAATCTATAATGGACTACAGTTGTCCTTGAATATTCTTGTCACTGAGTATAGATGTCGTCTGTGTGCTTGAGTAAAGAAATTTTGAGTAGAGTTAAGTTTGCGCCATTTTTGTAATTTTAAAAAAACACATATATTTTAAATTGTATTATATAAAATATATGTATATCTTTTAGAATATGAAAAATAAGTATATCATGTGGGTACTCCTTTTAAAGGGCATGAAATTTCCGAGTTATTGACATGTTCAAAAACGATTAATTGCCATCTTGATCATCAGTATCAATGATTTTTTTATGAGAGAAAATCTATAAGAAAAACTATACATTATTTTTTTTTATTTTATTTATTTATCAAAAAAAAAATATCAACAGTTAATGTATTAATATAATTATTATAATATATATTTTTTAAGAGAGACATATATTTATATGTTTTTAAATATACTCAGAGTACGGTACAATTTTCCTTAACCCAATTCTATTTAATTACATTATTATTATTATTTTTTTTTTAATACAATTCTTTTATCGTATAAATATAATAAAGGCATAGTATATATTTATTATTATTAATTATTAATTAAAATCTTATAATTATTTTCTTAAATATTTATTATTATTAATGTTGATTAATAAAAAAAAATCTATTTACATAAAAAAAAAAAAATAGAAAAGAAAGTGGATATAATTTAAAAAATAAATAAAAGCAAAAAAAATGTATTCTGTTGTTGATATATAAAAATAAGTATATATTCTGTGTGTTTATGTGAGGATAAATTGACTTATATAAGTAATTAGTTATAAGTAATTAGTAAATTTAAATGCCGACTTATCGTAATTAAAAGTAATTTTTTATTTTTTTTCTTTTTTTTATGAGAAATTTTTTAGTACTGGCTTGGATTTTTTTTCTTAATTTGGAAATTTTCTATTTTCCAGATGAAAATTGGGAAAATGGAAAATTTCTTGCGTCAAAATGAAAATTTCTGTTCATTTTTTCGAATAAAATTTTTTTGGGAAAATAAAATTTAGGGAATTTTCCGCAAAGATTTTCCGATTTTCTTTAAAAGAAAATTAGAAAATTTACTCCTTTTTTTCGAGACCGTTTTTGAACAAAAAGAATGAAAAACTAACTTTTTTTTTTTAAGGAAAATTTTTTTATTTTAAAAGAAAATTCGTTTTTCAATTTTCTTTGAAAATTAAATTTCCCGATTTTCCTATAAGAAAATTCTTATAAAGACTTTTTCACAAATTTTCTAATAAAATTTTCCTTTAACCGGAATGGTTTTCCGATTTTCCTTTGAGAAAATTTACATTAAAATTTTCCCAAATTTTCTTAAGAAATAGTCTTAAAATTTAATTGAAGATTTTTTTATTCAAATTGGAAAATTTTCTTTTAGGTAAAGAATTTTCCACTTTGCCTTTAAAGAAAATTCATAGGACAATTTCCCAAAATTTTCATAAAAATTTTCCTTACGAGAAAATTAAAAAATTTTCCTTTAACATAAAGATTTTCCCAGTTTCTCTTAAAAGAAAATTTATATTACACTTTTCTATTGTTTTCACTGAAAATTTTCCTAAATTTTCACTACAAATTTTGTTTCAAGAAATTTTGAAGATTTTCCTTTAAAATAAAGAGTGTTTTCACTTTTCCTTTGACGAAAATTCGTATTAACATATTTCCTCAAAAATTTTCCTTGATCATTAAGAATTTCCCAATTTTCCTTTAAAGAAAATTTATATTAAAATTTTCCGAAATTTTCATAATCAATTTTCTTAAATTTTCAACAAAAATTTTCTTTTAAGGAAATTTTTAAATTTTCCTCCAAATTATAGAGTTTTCCACTCTACCTTTAAAAATAATTCATATTACAATTTTCCAAAATTTTCTTTAAGAAAATTTCTGAATTTTCCTTTAACATAAAGATTTCCCCACTTTCCCTTTAAAGAAAATTCATATTTAAAAATTTCCGAAATTTTCATCAAAAATTTTCTTTTAAGGAAATTTCTAAATTTTCTTTCAAATTAAAGAGTTTTCCACTCTACCTTTAAAAATAATTCATATTACAATTTTCCGAAATTTTTTTTATAGAAATTTTTGAATTTTCCTCTATCATAAAGATTTTCCCACTTTTCCTTTAAAGAAAATTTTTATCAAAAATTTTCCGAAATTTTTATCAAAAATTTTCCGAAATTTTCATCAAAAATTTTCCGAAATTTTCATCAAAAATTTTCCGAAATTTTCATCAAAAATTTTCCGAAATTTTCATCAAAAATTTTCCGAAATTTTCATCAAAAATTTTCTTAAATTTTCATCAAAAATTTTCTTTTAAGAAAATTTCTAAATTTTCCTTTAACATAAAGATTTTCCCACTTTTCCTTTAAAGAAAATTCATGCTACACTACTCCCTCAAATTTTTTAAAAATTTTCTTTCACACTAAGAATTTTCCAATTTTCCTTTAAAGAAAAATTTTTATTACAATTCTTAAAAATTCCTCTTTTAAGAAAATTAACAAATTTTCCAAAAAAAATTTTCTTCACAAAGAAAATTAATAATAATTATTAATCACTTATTAATTATTTAATTATTCACAGACACCTGTACATTAAGTAGTTATTTTTTAAATTTTAATTTTTTTTTTAAATTTTAATTAATAATTAATTAATTTACTCCATTAATAATTAATTATTTTGGTGTCGATTAATTTATAAATTTATTTATTTAAATTATAAATACCGCGAATTAACCGCCACCATTTTCTTTTATTTTCGAGATCGAAATTTTTTAATTAATCAATCACTTAATTAATTCATCAATTAATTAATTAATTATGATAAATTTTAATTTTTTTTATAAAATATAATTTATTCTTTACGTTCGGGGTCAGGTTTCGTTTTTTGATCCATCGTCGACGACGAGCACTGACGTGAATGATACGGATGATTGTTATTATTATGATTGTTGTTATGATTATTATTACTATTGTGATTATGATGATTACTGTTATGATGATTGCTCTGGTTCCTGGGTACTAAGATGATATTTCCATCCGCTGCTTGCTGGAGTGAATATTCGTGGGGGTTGTACTGATTGCCGTCCGGGTCGCGGAGCGACTGAAAATTAAATTGTGATTACTGTAGTAATTATCAAATTTATGGGAAAAGTCAATGAGACCTTTTTTGTAGAGAATTTTATTTTCTACAAAAAAGTATTGATTAGTTTTTGGCGTAACTGTGATAGTTTCCGAGATATTCTGGATTATAAGTTTGGGAAATGGAAAATTTTTGGTCATATTTCTTAGGAAAAGTTTAAGTGGAAATTCTGTGGAAACTATGAGGCTTAGGGAAAAATTTATTGAGATCTTTTTGATAGAGAATTTAATTTTCTACAAATTTGGTCCTGAGCGTTTTTCCCCTATCTGCAAGAGTTTTCCCAGAATTTTCATCGAAAGTCTTCAAGTCAGAAATTCAAAAAAAAATTAGTTTAGAATTTTCACTGACTAAATTTCTCAAATTTTCCACGTCTGTGATAATTTTCCAAGCTGCTTTGGAAATTATTTTTCCGATAGTATTTAAACACTAATTTCCCATTTATATTAATTAGAAATTTCTCAATTTTCCGGGTAAGAATTTCCCAATTTTCTTCGATTATTTGTTTGAAATTTTCTTCGATGTAAAGTTATAATTTTCCCAATTTCAATTTTCTTGAAAGAAAATTTTTTTATTGAAAATGGATTTTCCAATTTTCTTCCGTGTTATTTAAAATTTTCTTTAAAGAAAAATTATAATTTTCCCAGTATAAATTTTCCTTAAAGAAAATTTTCGATTTTCTTTTTCTATGGATTTTCCGACTTTTCTTCAAAAATAAATTTCCCAAATTTTCATGTCCCTGAAGTTCCGAACGTTCGTGCAACGAAAAATATATATTTTTTTTAAAGTTTCGTTTATAATTAGAACAATCTGGATTTTTGTGTAGAGTGTTTTTTTAAGACCCCACACAAGTAAAAAAAAATTCAATCCAATATGGCCGCCGGAACACCCTCGAAAAACCTACCCCTATCACTTATATATCTTTAAAAATCGCAATTCAAATTAGAACAATCTGGATTTTTGTGTAGAGTGGTTTTTTTTAGAATCCCACATATGTCAAAAAAGTTTCAATCCAATATGGCGTCCGAAACACCCTCGCACGACCTACCACCATCGCTTATATATTTTCAAAAATCGCAATTGAAAGCAACGTTCTTCGTGAAAACAGGCCAACTGAAGTTCATGCTAATCTGAAAAAGCTGTATTACGATTCAATATATGGCATGAAGAACTTCTCTCCGATATTATTTGAATCGAAAACAAGTCAAATCAATAGTACTTATCGAGGTAATACGTTTCTATTCAAAGTTATGATAATCAAAACCACTTTTTTTAGTGGAAACGGGCCAACTGCGGTTCAGGCTAATGCTTTAAAGCTGTATTACGATTCAATATATGGCATGAAGTACTTTTTTCCGGTATCATATGGGTCGAAAACAAGTCAAATCAATAGTACTTATCGAGGTAATACGTTTTTATTCAATGTCTCTGAAGTTTCGAACGTTCGTGCAACGAACAATATATTTTTTTTTGAAAGATACTTTTATGATTAGAACAATCTGGATTTTCGTGTTGAGTGTTTTTTTGAGACCCCACACAAGTCAAAAAAGTTTCAATTCAATATGGCCGCCGGAACACCCTATACGACCTACCCTTATCACTTATACAATATTCTTTAAAATCACAAATTAAATTAGAGGGTTTTTTCGGCGGCCATATTAGATTGAATCTTTTTTGACATACGTGGGGTCTCAAAAAAACACATTACACAAATATTATTTTGTTCTGATTATAAACGGAACTTTGAAAGGGAAAAATATTTTTCGTTGCACGAACGTTCGGAACTTCAGGGACATAAATTTTCCACGTCTGTGATAATTTTCCAAGTTTCTTTAGAAATTAATTTTCCCATAGTATTTAAACACTAATTTCCCATTCATATTAATTAGAAATTTCCCAATTTTCCGGGTAAGAGTTTCCCAATTTTCTTCGATTATTTGTTTGAAATTTTCTTCGATGTAAAGTTATAATTTTCCCAACTTCAATTTTCTTAAAAGAAAATTTTTTTATAGAAAATGGATTTTCCAATTTTCTTCCGTGTTATTTAAAATTTTCTTTAAAGAAAAATTATAATTTTCCCAGTATAAATTTTCCTTAAAGAAAATTTTCGATTTTCTTTTTCTATGAATTTTCCGACTTTTCTTTAAAAATAAATTTCCCAAATTTTCCACGTATGTGATAATTTTCCTTGTTGCTTTGGAAATTAATTTTCCGATAGTATTTAAACACTAATTTCCCATTTATATCAATTAGAAATTTCCCAATTTTCCGGGTAAAAATTTCCCAATTTTCTTCGATTGTGTTTGAAATTTTCTTCGATGTAAAGTTATAATTTCCCCAACGTCAATTTTCTTATAAGAAAATTTTTTATAGAAAATGGATTTTCCAATTTTCTTCCGTGTTATTTGAAATTTTCTTTAAAGAAAAATGATAATTTTCCCAGTATAAATTTTCCTCAAAGAAAATTTTGATTTTCTTTTTCTATGAATTTTCCGATTTTTTTTTCAATAAATTTTCCACGATTTTCCCAAGCTTTTCCACCCTTACTTCTACATCAAACTTTTTCCCCTTTAAATCCTTTTAACTCGCAAACTATCAACCCAATCAAAAAATTCCTCATAACCTTTTTTACTCACAATAAAATTTCCTACAAATTCTTTCATTATCACTTTTCCATATCTCCAATACTTTTCCCTCAATTTCCTCTTAAACTTTTTCCTTTCAAAATTTCCCATTGCCAAAAAAAAGTCATCTCCTTAAAATCCTCATAACTCGCAAACTATCGACCCAATCAAAAATTTCCTCAGAACCTTTTTCATCCGTAATTAAATTTCCCACAAATTTTCTCTCTTTCATTTTTTCCATATCTCCCCTAGTTTTCCCACAATTTCCACTTAAAGTCCAACCAAATTTTTTTTTTCCCAAACATCAAAAAATTATTAATTAAATAAATGAATTACCTGCAGTACATGTCTGTATAATTGTCCGAATTTTTCTTTCGACCTCAGTATCTCACTCTGTAAATATTCCCGGTCGCTCAACAGTCTCAGCTTCCGGTCTCTCATTTCTTTAACTTGATCTGCGAGACTCATAATCTGGTCCAATTTTCTTTTCCGACAATTTTGTGCCGCGACTTTATTTTTACCCCGTCGTCTTATGTCGCGTATTAATGACAACTGAGCTTCACTGAGATCATATTTACTGAGCCGCTCATTAAATTCGTCCATTGGTAAATTAATTATGTCATGGACCGAAATTGGGACATTTAATGCCCGCGCGCGTTTTTCATCTCGAGTCAAATGTTGATCTTCTGACTCACTTTTACGCACTAGAAAAATTTTAATCGTTAATTATTTACACTCATTATAGCCTAGTAATTACGCTCATTAATTAATTAATTTAATCAAATTTTTTTTTTTACTTTTTTTGTCGCGAGTCAGCGGCCGCATCGTTCCTGAGCTGTCTGGAGGTAAATGATACGTGTGGTTGTGATGAATGTGTTCCAAAGATGTTCTTCCAGGTACGTGGTGTACTAAAAAAAATAATTACCATTAATTAATTAGTTTGGTTTATTAATTTATTTAGCCGCGAAGATTTAAAAATTGGCGGGAAAAATTTGGGTTTTTATTTATTTATTTTTTGAAGGCATGGAAAGAGATAAAGAAATAATTTTTTTTTAGAATTTGTTGAGAAAGTTCTGGAGAAACTTTTGAGACCAAGAAGAAGACTCTAGGGTAATTAGGGCCGGAGTTATGAATTTTTCAAATTTAAATTTGAAATTCGCGGGTTTTTATTTTTTGAATTTTTGAAAAATTGTAGCTCTGAGGCTACTGGAGATTAAGATATGAAAATTTAGAGGTGTATAGAGGAAGGATTGAAGAAACTTTTGAGACCAAGAAGAAGACTCTAGGGTAATTAGGACCGGAGTAATTAATTTTTAAAAATCAACTTCTAGATTCCAGTTAAGAATTTTTTTTTCTGCCAAATTAATGAACAATTAATTACATTGATTTCTTGTGAAGTCGATACTGCAGCTGTACTTGACATCCGGCGCAGCTGCACCATCAATTGGACTATAGGGGTGACCTGGACCCACGGCTCCAACGCTCTGAGGATCGTACTCGTATTTAATTGGAGTCGAGTGTCCATTATGCCCCAAAGGTGATCCTGTGTAACAAAAAAATTTATTAGACTTCTGAGCTTCATAAAAATTTTTAGAAAATTAGAAAAAAATATTTTACCTGTTCCTTGTTCTTGGAAATATCTTTTGCCAAACATTTGATGTTTCTTCTGTGCGACTGGTGGTATTCTGTCAGCCTGACAACGTGTATTGCCACTCCTTCCACTAACTGTGTAATTACATTCGTATTGCATACGATATTTACTGAAAAAAAAATTAAAAATTCAAATTTTTTGATTTATTTGTTAGGAAAAATTTTTTTTATAAAAATGACTGACATTTCTGTATTTCTAATAAAATTCCACGTAGAATGAGTACCCACAAGCCTATATTCTGTTCACTTACATTTCATGTAATTAGTCAGTAATTAAAAATAATTAATTAACTACTTATTAAGTACTTTATTAAAAGATATTGATGTGGGTACTCAAACTAACGGAAATTTCCTCCTGAATTCACTGATACTAACCAAAATTTTTAAAATTTCATTTTTCAAAAATTCAAAATTTTTTTTTTATCAAAAATAGAATTTCCAAAAATCGGTCTGTATATTCTTAAAGAAGGTACAATTCCACGTAGAATGAGTACCCACAACCCTATATTCTGATAACTTCATCCCCATGTAATTAGTCAGTAATTAAAAATAATTAATTAACTACTTATTAAATACTTTATTAAAAGATATTGATGTGGGTACTCAAACTAACGGAAATTTCCTCCTGAATTCACTGATACTAACCAAAATTTTTAAAATTTCATTTTTCAAAAATTCAAAATTTTTTTTTTATCAAAAATAGAATTTCCAAAAATCGGTCTTTATATTCTTAAAGAAGGTACAATTCCACGTAGAATGAGTACCCACAACCCTATATTCTGATAACTTCATCCCCATGTAATTAGTCAGTAATTAAAAATAATTAATTAACTACTTATTAAATACTTTATTAAAAGATATTGATGTGGGTACTTAAACTAACGGAAATTTTCTCCTGAATACACTGGTCGTAACCAAAATGTTTTAAATTCCATTTTTCAAAAATTCAAAATTTTTTTTTTTGAAAAATAGAATTTTTTAAAATTGGCTATTATATCCTCACAGAGGGTACAATTCCACGTAAAATGAGTACCCACAACCCTACTTTCTGTTAACTTCATCCCCATGTAATTAGTCAGTAATTAAAAATAATTAATTAACTACTTATTAAGTACTTTATCAAAATATATTGATGTGGGTACTCAAACTACCGGAAATTTCCTCCCGAATCTCGTAGCAACCTCCATTTTTTTCTAAACTCAACCTACAAATAGAAACAACAACTAATTACCTGGCATAGTCCATAGAATAATGAGAATCGGCTTGTGTATGGCTAGAATTTGAACCTGTATCCATAAACTCATTGTCAGACAAAGATGGGACTCGTTCACTCCCCATACTACTGACCGCGCTGTCACTCGACGCATCAAGACGTTCGTCAGTTATCGCGCAATTCAAATTAGTAACTCCCGCGTTATTTGTACCGGTCCCAGTTGTTTGGCCCGACAGTCCGCTTTGTACGCTAGAGGTATTCGTTGCTCCAGTTCCATTGTTACTTGTAGTATTGTCCCAGTTTCTCATTCCGTACATTCCTGAAAAAATTTTAAAAAATAAAAAATTAATAAATTTTCAAAAAAATTTTTTTTATTTTTATCGAGTGACAGATTGAGATAATGAGACATTAGTCACTCGATAGCATGCATACATTCATTATTATTATTATTATGATTATATTAAGTCACGTATTCTGATGATCGCGAGTTCTTTGAATTCTTATTAACACGCGTCAGCTATATTACATTTATTTACATCTTAGATACTTTATATATTCATCATATATATGTACTAAGTTAATTAATTAATTTAATTAACTTAATTAATGTAATTAATTGAAGAAAGAAAATAAAAAACTGAAAAATCGGCAGTGAGGTTTAAAGGACGGAGGTTCAAAATTCGATATCTCGAAAAGTTGTGAACGAATTTTGAAAAAGTTGGTATAAAAATTGTAGCTGAGTGTCCAAGCTTTAGAATGAGACCAAGAACGTGGATAAATTTTGATTAGAACGGAAGTTATGAATTTTTGAAGGCGGGATTTTGAAATGGAAAAGTTAAAAATTTAAATGGAGAAAGAAATCGGCTTCGATATCTCGAAAACTATCGATCCTACGTTAATTATCGATATTACAAAAATTGTAGCTTTGATTCTCATCTGTCGAATGAGCCCGGTCCCGTCTCTTAATTTTAATAACTTTCGAAGTTATGAATTTTTAAAACAGAAAAAAAATTTTCAACACACAATAATCGATTAAATATTTATTAATTATTATTAATTACACTTACTAATTATTATACTAATTAATTAACTATTTATTGTTAATGATTAGCTCACTCGATTGATAATTTGATTAATTAATTTATTTATTTAGTTTGTTTATTAAGTAACTAATTAAAAATTCACGAGAAGTTTAAAAAAATAAAAAAACTTGAATTTAACTCGAGAGTAAAAATAAATTTACCAAATTATTTAATGACTCAGCAATTTTTCAAACATTCACAGAAGTGATAAGAGTTATTACATCTTATCATTACGATAATTCACTTTTTTATTTTTATTTTCATTATTATTTTTAACTTTTGTTTTTTTATTCTGTACTTTGTAATTTTTTTTATTAATAATTACAATTATTATTATTGTTATTATTATTATTATTATTATTATTGCTGTTGTTATTATTATTAATAACAATAATATAAATAATAAATTTGAAAAAATTCATTTATTAAATATTTAAATTTGAATTTTTTGTAATTTCCCGCGAAAAATTTAAATTAAAAAAAAATAACAATAAACATTTGGATTTGAATTTTTAGAAAAATTCCCGCGAAAAATTTATATTTAAAAAATAATAATAAATTTTTAAATTTGAACTTTTGAAAAAAGTTCCCGCGAAAAATTCAAATTTTTTAAATAATAAATTTTTAAATTTGAATTTTTTAAAACTTTCCCGCGACTAATTTAAATTTCAAAAAAATAACAAAAAATATTTAGATTTAAACTTTTAAAAAAATTCCCGCGAAAAATTTGAATTTAAAAAATAATAATAAATTTTTGAATTTAAATTTATGAAAACTTTCCCGCGACTAATTTGAATTTTAAAAAAATAACAAAGAACATTTAGATTTGAACTTTTAAAAAAATTCCCGCGAAAAATTTTAATTTAAAAAATAATAATAAATTTTTGAATTTGAATTTTTTAAAAAATTTCCCGCGAAAAATTAAAATTCTTATTTTTCAAACACACAATAATATTTATATATTTTTAAACAATTAAATTCAAATTAGTAATAGCAATTAATAATATTAACAATTATTATTATTATTAATTAATAATAATAATAATAATAATAATAATAATAGAAAACAATTTTCACTTGCATAGACAGCAGACATTTAAATAAAAAATAAATATAATAATCACTAAAAACTATAATTAATAACTAGGATTTATATATATGACGATAATAAAATATATATATATATACATAAATATATGAAACGTACGCGACAAAGAACCTCGAGGTTATGAATCATTTTTTGTAATTACGCGCTTATTATATACGACTACGTCACAATAAAATAAAATAAAAAATTATCATTTTTTCAAAATTGAAAAAAAAAATTTTTCAAAATCTAAATAAAGAAAATTTTTAAACTCCAATTAAAAAATTCAAATTTAAACAAAAAAAAGAAAATGAATTATTTATAATTTTTAAATTTTCCCGCGGTTGAGAAATTCAAATCTGCGCATGCGCAGTAATAGAATTTGTTTTTTTTCTCGGTAATAAATGGCGGGATTGTTAACGCACGTACGCACGCGCACTAGTAAAAAGTGTCAGATTACACCCTCTCCTACCCTCGCACACTTTCACACACACGCACACACGCGCGCACATTAGAACCCTTTGTCTCCTTCCTCTGTCGCAACTCGAGCACGCGGGTCGCTTTCATTCTCATTCTTACCGGAATTCTCATCCCGATAACATCTAATTTATTTTTTTTTACGTAAAAAAAAGTTTAATTTAAATTTCCTAAAATTTAAAACCCTAGTAATTTATTTAATTAATTAATTAATAGTCTATTAATAAATAATAAGTAATTATTTAAAATTTAAATTTTTTTAAATTTATTTAATAATTTAAATAAAAGACGCACGTTTATTTTTTTGGTAAGTAACGAAAAAAGAATTTAATATTCATCTTTTTTTATTTTATTAAAAATTGATTATTAATAATAATTAGTAATTTGTTTAATTAATTAATTAATTATTTTTAATTAATTCGCGTTTTTCATAGAAATTTTTTTGCCGGCATTTTGTTGAAAAAAAAAAAAATTGAATTCTTAATTTTTTTTTCTTTAATTGACTTTTTTTTTATTTAATTAATTAAGTATTTAATTAAATTAAAGGTAATTAATGTGATTGCGATTTAGTAAAAAAATTGTAGAATTTCTTTTTTTTTTTTTTTACTGGAAATTTTTGCCGCCATTTTGTTTCTTTGTTTTAAAAGCCGGCAGTTATTTAAAAAATTAATTTTTTTTTAATTAATTAATTAATTAATTATAGAATGTAATTAATAATTTTAGTAAATTGTTTTTTTTTAAATTCAAATTTTTTTTTCGCCACGAGGTAATTTTTTTTTTAAATTTCATTTTTATTCAAATTAATGAATTAAATATTTAATTACTTAATTATCGTTTTTAATTAAAAAAAATTAATTGATTAATTTTTTAATGAAAATTTAAAACTTAGGTTTTTTTATTTTTAAAAATTTTGCCGCCATTTTGTTTCTTTACTTTAAAGTTTGGCAATAATTTAAAAAATTAATTTTTTTTAATTAATTAATTAATTAATTAATTAATTAATTATGAAATTTAATTAATTTTAATAAATTGTTTTTTTTAAATTCAAATTTTTTTTCGCCACAAGGTGAATTTTTTTTTTTAAAATTAAAATTTTTTAAAAATTAATTAATTATTTAATTATTAAATTAATTATCAATTTTTTAATTAAGGAAAAATAAATTATTTATTTTAACAAAAGATTTAAATTTATATTTTTTTTCCTTGAAAATTTTACCGCCATTTTCTTTATAAAATTCCCGAATAAAAAAAAATTTAATTTTTATTTTTAATTAGATAGTTAATTACGTAATTTAATTAGTATTGATAATTTTAACAAATCAACTTTGAAAATTTTTTTTATTTCATAAATAAATTAAAAGTAAATTTTAATTGATAATTAATGAACTAAATTTTTAAATTTAAAATTTAAAAAATTTGAATTTTTTCCCGCCATTTTATATTACTGCCATAAGTTTAAATTTCTTAATAAAAATTCAAATTTAATTTTGCAATGAAACTTTTTAATTTTATCAATTAGTTTAATAAAAAAATTAATTAAAAAAATAATTAATTAATTATAAATAATTAATATTATTTACTGAAATTTAAAATTAAAATTTCTTTTAAAATCTCGAGAAATTTCTAGACAGGATTTAAAAAAAAAAAAAAATAAAATGTAGATGAGAAAATTTTTTAATTGTATACAAATATATACACATATATTTATATATATTATTATTGACTTTTAAGCTTAAGTTTATTTTTTTTTTTTATTTTTACGAGCAGATTATCTTTTGTTCGGTTTAGATGCGTAGATTCTAGGGACTAAATTCTGAGAACTCGAGTATTTATTTTACTTGTATATATATATACATATATATATATATATATTTTTTTCTATGCATTCGATTCATTACCAAGTACTTGACTATTTACTAAAATAATAAAAAAAAATAAAAATTTTATTTCAACTCTCGATATCTCGATGGCTATGAAAAATAAATGCACGTTATATATATGAATTATAAAGGAAATTTGATGCTCTACAAATTATCTCTTATTAAAATTCATCGTAAATTTCATCGTTTAAAAGTTACAGTCATTTTAACTATCGATTATTAAATTGTTTACGATCTTAGTAATTAAATTTTTGTTATTCACTTTAAATTACTGTATCTTTTAAACTATTGGTCCTATGACATTTTTTGTCAGAACCAAACTTGTAGGAAATTTAATTTACAATAATTTTGGTCCTTATGAAAATTGGCATAGGATCAATAGTTTCAAAGTTATGGCCGTTTTAATAGAATCATTTGAAATTTTTTGAAAAATTTTATTTAAAAATTTGAAATTTTGAGTTTAGAAATTTTTTCAAAGAGACAAAAGATGTAGAAAATTGAATTTCCTTTCCAATGAGTACCCACAATGTCTATTTATCTCAAAATTTTTTCTTTCAAAATTTCGCGGTAAAAGTTAAAAAATTCAAATTTTTAAATTTTGAGTTTACGAGTTTTTTTAAAGAGACAAAAAATGTCAGAAATTAAATTTCCTCTCAAACGAGTACCCACATCATATATTTATTTCAAAATTTTCCTTTAGAAAATCACCTGGTGAAAAACAAAATATCTAATTTCCAAAATTTTGAGTTTACGAGTTTTTCTAAAGAGACAAAAAATGTCAGAAATTAAATTTCCTCTCAAACGAGTACCCACATCATATATTTATTTCAAAATTTTCCTTTAGAAAATCACCTGGTGAAAAACAAAATATCTAACTTCCAAAATTTTGAGTTTACGAGTTTTTTTAAAGAGACAAAAAACATCAGAAATTAAATTTCCTCTCAAACGAGTACCCACATCGCCTATTTATCTCAAAATTTTTTCTTTCAAAATTTCGCGGTAAAAGTTAAAAAATTCAAATTTTTAAATTTTGAGTTTACGAGTTTTTTTAAAGAGACAAAAAATGTCAGAAATTAAATTTCCTCTCAAACGAGTACCCACATCATATATTTATTTCAAAATTTTCCTTTAGAAAATCACCTGGTGAAAAACAAAATATCTAACTTCCAAAATTTTGAGTTTACGAGTTTTTCTAAAGAGACAAAAAATGTCAGAAATTAAATTTCCTCTCAAACGAGTACCCACATCATATATTTATTTCAAAATTTTCCTTTAGAAAATCACCTGGTGAAAAACAAAATATCTAATTTCCAAAATTTTGAGTTTACGAGTTTTTCTAAAGAGACAAAAAATGTCAGAAATTAAATTTCCTCTCAAACGAGTACCCACATCATATATTTATTTCAAAATTTTCCTTTAGAAAATCACCTGGTGAAAAACAAAATATCTAACTTCCAAAATTTTGAGTTTACGAGTTTTTTTAAAGAGACAAAAAACATCAGAAATTAAATTTCCTCTCAAACGAGTACCCACATCGCCTATTTATCTCAAAAATTTCTTTGAAAAAATCATCTGGTGAATTTTATTTTACAGACTCAATTTCCAACCTGACAAAATGAGTGACTGGGGAGCTCCGAGCACCGTAAGTAACTTCCCCTTCTCTCCTCAGCAAAACAAATTTCTAAAAAATAAAATTTAAATTCCAGAACTCAGACGGTCGCGACTACGGACGTGGCCGCGGCTTCAAATCATCCGACGACTTCTCAAATCCTGGACAAAATGACCAGGGAGCATCCGACTGGGGAACCGGAACCGGCGATCAAACCAACGGATCCACCGACTGGGGGACCGGAACCGGAACCGAAAACCAAACCAACGGTTCCACTGAATGGGGCCAATCAAACGACACCAATGACTTCTCCAACGACTACTCCAACGACAACGAAAACTCCGAAGACCGTGGGCGAGGTCGCGGACGTGGCCGTGGCCGCGGTCGTGGTCGTGGTCGCGGAGGCCGAGATCGCGACGGAGGTCGGGATCGTGACGATCAAGACCGCGACAACGAAGGCCGCGATGACTTGACTTCCGGTGATGCTCCAGAAGACGGCGAAGAGAAGAAACCTCCCGTAACTTACATTCCCCCGGAGCGCAACCTCGACGACGACGAAATCTTCAACACCAACGTCTCCGCGGGCATCAACTTCGACAAGTACGACTCCATCGACTGCAAGGTAACCGGAGACGCAGTCCCCCCTCCAATCGCCGCCTTCGACTCTCTGAAACTCCGCAGCGCCCTGATGACCAACATCGGCAAGTCCAACTACAAGAAACCAACACCCGTCCAGAAGCACGCGATCCCCATCATCCTCGAGGGTCGCGACCTCATGGCCTGCGCGCAGACAGGAAGTGGAAAAACCGCTGCGTATTTGATCCCCATCGTCCATCGTCTCCTGGAAGACAACCAGGAGTTGAAGCTAATCGACCGTGGGTGCGAGCCCCAGGTCGTTATCATGGCTCCCACCCGGGAACTGGTCACCCAGATCTGCTGGGAAGCCGAGAAATTCTCCAAGGACACGATCCTGAGGTGCGTCGCCTGCTACGGAGGAGTTAAACCCATGCACCAGGCGGACCAGCTGCGCAAGGGTGCGCACATCGTCGTCGCAACTCCAGGACGACTTAATGACTTCGTCAAGGGCGGGAGGATCAGCTTCAGCAGCGTGAGGTTCATGGTCCTGGACGAGGCCGACCGGATGCTGGACTCCGGGTTCAGGTCGGCGATGGAAGAAATCCTAGAGCATCAGCAGATGACTCCCAAGGAGGAACGGGTGACCCTGATGTTCAGCGCGACCTTCAGTGGGGAGGTTCAAGAATTGGCGCGAAAATATTTGAATAATTATTTGTTCCTGACGGTGGGGATCGTTGGTGGCGCGTGCTCTGACGTGGAGCAGATTTTTTATGAGGTTCAGAAGAATGAGAAGAGGAAGAAGCTGAAGGAGTTGTTGGAGAGAGATGGAGGTCAGAGTCTCAAGGTCAAGACTATTATTTTTGTGGAGACCAAGAAGACGGCGGATTTTATTGCTGCGTATATGAGCGACATCTCGTTCCCGTCGACGAGCATCCATGGGGACAGAGAGCAGAGGGAGAGAGAAATCGCCCTGGCGGACTTCCGGTCGGGAAAGATGCCGATACTGGTCGCGACTTCGGTCGCTGCGAGGGGGCTGGACATCAAGAATGTCGCGCATGTGATTAATTATGATCTGCCCAAGTGCATTGATGACTATGTGCACAGGATTGGGAGGACTGGGAGAGTCGGGAATAGAGGAAAGGCTACGAGTTTCTACAACCCGGACTCGGATGAGGGGCTGGTTCCGGATCTGGTCAAGGTGCTGACGCAAGCGGGGCAGGAGATCCCGGAGTTCTTTAATGTGGGAGGAGGATTCGACGCTGGGCAGGCTAGCAGCTTCGGTGGTCAAGATATCAGAGATGTGAGTAATTTTTAAATTTTGTTTTTATGGGGAATTTTTGAAAGTTGAATTTTTTCTAAAATTTTAAATTAAATTTCAATTTTCCCATGCTTTTACTTGTGAATTTTTGAAATTCTTCATTTTTCTAAGAATTTTTAAAATTCAAATTTTTATGGGGAATTTTTAAAATTTCAATTTTTTTTTTAAATTTTCAATTTTCACATGCTTTTACTTGTGAATTTTTGAAATTTTTAATGTTTCTGAGAATTTTTAAAATTCAAATTTTTATGGGGAATTTTTGAAATTTCAATTTTTTCTAAAATTTTAAATTAAGTTTCAATTTTCCCATGCTTTTACTTGTGAATTTTTGAAATTTTTAATTTTTCTGAGAATTTTTAAAATTCAAATTTTTATGGGGAATTTTAAAAATTTCAATTTTTTCTAAAATTTTAAATTGAGTTTCAATTTTCACATGCTTTTACTTGTGAATTTTTGAAATTTTTTATTTTTCTGAGAATTTTTAAAATTCAAATTTTTATGGGGAATTTTAAAAATTTCAATTTTTTCTAAAATTTTTAATTGAGTTTTAATTTTCACATGCTTTTACTTGTGAATTTTTGAAATTTTTAATTTTTCTGAGAATTTTTGAAATTCAAATTTTTATGGGGAATTTTTGAAATTTGAATTTTTTATTTTTAAGTTTTAAGTTGATTTTTTTTATGGGGAAATTTGTAAGTTGAGATTTTTTTTATTTGACTGATATTTTAATTTTTATTTTTATGGGGAATTTTGAAAATTAAAAAAAATTTTTTTTTTTTAAATTTTGATTGAATTTTTTTACGAAATTTAGATCTTTTGATTGGATTTGATTATTAAAATTTTGTTTTATGGGGAATTTTGAACTTTAAGATTGTTTAATTTGACTGATATTTTAATTTTTATTTTTATGGGGAATTTTTAGAATTAAGATTTTTTTACTTTATGAATTTAAATTAAATATTTTTTCAAAATTTAAAATTTTCGGTTGATTTTAATTTTTAATATTTAAAAAAAATTTTCTTTATGGGAAATTTTAAAATTCGAATTTTTTTATTTTTAAGTTTTTAGTTTATATTTTTTATAATTTTAATTCTTCTGGGTTATTTTAAAATTTCTATTTTATGGGAATTTTTCTAGTTCGACTGATATTAGAATTTTTAATTTCATGGGGAATTTTTAAAATAAAATTTCTTCAGGTAATTCTATGGTCTAAATTTCAATGGTTTTATTTTTGAATTTTAATTACAAATTTTTTTTTAAACCGCAGTTTTTAAGTTTAATTTTTATTTTAATTTTTATCTTATGGGGAATTTTAAAAATTGAAATTTTTTCCGACTTGAAATCAAGTTTTAATTTTTCTAAGCTTTCAATTCTGCATTTATAAAATTTTTAATTTTGCTGAAAATTTTAAATTTCAAATTTTTATGGGGAATTTTAATAATTCAAATTTTTACAAAATTTCAAATACAAATTTTCTTAAAATTCCAATTCCACCTAGAATTTACCGAACCAAAATTTTTTTAAATTCAAATTTTTCGCGGGCTTTGATTTTTTTTCAAATTTCAAAATTGATTAAAAATTTTTATTTTTTTTCTTTTTACAGAACTACAATCAACCTGCCGACACTGAAGCCAGCGAGACCTGGTAATCGTACCCCAAAAAACCATTTCATTTATTTTTCGTTACTTATTTACTTACAAAAAAAAAAAAAAAATCGGATGTTTTTCATTCCCGATAATTATATTTTTTTTTTTTACATCGCGGTATCGCTACTTAATTAAAATACTCACTCATTACTTAATTATTTTCTAAAAAAAGAAATTAAAAAATTTTTCATTTTATTATTTTTCACTTAATTTTTTTTCTATTGAAGTAAAAACAAAATCATTGACAATGAATGATATAAGATAATTAATCATTAGTTTAGAAAAGTAATTAGCATTAAAAAGACAATTATATTTATTAATTAACATTATAATAAATAAGTGCATAAATAAATCATTAAAAAATTAATGATTGCCATGACAATAAAAAATGTAAAATGTTAATTATAATGATAAATAAAAAATATAAAATGAAAAATTAATGGGTAATTTAATTTAAATTTTGATAAAACTTACCGTCATCGTCAACTAGATGCATCAGCTGTAAGTCCGTGTCGAGGAGGTTCGAGAAGAGGCCGTCGGTTTGGTTGAGTGTCCCCTCGGAGGGAAGAGGGTTGTGGGGGTAGTGGGAGTAGTTCATGTCGTGGGGCTCGGTCTTGTAGGTCCCATTTGTTGTGTCGGTCCCAATTGGCTCGGAACTGTTGGTCAGGTTCA
Organism: Microplitis manilae; assembly: GCA_030273425.1. NCBI lineage: Eukaryota > Metazoa > Arthropoda > Insecta > Hymenoptera > Braconidae > Microplitis > Microplitis manilae. The sequence continues at coordinate 594,947 of CP092727.1, forward strand.
TGGAGGTCGCGACTGCTGATCCCAAATTTGATGGTCCTGAAAAAAAATTTAATTTTTTAAGAAATTTTACTCAGCTTTTGGGCCTTGTACATTTTTGGGCCTTATTTACTTTAGGTACTTGTAATTTTGGATCTTGCACATGTTGATTTGTTTTGGAATTTGTGCATTTTTCTGGGGCTTAAAAATTTGGGCCTGAATTTTTTTTGGGTCTTATGGATTTGTGAATTTGCTTTTTTAAACTGCGTTAATATTTTTTAGTTTTTGAACTAGTCCTTATAAAGATTTTTTGAAAGAATTATTATTGGGCCTTGTACATTTTTGGGACTTGTAGTTTTAGGCCTTATGGATTTATAATTTTATTTTATGAACATTGATATTTTTAAGTTTAGTAATTTTGAAATTGGCCTTTATGAATATTTTTGGGACTTATTTATTACTGGGCCTTGTAAATTTTTTGGGACTCGCTTTTTTGGGTCCTATGGATTTGTAAATTTGTTTTTTGAGATGTATCAATATGTTTGTCTTTTAATTTTTTATCTGGGCCTTATAAATATTTTTGGGACTTATTGGGCCTCATTCATTATTTTGTGTCTGGTAAGAGTTTGAATTGTTCTAAATTTTATTCTGGTTCATTTTGGGCCTTATAAATTTGTACTTTCTAAACTGCATTAATATTTTTTAATTTTTAAACTAGGCCGTATAAAGATTTTTTGAAAGATTTATTATTGGGCCTTGTACATTTTTGGGACTTGTAGTTTTGGGCCTTATGGATTTATAATTTTATTTTATGAACATTGATATTTTTAAGTTTAGTAATTTTGAAATTGGCCTTTATGAATATTTTTGGGACTTATTTATTACTGGGCCTTGTAAATTTTTTGGGACTCACTTTTTTGGGTCCTATGGATTTGTAAATTTGTTTTTTGAGATGTATCAATACGCTTGTCTTTTAATTTTTTATTTGGGCCTTATTAATATTTTTGGGACTTATTGGGCCTCATTCATTATTTTGTGTCTGGTAAGAGTTTGAATTATTCCAAATTTTATTCTGGTTCATTTTGGGCCTTATAAATTTGTACTTTCTAAACTGCATTATTTTAAGTCTAGTAATTTTTATAATTGGGCCTTATAATTTTCTTTTTTAAATTATATTAAAAAAATGAACTTACCAATATTTTGAAAAGGCCCCGTGGAATTATAGTCACCAACAGGTAGAGGTAAAGTTGCGTTATTAAGAACAACATTACGCTGCATGTCATAATGATGCGTTGAATTTAAACTGTGTCCTGGATAACCTGGATGGGATGGATGTCCAAAATCCGTCGCTCCAGGAAATGATAGGAATAAATCCGTTGTCCATCTTTGGTCCCCGCCCATTCGTCGGCCATATGCAACTTGGCTCTAAAAATAAATAAAAACATTCATTACTCATTTATTTAAAAAAAAACGCGCGAAAATTCGAAAATTCAAAATTTTAATTTTTAAAAATTTATAACTCTGGCCCTAATTACCCCAGAGACTTTTTCTTGGTCTCAAAATTTACTTCAATCCTTTCTCTGTACACATGTAAATTTTTATTTCTTAATCTCCATTAGCTTCGGAGTTACAAATTTTTAAAAAATTCCCGCCAAATAAAAACCGCGGTTTTAAAATTCAAATTTAAAAAATTCATAACTCCGGTTCTAATTACCCTAGAGCCTTCTTCTTAGTCTCAAAATTTTCTCCATTCCTCCCTCTATAACCCCCTAAATTTTCATTCCTTAATCTCCCATAGCCTCGTCGCTAAAAATTTTCAAAAAAACCGCGCGAAAACCGTGAATTCAAATTTCAAATTTAAACCGCGAATTACCATCTCCCGCCCAAATTACCTCGCAGCCCCTCCTCAGAATAAAAAATTTCCCTAATTCCCCCTCTTTTACCCCCATGAAATTTATCCAGCCAGATTAAACCCAAGCCCTGCCTCAAAAAAAAACAACTCCCGGGTGGCCAAGTAAAAAATAATATTTCCAGTATAAATAATTTAAATTTAATCAGATAGATCTAAGGACACCATAAGATTGTCAGGTGTCAAACATATATGTATAACATCGTTAAACTATAGTTACTATTATTATTATTAAATATCTTTTTAAAGTATCAGACTCCCGCTGATTGCGTGGGAGTTATTAATAGTCTGACAAAAATATATACATATATATTCATCAATCATATTTTTATTTAAATATATCAAAATTAACTTTTGTCATTGAAATTTTTTTTTTTTTTTTTTTCGAATAAAAAAAAAATTACCGTAAGGTAAAAAAAATAATGATAATAAAATGCAATTGCATCTGTCGTGCTGGGTGATGATGCATTTAAATAGATTTTTTTTATTTTAAATTTCTATTGCTGTCAGGCTGCCATATGGCGAATGTTCGCGGATTCGCGCTAGTGTAATTTCATTTATTATTTTTATATTTTATTTTATTATTGTTGTTGTAGTTGTTGTTATTAATGTAGCTGTAAATAACGTATGTAGATATGTAGGACGAGAAATATTTCAATGATAAATATTTATGTATTCTTTGGAGGGGGAAGGGGAAATTAATTGTGATTAGTAATGAGGTCATTGGGTTGGTTGAGATTTAGATGTGGTAGGGAAATGATTTTTAGCGAGGAGGATGGTGGAGATTAAGGAGTGGGAATGTAGGAGGTTATAGAGGAGGGTTTAGAGAAAATTTTGAGACCAAGAACGAGTCGCTGGGGCAATTAGGACAGGAGATATGAATTTTTGAAATTTAAATTTTAAATTTGCTAAATTTCGCGGTTTTTTTTTGGCGGGAATTTTTTAAAAATTAGTAGCTCCGAAGCTATTGGAGATTAAGAAATGAAAATTGAGTAAGTTATAGAGGAGGGATTGGAGAAAATTTTGAGACCAAGAAGAAGTCTCTGGGGTAATTAGGGTCCGAGTTATGAATTTTTGAAATTTAAATTTGAAATTCGCGGGTTTTTGTGGTTTCTAATTTTTTAATTTTTGAAAATTTGTAACTCCGAGGCTAATAAAGATTAAGGAGTGAAAATTTAGGAGGTTATAGAAGAGGGTTTGGAGAAAATTTTGAGACCAAGAACGAGTCGCTGGGGTAATTAGGACAGAAGATATGAATTTTTGAAATTTAAATTTTAAATTTACAAAATTTCGCGGGTTTTTTCGGAGGAATTTTTAAAAATTTGTAGCTCTGGGGCTATTGGAGATTAAGGAATAAAAATTTAGGAGGTTATAGAGGAAGGATCAAAGAAAATTTTGAGACCAAGAAGAAGTCTCTGGGGTAATTAGAACCGGAGATATAAATTTTCAAAGTTGAAGTTCCAAGATAAAAATTTGAATTTCCCGCTAATTATTCAAATAAAAAAAAAAATAAAGATGTCAAACGGTTAATTTAATAGGTTGAAATACTAGTAGCAATAAAAAAAAAGAAGCGTGAGAGCGAAGCACTTGTTATATTTGTCCAGGTGACAATCCGAAAATATCTAAAATCTCTAGCCAGGTAATCCAACGGAGCCCCTTTATGATGTTACACTTGTTGTCAACATCGATCAACTTGTCACCCGTATCAAGAATCACATCACCCACACGCGCACATGAACACATGAACACACGTGGTTCTATTCTCGTTTAGTATTTTAGTAAAGTCACCGAGTGTTTTCTTAACGCGAATAAAAAATATTATTACTCTACACTAGCTTACTTAGTTATCAATGATAATATTATTCAATGGATATTATCTTTCACACGGTATTTATCAATCAGAAGATCAGAATCTCAAACGCAAACAGGAAAACTTATTTGTTTTTTTTTATTTACATTTTTTAAAAATTCATAACTCTGGCCCTAATTACCCCAGGGACTCCTACGTGGGCTTAAAATTTTCTTCAATCCTTCCCCTATGACTCGGTAAATTTTTATTTTTTAATATCCAATAGCAGCTGGTAAAAGATTATTTTTAAATTTGAAAAAAAACGCGCGAAAATCCGGGAATTTGAAATTCAAATTTAAAAAATTCATAACTCTAGTTCTAATTGCTCTAGAGACTCGTTCTTGGTCTCAAATTTTTCTTTGATCCTCCCTCTATACACCTCTAAATTTTCATTTCTTAATCAGCAGTAACCTCAGAGCTACAAATTTTCAAAAATTATAAAATTAAAAACGCGCGAAAATCCGCGAATTTGAAATTCAAATTTAAAAAATTCATAACTCTGGTTCTGATAACTCTAGAGACTCGTTCTTGGGCTCAAAATTTTCTTTGATCCTCCCTCTATAGACCTCTAAATTTTCATTTCTTAATCAGCAGTAACTTCAGAGCTATAAATTTTCAAATATTATAAAATTAAAAACGCGCGAAAATCCGCGAATTTGAAATTTAAATTTTAAAAATTAATTACTCGGGTTCTAATTACTCTAGAGACTCGTTCTTGGTCTCAAAATTTTCGTTGATCCTCCCTCTATACACCTCTAAATTTTCATTTCTTAATCAGCAGTAACTTCAGAGCTATAAATTTTCAAATATTATAAAATTAAAAACGCGCGAAAATCCACGAATTTGAAATTTGAATTTAAAAAATTCATAACTCTAGTTCTAATTGCTCTAGAGACTCGTTCTTGGTCTCAAAATTTTCTTCAATCCTCTCTCTATACACATGTGAATTTTCATTTCTTAATCTCCCATAGTTAGTTCAGTAAAAAATTCACTTTCCAAATCTCAAGCTCTCAATTCCAATCATAATCACAATCACCTTAATAATAATAATAATTATTTAAAAATTTTCTAAGTACCATCTGCTATCACAACATACATCTACCGTTTGATGGCCTTAAATAATGTCCATTTTCTCTTTTTTTTTTTTCTGTCTTTTTTACCCACAAGTGCTTCCTACTCCGTAAATCATCACAGCTAAAAACTATATATATATATATATATATATATATATATATATATATATTTTCTCATCCATGATAATAATTAATCTTCAATTTATTAATAACTTTTTTTATAGAAAATTTTCTATTAAATAATTTA